>JAWDJE010000003.1:179107500-179552500 GCA_035047345.1 Bradypodion ventrale
GAGGGAACCCGGGGAGGGGAACTGGAGAATAAACACCCTGGCCAGGCCATTCAATGGAGAAAGTGAAGGGGGCGGGGGCAGGGGCAAGCAGTGCAGGAGGACCACCAGCCAGAGAGCCAGCCAGGCGCCCTGGTAGCAACCCTGCCATGTGGGGAAGGGGTAGGCAGAGGCGGTGTGTGGAGCATGCCTTCCAGGAAAACAGGCATTGTCTGCGCCCACCGGGCTGGGCACAAGGAGGAGGAGAACCTGCAGCCACAGTTGAGGGAGGGGTGAGGGAGGGGCAAGGCGGAGAGTCACACACACCCTGCCCCTGCCTCGGCCTGGGAGTCTGCCATGCCTTTTCGCCACCCCACCCCTAAAGGCTCCCTTCCCACCCAGGCGGAGAAGGCACAGGGGCAGGTCTAAGCGATTAGGAAGCAGCTCACCTTGTTAGCTGGAAGGCTTTGGCAAGGCAGCAGTTCGAGACCTTGGGACTGCGTGATGGAGTGAGCACCTGGCAGGGCCCCTTTCAGCACCCGGGCCCGATATAGCAGTCCTGCTGGTCCTGATCAAGGAAGGAAGGAAGAAATACACCCAAAAAAGAAGCAGGAGTTTTAATGTACCGTGTATCAAAACGTAATCAAACCCACTGAAATATGGACAATGTGAGAAACACGAAGCTAGGGACTAGACAAATACTATACAGACTAGGCACGCACCGAGTAGAAGTCAGGTGGCCGAAAGCCTAAATGTACATGCATAAGCAACTTCTAAGTATATATGGATAACAATCTGAATATGAAGCAAGTCGTTGCTAAGGAGCCTAGTAATAAAGTCCGTATGAAAGTCAGTAACAAAGAGTCCATATACAATGGGGGCAAGGTCCAAAGTTCATATCGAAAGGTCTGTATCAAAAATCCATGTAAAAGGTCCTAATCAAAGTCTGTAGATGACAAAGAGATGTACGAAGTGAAGCAGCCAGGAGGGCTATGCAAGCATAATAGGAAAACAACATCATTGCAGATAAAACACAGGTTGATATACTTCTGGTAAAAGATATTTCGTGATCTTTGTCAAGATCTGCAACAAAAGGAAACCAAGACCTCATAATGATACCAAAAATACAATAACACAAAACAAACAGCATATATAAAACATATGTAAAAAACAGTGTGGGAGTTCATTATACTTTTAGCTTAAAACATTAGCTGTGTTTAGCTAGCAATTGTGGTTAGCTCTTCCTGCGCCCGACCACAGTAACAATCACTTCCTGCCTCTCTGCAGAGATTCTGCATCTGTGCAGAGATTCTGCAGATCCTGGTTTGGTGCAGAAAAGCACCTTTGTGTAATCTTCAAATATATGCTTTAGGTATCAGCCTAAACTGCTAGAGAAAGCTATATAATTAGAGGTAACAGCTTTTGCAAGGGTACCACCACAGAGAATAGGCTTTGGGCCTATTCTGGCAGGATATAAGCTACTGCGCATATACTAGTATATAGGTCATGTTCCATATATGGCTATGCTGTAGAGAATGTCATATTATTTGCTGAATACCACTGCACCTATGCTGTCGTAGACATCCTGTGTAACTTCAATAAAACTTGCTTCCCGGTGCTGGAGCAGACACTTTTTGCGCACCATTCACTCTGACTGCTGTTTCAGTTTCTTCTGACTTTATGCTTACACCCTTGTTGAGCTGGATTCTCAACAAGTGCTTGGTCAATCTCTGACCTGATCTCCTTTTCTGTGGCCACCCTCTGGCTAGAATTTCTCCACAAACAGAGTTAACAGCAATACAATAAATACCTGTACAAACGCGCTCAAAATCACCTCTGGTAGTATTCTCAACATGGGTGGGAGCGTTAAGAAAGCTTAGAATGTGACTGCTACATATAGTTCCCGGGAAAACTCATGTGAATACAGTAACAATAATTAGCAAGGAAAATGAGTACCGTGTTTAAACAGAAAGAAGGATGAACATGGTCCTCATTTAAACATGGTACTCATTTAAACACTACAGCCGCCACCTGTTCTTCTAGCAGCAGCCGTGAATCCAGGAGGACCCCCAAGTTGCGCACTGGGTCAGTCTGGGGCAGAATAGTCCCATCCGAAACCAAAGATGGTAGTCCCAGGATAACGCAGGACCCTTTATCCATAGCCACTCAGTCTTGCTAGGATTCAGTTGTAGCCCGTTAGCCCCCATCCAGACCCCAACAGCCTCCAGACAACTGGAAATGACTTTGACTGCATCACTGGGGTCCCCACGGGCTGAGATGTACAGCTGAGTGTCATCCGCGTACTGATGGTACCGCACCCCGTGGGAATGGATGATCTCACCCAGCGGTTCCATGTAGATGTTAAATAGGAGAGGAAAGAGTACGGGGCCCTGAGGTACCCCGTATTTTAGGGGCCTAGGACTGGACCTCTCACTCTCCAACCACACCGACTGGGTCCGGCCCCTCAGGAATGAGGAAAACCAGGACTACACAGTGCCCTGGATCCCCAATCCTTAGAGCCATTCCAGAAGGATACTGTGGTCAACGGTATCGAAGGCCGCTGAGAGGTCAAGAAGAGCAAGGACGGACAGATGACCGCCATCCCGCTCTCGCCAGAGATCATCCACCAGTGCGACCAATGCAGTCTCAGTACCATATCCAGGTCTGAATCCTGACTGGAAGGGGTCCAGATATTCCGCTTCATCCAGTACCCCCTGCAGCTGACGCGCCACTGCCTTCTCCAGTACCTTCCCCAAAAAGGGGAGGTTGGAAACAGGTCTGTAGTTGGTTAGGACTGCTGGATCGAGGGATGGCTTCTTCAGGAGGGGGTGCACCAGAGCATGTTTTAACGGTGCTGGAAACATCCCCTCTCGAAAAGACGCATTAATTATAGCCCCGACCCAGCCACCTGTCATCGTCTTAGAGGCTTTTACCAGCCAGGTGGGACAGGGATCCAATGGACAATTAGTGGCGTGGACCGCCACAAGGAGCCTGTCCACTTCATCTGGGGCAACTGGATCAAACCGATCCCAGATAACACCACAAGAGTGTGCACTGGCTCCCCCTGGACCCTCCCCATCCACACCAAGTTTGAACCCTGAGCGAATCCGATTGATTTTCTCCACCACATAGTCAGCAAAGTCCTCAGCCGATCCCTGCCAACCAGGCACAGGCCCCGCCCTACCCAGGAGGGACCTGGTCACCCGAATCAGGGTGGCTGGGCGATTACCAGCAGAGGCAATAAGGGTGGTGAAGCATTGCCGCCTCACCACCCCCATCGCCACTAGATAGGCCCTAATAGCGGCTCTAGCTAGTGTCCAATCGGAATAGCTCTGGGTCTTCACCCAGCGGTGCACTCGACGTCTCTTTGCCCATTTGAGCTCCCGCAGTTCTTCAATGAACCACGGGAATGACCTAGCTCTGCGGGCTCTGAGAGGCCGTAGTGGAGCGATTACATCCAAGGCAGCTGTTGTCGTCCCATACCACAGGTCAACAAATGCCTTGGGCGAATCGTGTCGCCGATCCAGAGGAAAATCCCCCAGTTCCCTCTGGAATCCATCCGGATCCATCAGTTGCCTTGGGCGGGCCATTTTAATAGACCCTGCCTCCTTATGATGAAGTGTTGCCCCCAGAAAGTCTAGAGCCACCAGATAGTGATCTGACCATGGCACAGGTGTTATATCTAGTTTCTGTAATTTCAGATCACTCTGCCACCGCCCCGACAAAAAGACAAAATCTGGCGTGTGGCCACTGCCCCTGGTCGTGCCCTGAATTACCTGAGCCAGGTCCATAGCTGCCATGGAAGCCATGAACTCCTGTGCCAACTCAGAACCAGACTCCAGCGAAGGCAAATTGAAGTCCCCCAAAACCATCAGTCTAGGGAACTTCAACGCCAATGCTGAAATGGCCTCAAGGAGCCCTGGCAGGGAGTCCTTACCCTGCAAGGAGGCAGGTACAGGAGTAGAACCCCCAACTGACCCTTAGGGCCCAACTGCAGGAGCAGGGCCTCACATCCCGAAATTTGTGGAGCGGTGGCCCTGGCGACTCCCAGTACTACCTGGCTATAATGGCAACACCACCACCCTTACCCACATCCCTAGGCTGATGCCAAACACCCAACCCGGCTGGACACATCTCTGATAGAGGAACCCCATCCTCTTGTCTCAGCCAGGTCTCAGTGATGCATGCCAGGTCGGCCCGCTCCCCCAGAATAGAATCTTGTATAAGTGGTGCCTTATTACAGACTGACCTGGCATTCATCATAAACAGCCTAAGGGCGGGGTCACCCTGGACCAGCTGCTCAGGACCCAGAGGTGTAACCAGAGGGCCAGAACATGGGACAGATACTAAACATCAGTCCCGCGTTCCCTGAGTGCGGCCCGCACCTCGGTTCCTGCTATAACGCCCCATGCCTGTGACAACCTCTAAATGGGCCCCTGGAACCTCCCGAATTGTCCCAGATGGGGTGTCGCCACCACTTCCTGGCTGGCAAGGTAGTCTCTCCCTCCCTCCCTCCCTCCCTAACCCACTTCAAACATACCCTCTCACTCACTCCACACACACCCCCAACAGAACTCCAATGCCGAGAGTCTCCTCCTCCCAGCCCTGGTCCAAGTGCTGTAAGGCCACAGGGGTGATAGGGAGGGGGGGCGCTACCCCTGAGGCCGCCAAGCGATCCCAGGTGCAGCCATAGTTCTCCTCCCCGCCCCAGTCCACATGGCGCAAGGCGCGATGCTGCAAGGATGGCAAGGGGTGCCACTTTTGAGGCTGCAAGTGACCCCAGGTGTGGCCGATGTTCTCCTCCCTGCCCCAGTCCTGGCAGCGCAAGGTTCATGGCCACCGGGATGGTGGGGGGCACCACTTTTGAGGCCGCGAGCGACCCTAGGTACAGCTGATGCTCTCCTCCCCACCCCAGTCCTGGCAGTGCAAGGCTCGTGGCTGCCGAGATGGTGGGGGACGCCGTCTTTGGGGCCGCGAGCGACCCCAGGTGCAGCCGATGTTCACCTCCCTACCCCCAGTCCTGATTGCACAAGGCCCTCCTTGTAGCTGCCGTGCCGGACCCGCACAGCCGGGGCCAATATCCCCTCTCCGAAACCAGCCATGGGACGGAGGACAAACTTCCAATGTTCTCAATGGCCTCCTACCCCAAAGGATGAGACTGACTAAGTGGCGGTGGAGGCGGTGGAAGTGGTGGAGGCGGTGGAGGCGACGGAGGCAGTGGCGGCAGCTTTGAAGCCCGACCGGGAGTCCAAAAGCCGCCCCGCCTCAGGTGTTCTCACCAGTCTCCCTCCTGAAGGCGGTGTTCTCGGCAGGCCAGAGGCTGGCCGCTTTTACCTTCTTCCAGGCTGGGAGAGGCAGCCCCAGATCAGCTGTGGCCATGGTGTTCTCTGCAGGCTGAGGGCTGGTCGCTTTTACCTTCTCCCAGGCTGGGAGAGGCAGCCCAGGATCAGCTGTGGCCATGGTGTTCTCTGCAGGCTGAGGGCTGGTCACTTTTACCTTCTCTCAGGCTGGGAGAGGCAGCCCTGGATCAGCTGTGGCAGTGGTGTTCTCTGCAGGCTGAGGGCTGGTCGCTTTTACCTTCTCTCAGGCTGGGAGAGGAAGCGTCCTTGTGTGTGTGTGTGTGTGTGTGTGTGTGTGTGTGTGTGTGTGTCTGTCTGTCTGTCTGTCTGTCTGTCTGTCTGTCTGTGAGTCTGTGTGTGTCTGTGTGTGTTTGGTCATTAAAAGGCTTATGGAGACTGCTCAATTTGCATGTCTGATTGCTGAGTTGCAATATCTCTCAGAAATCCTATTATGGGATGGAAAAATGGGTTAATAGCAAACAGAAGGTGGGAGGCTAAATATTATTCCCAGAAAGTGTTGAGTATTTTAGTGCAACCCCAACATGCAGTGAGTGTTATTATAATGACCATAGAGGGGGAAAATCTAGAATAAAGTAAAGGAAATTGTTAATACGCTTTTGTCCCTAACTAAACAATAGGAAGCTTCCTGTCTTCCCGCCTTTAAGGGCCACCTGACCTGTTTTGCATGTATTCAGACTCTGTTGTTCAGGCCTCTCTCCCTCTTGCTTTTTTGCCTTTGAAAGTGAAACATGTACTGTATATTTAAACTCACCATTTTAAAGGCCACATGGCAGGCCTAGAAGAGCTAAAAGGTTCTAACTTTAACTTTATTTCTTTCTGAAACTATTCTTATCAAGAATCCAGAGCACATGTATATTTCTCTAAACTAACTTGTGAGTAAACAATACTTTTGTTATTTCTAAAAATGTAGGGAAGTGCATTTATTACTGTGCTAAACAGGGAGTTAAAGACTTGGAGAACTTGCATTTCAAAAATAAGATTGCCTAAAACTGCCCTGCTTTACAGCTGTCGCATAAAACTTAACAGAAAAAACCTCTCAAAATATACTTTTAATGAGTCTTATTTGATTGGCTGCAGATTTATAGAGGGAAATTTAAAAGAGCTCACTTCACAAAGCCTAGGAGTTTATTACAATAAGCAACACAATAGTCTAGTGAATAGAATAATTGTTTCATGTTAATTATAACAAACTAACACCCCCTCTAAATAATTAATATTTTTTGTATTTCTTTGCTTTCACAAATGTGTCCTTTTTGTACCACACGTGCTCCAATTTTCCAGGTGTTGCATCTCTGTCTTATTTTGTATCATTCTCTCTCTCTCTCTCTCTCTGCTATGAATAATACAAAGAAAAGTTCGTTTGCAGTTGAGAATAGTATAATAAAAGCAGTTTTCCCTTTAAATCACCAAAATAATGTATGTGTATGTCACAAGTTAGAGCTAGACTACAGATGTGGGTCCCTTTGGGTAGTTTTGGGTTAATTTGAAGTTTCCCATACTATATTCTGCTGAGCGCCAGAGGTGAAGAGGGAAGGAGGGGCCCCCCACGCCATCGCTCCCAAGGCCTCCAGGTGCCCGCCAAGTGCCGAAGGTGAAGAGGGAAGGAGGGCACTCCCATGCCATCGCTCCCAAAGCCACCGAGTGCCAGAGGTGAAGAGGGAAAGAGGGGGGCACCCATGCCATTGCTCCCAAAGCCTCTGAGCACCCACTGAGCACCAAAGGTGGAGACCACATGGCAGAAGGGAAGAAAACAGAGGAGGAAAGCTGCTGGGCAAGAATCCCATGTAAAGGATAAGTAACTGATATGCAATAATCAATTATGCAGCAATCAGACTTCATGTATACTACTGTAGACAAGAAAACCTCAGAAAAAATGGAGTAGCCATAATTGTCAATAAAAGAGTGAGAAAAGCAGTAATGGGATATAATCTCAAAAATAATAGAATTATGACAGTCAGAATCCAAGGCAAACCTTTCAATATCACTGTAATCCAAGTATACACACCAACCACTGGTGCAGATGAAGCCACAGTTGACCAGTTCTATGAGGATCTACAACACCTCATAGAACAAACACCAAGAAATGATGTCCACATTATTTTAGGAGATTGGAATACCAAAGTAGGAAATAAAAAAATAAATGGAATAACAGGCAAGTTTGGTCTTGGTACACAGAATGAAGCAGGGCAAAGATTGATAGAGTTCTGCCAAGAGAACACACTAGTCATAGAAAACACCCTTTTCCAGCAACACAAGAGGCGACTCTACACATGGACATCACCAGATGGCCAGCATTGAAACCAGATTGATTACATACTCTGCAGCCAAAGATGGAGAACCTCCATACAGTCAGCAAAAATGAGACCTGGAGCAGACTGTGGCTCAGATCACAACCTACTGATCGCAAAATTCAGGCTTAGACTAAAGAAAATGGGGAGAACAATTAGACCAGACAGATATGACCTAGACAACATCCCTAAAGAATACACAGTGGAGGTGAGGAACAGATTTAATGGACTGGACCTGATAGACAGAGTGCCAGGTGAATTATGGACAGAGACGTGGGACATCATGCAGGAGGCAGCAAGGGAAACCATACCAAAAGAATAGAAGCATAAGAAAGCAAAGTGGTTGTCTGATGAGGCTCTTAAAATAGTAGAGGAAAGAAGGAATGCAAAAGTCAAAGGAGAAAAGGAAAAAATACAATCACTTGATTACAGAATTTCAAAGAAAAGCAAGGAGACATAAGGAAAACTACCTGAACGAACAGTGCAAAGAAATGTCGGAAAACAAAAAAGAAGGCAGGACTAGAGATCTTTTCAAAAAAATTGGGGAAATTAAGGGAACATTTAAAGCAATGACCATGATAACTGGACATTGAGGACAAAGAGGGAAAGGATGCAGAAGAGAATAAGAAAAATGGCAAGAGTACACAGAGGAACTCTACAAAAAAGACCTCAACACTCCTGATAATAACAAAAATGAGGAGATTGAACATGAGCCAGATATCCTAGAGAGTGAAGTCAGAAAGGCACTAAAAAGCACTGCAAACAACAAAGCTAGTGGAAATGATGGTATCCCAGTTGAATTTTCAAAGCCCTAAAAGATGATGGGATCAAATTACTGCATTCAATATGCCAGCAGATTTTGAAAACAAAACAGTGGCCACAGGATAGGAAAAGATCAGTATATGTTCCAATCCCAAAAAAGGGCAATGCCAAAGAATGTTCAAATTATTGAACAATTATTGAACAATTGCACTCATCCCACATGCCAGCAAGGTGATGGTCAAGATAATACAGGTTAGACTTCAGCAGCATGTGGAGAGAGAACTAGTGCAGGCCTGTTTCAGAAGAGGCAGGGGGGCTACAGACCACATTGCCAACATATGTTGGATCATGGAGAAAACAAAGGAATACCAGAAACAAATATACTTTTGTTTTATTGACTACACCAAGGCATTTGACTGTGTGGACCACAATAAAATGTGGCAAGTAATTAAAGAGATGGGAATACCAGAACATATGCCTCATGAGAAATCTGTACACGAATCAAGAAGCAACAGTTAGGACAGAAAACAGAATGACAGAGTGGTTTGAAATAGGAAAAGGAGTAAGACAAGGATGCATTGTATCAGCCTGATTATTCAACTTATACACAGAGCACATAATGTGCAATGCAGGGATGGAGGAATCACAATATGGGATCAAAATTGTTGGGAGAAACATCAACAATTTGAGATATGCAGACGCTACTACCCTATTGGCAGAAAGTGAGGAAGACCTAAAGAATCTCTTGATTGGGTTGAAGGAGGAGAGTGCAAAAGCTGGCTTGAGACTCAATATCAAGAAAACCAAGATAATGGCAACAGGCCCTATCAGTCCCTGGAAAATTGATGTGGATGAAGTGGAAACAGTGACAGATTTTACTTTCTTAGGGTCTAAGATCACAGCTGATGGCGACTGCAGCCATGAAATAAAAAGGTGACTGATTCTTGGGAGACAAGCAATGAGAAACCTGGGGAACATAGTGAAAAATAGAGACATTACCTTGAAAACAAAAATTCGCATAGTCAAAGCAATGGTATTCCTGGTGGTAATGTATGGATGTGAGAGCTGGACCATTGGGAAAGCTGAGTGCAGAAGAATAGATGCCTTTGAGATGTGGTGCTGGAGGAAAGTTTTAAGAGTCCCCTGGACAGCAAGGAGAGCAAATAGGTCAATCTTAGAAGAAATCAACCCTGACAGCTCATTGGAAGGTCTAATAGTAAAAATGAAGCTGATGTACTTTGGACACCAAATGAGAAGGGAGGATTCACTTGAGAAAGCCTTGATGTTAGGAAAGGTGGAGGGCAAAAGAAGAAGGGGATGGCCAAAGATGAGATGGCTAGATGGTATTGTAGACACAATGGGCACAGAGCTGGGCAGTCTGAGGAGGATGGTGGAGGACAGAGGTGCCTGGAGGTCAATGGTCCATAGGGTCGCAAAGGGTCAGAATCGACTGTGCGACTGAACAACAACAACAAAATTCAACAGTTTACATTGCTGAACTCACAAATGGCTGGGGCGATAGAGGAGAAAGAGAAAAGTCCACAAAATTAAATCTATAATATAATTCCCTTGCAACCACTCAACAGATGGCTAATTATTCTTCCTCCACCACCTTGGAGCTGTGGGCATATTCTCCCTTTAGTGCTTACAAACCTTGTTTTGCTTGTTTCTGACTAATTTAAGTGAATCTGAACCTGCTTAGCAGAAAGAGTGGGGATAGCCCAGGAGGAAGAAATGTGCTCAGGAGGGAAGCAGGCATCAAATGATGATCCTGTCAGATACAAAAAAAACCATGGTTTCCCTTCCCCCCCATCTTTAGTTTCTTTGGGAGTTATGTTTGGGATATAGTGCTGGGATCTCTTCCTAGGAGTCCTACAAAAGTATAGGTATTATAATAACATTTAAATAAAAGTGTAGGTATTATAATAAAATTTAAATAAAAAATACAGCCCCATGAGCAACAATACAAAGATCTCCATATAATGTACCTTAAGCCAGAAGGTTTGGCTTAAGGCAACCCATTCAGACGGGTGTCATCACATCAATAGCCTTGCCCTCGTTAGGAATTGGAACTGGGATTCTTCACAAGTAAATGCAGATGACCACAATCCAGACAATTATAAACATTGCTTCATGCTGACATAAACGTGGTAGCTGGTATACCTTCCTCTTAGAGAAAAGCAAGAAAATAGCAACAGAGTTAGGAATAATCACATTGCTTATGTAATGTATTGCTGCATTTGACAGAACCATTTCCAAAATTGGGGGAGGGGTGTGTGTGTGTGTGTGTGTGGATAATTCTGTCCTCATAAGGGGGGAGGGATATACGTCCATACTATACTCCAGTGAAGATAGCACCATCAATGTCACCTCGAACATAGCCACAATGTCCCTTTGGAGCAATACAGGCAAGGGCAAATACAAGAAACTTGTTATGTACTGAATACAATGTGACAAGTACTCTTTAACTGATTGTATCCGGCAATTGTATCCATTGTAACTAATCAGAGACACATTGTAGCAAGCTGTTAAGGATAATACTGCTCATGCCAGTAGCAGCATCCAGCTCACATGATACAGATTCCCCTGAATACCTGAAGGGCGGGAAACCTTCCCGCCGCATCGCACCTGGAGAAGATGGGCATGATGATCCATGATGTCATGCAGACAGTAACCAATGAACTATCACCCAGGTTATTCAAAATGTACAGTGTGCTATAAATGGAGCTGTTGGTCCGCCATTACCTCATGTTCACTCTGACTACCATGCAATAAAGTTGTGTTTAGCCCTTACTGCGGCTCCTTCTTTGTCTTCCGTGCAAGACACCAAAAAATTGAAACAAAATGATGTGTGGAATCATCACAAAAATTGAGTAGCTCCTGCTAATCAATGTCCATAGAAAAAAAGCCAGAAGTACTCGTAAGTTTTGCATCACGAAGTTGAAGGGAAATAACTCAAATTTGGCAGTGACAATAACAGCGTAGTTGAACTCTTTCTTACATTACTTTTTGAAGAAAACTGTACATGGTGTAATCTATTCTAATAGTCTGCCTATGCACTATGTCAATCCTTTATGTAATGATTGATAGACAATGCAATCCTAGCTTAAAGATTCAGGGCAGGAGTGAGCAAGCAGGGGACTGATGTGTGACCCCAGCCTCCTCTGTGGAAAGTCATATTGAAGAGTTTTCAAGCATTTTAAATTTTGAGGAGTAAAAGGTGCAATTTAAAAACTGGTGGGTCTTCAGCACTAAAAAGGAAGACAAAAACAGAGGAGTCTATAATGGGGGAGATTGGAAAATCCACAGTCACTGCCTTTGTTAGAACAGCCAAGATGTCACAAAACAGGATTAAAGTTTTGTGGTGAACACTGCAAAGTTTGCTTTCTGCTTTGTCAAATGTTGGTTAGCCCAAAACAAAGGAATTGAGTCACTGTACATTCCCCATTTGTCCCTCCTAGACCAACATTCTCTCTATGCTGATTTATCTATTCTGTTCTTATGTTGGTCTTACATAGACATTCAATGTATGCAGACTAAATAAGCAGAGAGGAGAGCCTCCTGATATTTCAATGTTTTATGTACTGTCCATTGACATCCTATATGCCATTGAAACTACTTATGCATCATTCTTCCCTTTGGTTAGAATTCCTGTTTTTGTGGGTTTTCCATTCATTTATAGAGTGCACACATCAGTTGTTGATAAGTGAATCCCCTTTTAGCAGACAGTGCACACTAGAGATGAATTTTGAATTTTAAAATGATTCAGAATTCAAAGCAAACTTGTAGGTATTTGTTAATCCTATGCAAAGCAAGAAAATTGGATGCAGCACTGGAACTGAACTAGAGTTTTCCGAATCATTGACTATTGCTTCTATATTTGTGTGTGATTGGAGAAACTGAATACTGTAAGTATTTTTTAAAAAATTCGTATGTGGGGCCAGTTGTTACAACTCACTCTTCCCAACGTTCAAGTGAATATATAGTAAACATTTGCATAGCCCTCATATTTCCCCTTGATTGCCTAATTTTCCACTATGAAAGGAGAAGATGGGTGTCATGTCCAGCCCTTGCAAAGAACATTCCAGAAAATGATGAACAGAACAATGAACAACAGTTTATTGTAAAGTCTTTCTGGTTACTCTTACAAGAAATATCCGGACCTTCAGACGGCTGCACAAGTCCCATGTAATCAGTCTCTCTGAACTCTACCATAGAGGCAATGTACTGAGCTACCCTTGCAAGTGAGCGTATAGAGAAGACCCCAGATTAGCCCGTCGTGGTCTAACCTGTCTTGATAATGAGAAGCATAGATCCGGCTCTGGCCCCACCCTTGTTTACCCGTGGGGCTTATATAGTGTCTCCCCGGTGGTGACTCTTTGATACAATGTAGTAACCTGCTGGTGAACCTTAACTAACCAATCATAACATGATATACCCATTTTAACCAATCACAAACAGGATCCAAAGTTGTACCCAATCATTGAACTCTAATTAACATAAGGAGCGCGCCCAGAAGGGGAATGTTCACGGCAAACTAGCGGCAAATGTTAATGGCAGGAAATCACAATTTTGTCTTTGCAAAGCGCTACTTGCGCAAATTGCTTTTAACTTGAATACACAACAATAGGCAACTATACAAATGGGCAAAGCGCTTTCTGTCTTTATTTGCCGGTCTCTGGAGCAATCTTTAGAACAATCAGACCCTGATTTAAGGGTGGCTAATGAATGAAGTGTCTAGCCAAGATTCTTATATCATTACATAATAAAGCATCCTTTTACCTCTTCATTTAGAATGGAGCCATTAACAATTATCTACTGATAGCATTTTAATTCTTGTACAACAAGTTCTAGATAAGAACCTGCTCCCACCCAATGTGGTATAGAAAGAAAATTTCTCCCTTATGGAATAACTGGAATCCTAGATTGCACCAATTAGAAGATGGCCACTTAATCAACATTGCCACTCCAAGTTATCCTGTCTTTCTCCCCACTTGTGCATGACCTAACCTCAGTTTGTCAATTGACAGTGAAGCAAGGCAGAGCAAAGAGTGCTCTTCCCTAGAAGAGTGGCCATGGTCCCCTAGGAATGTAGCCTACATATGATTTATTAAAAAGCAAACACTGGCATCTTGTTTTGTTTATGGAGTGGCAAGAAGTAGAAATGAAATTCTTTTAGTAATACATTTTGAAAGACAGAAGAAATCTATAATGCTGGCGTGGGCAGGGATGAAATAGGTTTTCTCTGTATTTACTCTTTAAAATAATTTCAGTGTGGAAAACTGCTTCCTTTTGCTGTTTTGAACTTGCCTCTTCAATTCTTTGTGAAAATTTAAGTCTCATAGGCTCATTGAAAAGTGAGCTCAAGTCTTAAAATATCCATAATTTCTATTTGTGCTATCTACTGTTACATAAGTGGGAAATCTGTATTGCAGGAAATTGAGTAGAACATACTGAGCACATACCTGTAGATCTCAATAGATAATTATTGCTTAACCCAGGGGTTCTCAACCTACCTGTATGGTCCACAGGCCATATCCAGCCCGCTATGCCAAATAATCCAGCCCCGCCCTCGCTCCAGCTGGCACCAGTGGCAGAATCAGCCACAGACTCATTTAAGGTTGTCATAAACGTGTTTACAACAGCCGTTAATGGGGAGGGCACCCAGTCTGGCACCCTCAGCTGTTTGAGGGAGCATGACCTGACCCCGACTGAAAAAGGTTAAAAACCCCTGGCTTAAACTGTAAAACTAGTTTAATGATATGCTTGCACAGACTAACACGGCTACCACTTTAAAATTTTCTGATGTTTTAATGTTATGTACAAAAATGTACCGTAAGTAAATTATACATTAGAAATGAAGACATTCTACTAGGAAATTCTGTACAGTCCAGCTATCCCATTTGCTTCTATTAGTTTATGTCTGGAGTAATATCTGAAGACCTAAAGAATCTCTTGATTGGGCTGAAGGAGGAGAGTGCAAAAGCTGGCTTGAGACTCAATATCAAGAAAACCAAGATAATGAAAGCGCGGCGCCAAAATGGCCGCCGCGCTCTTTGCAGGGGCCCCCCCCCCGGACTCAGACATCCGGGTGAGTTAGGGGCCGTGGCTACCCCTCTATAAAAGGGGTGGCCACGAGGCAGACGAGCTGCCATTTTAAAAGGAGCGACAGAGAGGAGAAGTTTTCTCCATCGCTGTTCCTTTGACTCTTTGGCTCTTTAGCCCTTGGTCTTTCCCGGCTGGGAAGGAAGGATTCGCACAGAGCCTTTGGCTTGCTGGCTGCTCTGTGTTTTTTGGCATCAGGTTGATCCCTGGAAAGGGATCCTGCTCTTTCTAACAGATATGCCTCCAAACGGAAGGCCCCGGTGACGAAACCGCAGCCAAAGGGGAGGACCTTTGCGGGTCCTGCGCAGGGCGGGGGGCAGCCCTCAGGTCGGAGGACCAGGGCTGCGCCCCCGCGGCAGGGCACTACCTCAGCTTTACCCATCGAAACCGGTGGGGCGATGCAGGCTGGTGCTTGGCCCTCGGCTGGCCAGCCTCCGGCCGGCCCTTCAGGGGCTTCGGCCCTCGACCCGCAGTTGCCGGCCATGGGTCAGGACAGCGGGGGAGGGCCTGGTGCGGGTGCACAGCACGTTTCCCCTCCGGCCCCTCATGGGCCGGAGTTTTGGGCATGGCCCTATTCGGGCCCAGGCTCTCACTTTGGGGTTCCTGGTCAAATGCCTAGTGGGCCGTCCGGCCCACCCGGCCAACTTTATACTGGGGGATCTCTACCTCGACGGCTGCCACACTGCAACAGGTGGCCAGCCAGGTTGAGCTGCTTGAGACGCTCCGGCCTGCGCCTGCTGCTGTCTTGCAGCTCCCTGTTCGTACAGAGCTACAGCCGGGGAGTGGTCAGGTGTGGCCCCAGAGCTCGATTCCGGTCGCAAGCTCCGACGCCCGCCGTGGGCCGGAACCCCCAGTGGGGGCAGCTCATGGGGGTGCACCTTGTGAGTATCAGGTTCAAGTTAATGCACCCACATCACAGTCCACTTCCGGTGGTGGGGTTCAGTGGCCATGGCCTCGTCAAGTCGAAGCGAGTGGGCATCAGTTGCCAGCCTATCCCAGTGCCCCTTGGTTCCATACTTGTAGGAATCGGGGCCGCTGGGGGCCGGAAGGTCCCGGAGGAGGACTGATCAAGTAACGACACGAGACAAGCTGCTGGATCGATCAGACACTTTATTGGCAAAAGGCAGAACCATTTATAGGGAAAAGGTGCAACGGTGGCAAACTGTCCTCTGGCAAGGCATTACCTCATACGTTGACACATGTTAATGGGAAAACCTTCAAAGGGGAAGTTAATTAACTCGGGGTAAACAGGGAACAAGATTGACCATTGTCTTGGGGCTTAGGCAGGGGTAAACATGGCTTGTTTGTACCAGGGATTTCCCCAAACCGGGAGGTGAGTCATTATGGTTCATGAATCAGCTATCTGCTTACTCGGCAGAGTCGCGGGTCAGGTCACCTTAATTGGGTGAATCAAACCCTATACTTTATTCACCCCCCTTAATTTGACGACCGGTGAGCCCACTGGTCGGGAGCCTGTCTCACCGCAGTGGTCTCTGGTCTATTCCGTGCCCTGTGGGGCACGGGGAATCCATATCTCCCCTTTATTTTCTATTTAAGAACCTGACCGGCGACCTTACGCAAGATAGGCATCAGCTGTTGAGCTGGGATGACGTCACGGGATTTCCCTCTGGGGCGGCACTTGGAGATCAGCGAGGGAATACACTGAGCAAAGCAACAGAGCGTAATGCCTAGTATGGCTATTCCCACCACTATCTGAAGCACCGTCTGTAGCCACCCCCAGGGGATCCATGACCACATCCAATTCCATAGGGAATCCCACCAGGCTCCCCACGCGGAGCCTTCCGTAATGCCTGCAACAAGGGAATGCAGGTCCTTGATCTGGTTTTGTATTTTCCGGGAGTTGTCAGTAAGGTTAAAACAGCACATCCCATGGACAGATTCGCACCCCAGGTGGTGCAATAAAAGGAGGTAGTCGATAGCCGCTCGATTATCAAGAACAGCTTGGCGGAGTTCCACCTGCTCTTGATTAAGGAGCGCTATCGCTGAGGAGGTATGATTGATGGTTTTAGCTAAACCGCAGGCCAAATGACCAATTCTCCGTGCGTTGCCGGTGGCCAACCCCGGCACGCCGATCAAACTGACGGATAGGGAAACATACTCAGCGGGACTCATTACTCTGATGCTGCTGTCACAAGAGCTGTCTAACTGGGTTGTGCGTGTGTGCCGAATGAGCGGGGAAACATTCACATGGGATACATTTGTGTCACTAGAACGTGGGGCAATCATGTCCCTGGTGGGGAGTACAAGTGTCAAGCGACTAATGCAACACATTGAGTCCGACAGATTGGCAGGGATGTAGTTCCAGGTGTGCTGGTTGCAGGTAAAGAACCACCCTGAGGGCAGGGTGACATGAGCGTACAATGAGATGAGGGTCTCCGGTTTACTGCAAGTCCAGTTGGCAACGCCAGGGTCAATACAGCGGCGCCGTGCCTGACCGTCTGCGGTGCAACCGGTCATGCGGGTACAGGCGGCGCTCGGGCTGACCGCCACCCGAGGGGTATGGAGGGTGGCTGCATCAGCCGGCAAGGTTGGGGTAAGTTGCTGTCCCCCCCAGCGTGCATATGCCGAGAAGGCGGTAGGAGAGTGAGGGGCAAAGGATGCTTTTCGCAACCAAGCACCGTCCTCGGTGTGCTTGTCCGGGGTATGGCACACCGGGATGAGACAGGTGCTGAGCATGGATGCAGAACCAACGTCCTGCTGTAAGCAAAAATCGGACTGGTTGACGAGACCCGCCAACCTTTCCCACAAGTTGTACTGCATTCGTGTAGACAGGTCTTCACCAGGCGACAAACCGTCGGCCTGGATTGAGGCTGCCTGGGCGCCTCCCCCCAAAAGCAGGGAGAGGGCCAGGACTATGGAGATCGCCACGGTGTTGGCGTGAATCTGGGCAAAGACTGCAGCTGTGAGGTTGTCCGGCGTCGGTTCCTTCCCCTCGCGCTGGACGGCGTCCTGAGCGTCATGGCAAAGAACCTTGACCATCCCCCAGGTGACTTTGGGGATCGGCTGTCGCCTCCTCCGACGGATCCTCTCGTGCAGGGTGAGGTCCTTCATCTCCGGTATCGGACTCGGGTCGGTCTGGTTCCACGCCATGCGGTTCCGTGTGGGGTTTGACACACCGAGCTGGGATCCAGATGACACCTGTAGGAGACATAACTGCAGCATACCCTCTCCCCCAGGTGACGAGCGGCACCGGCCCCCTCCAAGTGGGGTCCGGTGGCACTCGGTACCGGACCATTGGTCGCGGGAGAGCTTCCGAACGGCGGAAATGCCTCTCCTGCGGTGTGCAATCCGAAAAAACATTAAGGTGATTATATGTGAACAAAACCTTGTTTAAGCAAAACTGTGCTGCTCCTTGTGACTTGGGGAGGGCAGGAGGTTCCCCCCTTTCTATTTGTTTGTCAAGATAGGACTTTAGCATCCGATTGACACGCTCTACAATCGCCTGCCCTTGCGGATTGTAGGGGATTCCAAAAGTGTGCTTGATGTCCCAAGTCGCCATGAAGGCGGCCAACTGCCTAGAGCAGTAGGACGGTGCGTTATCCGTTTTCACGTGCCGTGGCTTGCCCATCGCCGCGATGCAGGAGAGGAGGTGCTGCTCCACGTGGGTAGCCGTCTCCCCTTTCTGCGCCGTGGCCCAAACGAACTGGGAAAAGGTATCAATGCAGACGTGCATGTATTGCCATCTGCCAAACTGCGGCACATGCGTGACGTCCATCTGCCATACCTGGTTGGCCTCAGTCCCTCGTGGGTTGACCCCCCACGAGGGCCCCCCCGGCGCCCCTGCGCAATGCTGGCAAGAGCGGACTATACCCTGGGCTTGAGGAAGCGGCAGATTGAACTGTCTGGCGAGCGCCTTGGCATTTTGGTGAAAAAATGCATGACTTTGGATTGGAGTAGTGAAAACTCCCAAAACTGAACGTTGCTGAATTTCCTTTGCGGCCGCGTCCGCTCTGCTATTGCCCGCGGAAATCGGACCCGGTAGGTCTTGGTGACTTCGGATGTGGGCAATATAAAGCGGCTCCGTGCGGTTTCGCAAATGAAATTGAGCGGTGAGAAACAGACTTAGTAAATTCTTGTCTATCGCGGGAGTGATGTAAGCTCCCGGTAGACTGTGCAACAAATTCCTTACGTACAGGCTGTCAGTAATAATATTCAAACGCTCCTGGGCGAAGGTGCGCAAGGCAAGGTTCACGGCTGCCAACTCCGCCCGCTGAGCGGACTTCTGTGGAAGAGTTAGCAGCGTGTGCCAAGCTTCGCCCTCCTGCCAGGTCAAAACACCATAGGTGCGACCTCCATCTGTGAAAACTGTCCTGGCCCCCTGAAGTGGGACCAGCGAGAGCAATTCGAACAAGCTGACTGTTCCTGTCTGCAGGGAAACGAGTCTAGGGTCCTTGGGCAAGTGGTACGCTAAACTCCCAGTGAAACCTTCCAAGGCTATCGGAAGCGAGTCACCGAGCTGCATTAATTGGTGAATTTGTTCCTTGGTGAAAGGAACCACAATTTTGGCCAAATCATTTCCTGAAATGTCCCTAGCTCTCAGCCTGCCGCGGTAAATCACCGCGGAAACCAGCTCTTGGGGCGGAACGATGTTCCGTGGTGATGTGTTAGGCAAATAAACCCACTCCACAATTTTAGCTCCCTTCTCTGAGTCTACGCCTAGCGCCCCAGTGAACATGGATCCCGACCGTACGATGTACAAATTCAGGATCGGGGCGTAAGGCCCCTGGGCGATCCTATCCACCCACCTCTGGCTGAGAACTTGGTTCACTTTCTCGAGCGCCAAGCGCGCGTCTCGAGAGATTTTTATCCGGTCTGCCGGCTGCTTACCTAAAGTTAGCAGCGAGAAGAGCGGCTTTAAGAGATCCGTATCCAATCGGAAATACGGTCTGGCCCAATTAATATTCCCTAAAATCTGCTGTAACTCTACCAGGGTGACTGAGTCCTGTAAAGCTATCTGGGGTAAAACCGGTGCGGCAAAAGAACGGAGAAGCCGATGACCCAAGTATGAAAAGGGCTCAGTTTTTTGCACCTTCTCTGGGGCTATGAGTAGACCCTTGTCCCCCAGGCTGGCCTGGAGGTCGGAAAACACTGCGCTGCCGAGTTGCGGCAACGCCACTAGGATATCATCCATGAAGTGACACACAATAGCTTTAGGGTAAAGGCTTCGAAACTTTGCCAGCGCGTTGTGAACATAAATTTGGCACAGGGTGGGCGAATTGAGCATGCCCTGTGGCAAAAATTTCCACGCGTAACGCTGCGTGGGCTCTCCGTGGTTCACAACCGGCACTGTAAAGGCGAACCTTTCCCGGTCCCGGGGGTCTAAGGGGATTGTATAGAAGCAATCCTTGAGATCTACAACTAGAATCTCCCACCCCTCGGGAATCATATTTGGATTCGGGATGCCGCATTGAAGCGGACCCATGGGCTGAATACATTTATTGATCTCTCTGAGATCGTGGAGGAGTCGCCACTTCCCCGACTTCTTCTTAATTACAAAAACTGGCGAATTCCAGGGACTGGTGGACTGCTCTATATGCCCTGCGTCTAGCTGTTCCTTCACTAGCTGCTTTAGGGCAACCAGTTTCTCTCCCACAACCGGCCATTGTTCTACCCAGACCGGAGTGTCGGTGAGCCATTTAAGTGGCAACGCCATTACCCGAAGGTAAGGGTGGCACCGTACTGCTGGAGAATGTCTCGCCCCCAAAGGTTGACGTGCACGTCAAGAATGTGCGGCCGAACTACCGCCGTGCCGTCAGCCCCTGGGATGGTGACTTCTACCCACTCTCTGCTCCTAAACGCTTCCTGAACACCGCCTACCCCCCACACATCGGAGACCGGCTCAATGGCCCACTCCCTTGGCCACTGGCTCCTGCTTATCACGGATACGTCAGCTCCGGTATCGAGGAGGCCTGAGAACACCCTTTTGTCCAAAAATACCTCGATAACGGGGCGCTGCTTCCACTCAATGTTGGTCTCCACTGTCGCTAAGACCTGGTATCCTTGCACTGCCTCAACCGCGCTCAAGCGGTCTGCTGAGCCGGGCTCTGAGCTGTCACTGAGCCTCCCCTGGCTGCCTGCTGGCGAGTGACAAGGAACCATGATCAGTTGCGCTAAGGAATCTCCCTTGTGAATGGTCTGGGGCAGGTGTGTCCAGAGTTGGACCTGGAGAACGCCTGAAAAATTCGAGTCAACGACTCCTGGAATTATGAAAATTCCGCGTGCTCCAGCTACACTACGGGGCAAAACTAAACCTAAAAAGCCTCTGGGCAGGGGACCCATGTACTGGGAATCGACCAGATAGACTGTGCCTGGCAGGTCGCATGTAACGTCTGCCTGACAAGTCAATTCTAGCCCTGTGCTACCCTTGGGGCTGGCCTGTGCCCTCGTAGTGCCTGGAAAGTGCCTGGAACCTAGTCCAGCTCTGGGAAGTCCGGATTCTGGGGAATGAGAGAAGTCTCTGTTTGGACTGGGGCCAGAGACATGCCCGTGTTCCGGTTTCCCGAACTCGGACAAAACTTGGCCCAATGATAGCCTTTCTTGCACTTTGGACATGGGGTTTTCGGGGCTGTGGACTGGCTGGACCTTTGTCCGCCTCCCTTGCATCGGCATTCTTTAGCGAAGTGCCCGACCTTGCCACAAGTGTAACAAGTTCCCCTGGTCTTACCCTTGGGGTGAGATCTCTTTCCCCCCTGCACTGCTGCCGCCAGCAGACTCATCTTGTAGGAGTCCGTGCCGACGTCAGAACAGGCTCTAATCATGTCTGTCAGTGTCAGGTCAGGACGATTGCCTAGGGACTGCAAGATCCTACGACAGTCCAAGTTGGCATTGTCCTTGGCTAACTTGATCAAGAGCTCTTGCTGGGCTTGCTCATTGTCAATCTGCCTGGTGATGGCTTCTTCCAGGCGATTGATGAAGTCCATGTAGGGTTCCTGGGCTCCCTGCTTGATAGCGGTATAATTCTTAGCCGCTTTGCCAGATGCTGGGATCTTGAAGTACGCCCTATAGGCGGCTTCAGCGGACATTTCGAGAGTGGCGAGAGGCAAGTTGATTTGGGCGTTAATGGCCTCAAAGGCACCTGAGCCATATAGCTGCTCAGCGATTACCGCGCCTCCCATTCTCGCGGCTCTGGCCTGTGCCTCGAGCCGGTACTCGCTGTCCCAGATCATGTACTGGCTAGGGGTTAGCATCATCCTCATGACGGCTTTCCAGTCGTGAGGAATCCACATGGTGGTCTCGCACGCTTGCTGAAGCGTGCCCCTAGTAAAACGACTTTGGAGCCCTGTCTCTGAGATTGCTTTCCGTAAAGCCATGAGAAGCTTGTACGGGACTGGGGAATGCACTACCTGTTGCGCGCCTGTGAGCGCGTCCATCTCTAAGCGGATGGGACAAATCTGTCTAAGCTCAGCGAGTTGTTCTGCTGACAATTCCCCCTTCTTGAGCTCTATCTCTGCTGTGCGCTGAAGGGCACTCTTTACAACTAGGGAAGCTGGCGCTGTCAGAGGAACGCCTGCGCTCCTCATTCCTTGCGTTCCTTCGGTGACGTCTGCAGCTGTCACCGGGGGAAGGCTTCCCTCGCTGCTATGCTGATAGCTGAATGACGGACAGAGCGCCGTGGGCGCAGCCGGGTGGATTGGCTGGCCTGAGGGCTCTTCTAACGGGGGTTCTAGGGCCTCTGTCCGGGCTGGCTCGATCTGCTCTAAGAGTCCTCTACACTTTTTCCATGTGCTGACTACCCTGCCGGGCGCTTTGGGGGGCTGCTGGATGCAGTCTCCTATCTGATCCCAGAGCTTCAAGGTTAACGTACCTACTTCTGGGTAAAGTAGGCAGTGTCCCCTGAGGTACGCCAAAAGTCTCGCTAGCTCTCCGCTGTGAAATCGCAACTTAAAAACCCTGGCCAGGATTCTGAACTCCTCCTCTCGAGTTCTTTGGCTAGCGGACGGACTTGGTCTATGAGAGCAAGTTCCCATATTACCTGTGATGGGTCCCTCGAAGTTTCCTTCTCGGGCCGAGAGTCGACGCGTCCTTTTACAGGTAACAGTTCTGGCGACGAGTGTCTGGGGTAGCTGTCGGAGCGTGGATCGTCCTGTCCCGGGCCCTCGGCGGCCACTGCAATGTCAGGGGCTCACAGCCTGCCCTGACCGGAACGCGTTTTTCCCTTCGCGAACCTCCCCAAAGCCGGGAAAAAGGTAGGTAGGAAAGTCTCTTAGGAATGCCTCGCCGCGGCCACTCCTCTGTCCGGCTGGCTGCCGACCAGAGTGCCGCGCAGTCCTCCGGGGCAACGGGTCGCAGTTCAGGCGTTGAACCGGACTGCGTGGATCGTTACTCACGAGTAGACCTCTCCGGGGTCCTCTTACTCACGAGTAACATCACGTCTCGGGGTCACCAGATGTAGGAATCGGGGCCGCTGGGGGCCGGAAGGTCCCGGAGGAGGACTGATCAAGTAACGACACGAGACAAGCTGCTGGATCGATCAGACACTTTATTGGCAAAAGGCAGAACCATTTATAGGGAAAAGGTGCAACGGTGGCAAACTGTCCTCTGGCAAGGCATTACCTCATACGTTGACACATGTTAATGGGAAAACCTTCAAAGGGGAAGTTAATTAACTCGGGGTAAACAGGGAACAAGATTGACCATTGTCTTGGGGCTTAGGCAGGGGTAAACATGGCTTGTTTGTACCAGGGATTTCCCCAAACCGGGAGGTGAGTCATTATGGTTCATGAATCAGCTATCTGCTTACTCGGCAGAGTTGCGGGTCAGGTCACCTTAATTGGGTGAATCAAACCCTATACTTTATTCACCCCCCTTAATTTGACGACCGGTGAGCCCACTGGTCGGGAGCCTGTCTCACTGCAGTGGTCTCTGGTCTATTCCGTGCCCTGTGGGGCACGGGGAATCCATACATACTGGCACAACATTGCGGGCGGGGGTTTCCGCCCCCGGGGCAGTGCCGGGCATCGCAGGGGCTGTCCAGGTTCCGCTGCGTATGCCCCGTGTACCTAAGGTGCCGGTGACGGCCTTGCCGATGGCTGGTTATTCATTGCCCCTTGGTGATCATTTGTCCCAGGTCATGAGGGGTGGCTCACGGGGGTGCACCTAGTGAGTATCAGGTTCAATTTAAGTGCACCAACACCACAGCCCACTTACGGTGGTGGGGTTTAGTGGCCCTGGCCTCGTCAAGTTGATGCGAGCGGGCATCAGTTACCATCTTATCTCAGTATCCCATGGTGCTAAATGATCCCTTGTTAAGGGCGGGGGTGTCCGCCCCCGGGGCAGTGCTGAGCATCGCAGGGGCTGTCCGGGTCCTGCTGCGTATGCCCTTTATACAGAACGTGCCGTCGATGGCTTTGCCGACGACTGGTTATTCCTTGCCCCTGGGTGATTATTTGCCGCAGGTCACGAGGGGTAAGGTCTGGAGGGGGATATGTGGATATTCTCCCTATTGAACTGTGAGCCCACTGAGGAGGAGAGAGAGGGACAGGACGACAGAGACAAATAGCTGTCCCATCGTCGTAAGCCACCGCGCACCTGGGGCCAATTGGTTGTCGGCATACCTTATATATATGGTGGTATGCCGCAGGGCCCGGCCTGATTGGGCCATCCCGATGGTTCCATCCATTGCTAATAATTACAGGGTGATGGTTGATTTGATGAGCCCATCGCAGTTGGCTTACGACGAGGAATGTGGATGAGGGTGGCCCTACACCCTGTGAGGAGGTGGGATGAGCCCTATCAGCAATTGTGCTCGTGTACATGACTCCCACGTGACTGGCGCCTGGTGATAGGTACCATGGTGGTCATGCTGTGCAGTGGGCTGCTCAGACACAGGCTCCACGCTAACTGGTCGGGCAGGGGGTTCCAGCCCGCCTGCTGTGTTCAACCTGCTCAGCTGGCGATGTGTGTACTAAGCGCCAGTGTCGTTATCGACTTGGTGTCCCCTTTTGCGCTGCCCTTACGCCGCCTCTGCGTGCCCGCGGGTTGGGGGGTTACGGGGCAGAGGTAGGGGTGCACAGGGGGCGATCAGAGCTCCGTCTGAAAGAACTAGCCTGTCAAAGCCCCCCCTCCCCAATTAGTGTACTCAGGCTGGAGCGATGGCACTCAGCTCATCCAAGAAGGGATGATGCGGGGTACCTGCTGGAGGGTTTTCAATGGGGCTTTTGTATTCCATTCGGGGGTGTTAGGGGTCCCAGGATGCTACTAATCTGGTTCCCTTGAAAGGTAACGAAGAGGTGGCTCCACTGCACAGCTACGGGAGTTGGGGCTATGAGAGTAGCGGGTCCCTTCTTGGAACCACCTTTCCTAAATTGAATGTCTCCCCTATGTGGCTAGTACCGAGGTAGAACCAGGGTGAATGTCATTTAATCCTCCATTTAGCTCACCCTGTGGGTTATCCGGTCAGGGATGCCATTCCTGATGACCTTGTTCAGTCAGGTACTCGTAGTTGGTTCAGCCCCTATGGGTGGCACGCTCATGCAGTCCCGGTGCTTTCCTGGCACAGTGTGATATGCACTCGGCTTTCAGATTACTGCCAGTGCACCCAATGGTTTTTAGGTACCAAGGGGAATTTTACTTAGATAAGGCCAACCCCTTCTGACTGAGTTAATTCATGTTCAGCATTCAAACGATTCGGGACTTTCATTCAGTGGGCCTTTGCTCGCAGGTCGGGGTCTCGGTCTCTAGCCCATTACCTCGACGACTTTTGGTTCGCGGGTGAACTGGGCTCGGACACGTCCACGCGTCTCCTCACTACATTTCAGACACTCAGGTGGGAACTGGGTGTCCCCTTGGCGCCTGAAAAGACCGAGGGCCCAGCTACTAAGCTCACATTTCTAGATTGACTCTGTCTCACAGGCATCCGGGTTAACCATGAATCAGGTGGCTCGGATCTCCGCGGCGATTTTGGCATTGATTGCCAAACATAAAGTGTTTAATTTTAATTTAATTTAAAATTTATTAATTTAATTTAATTTAATTTTCGTGCAACCCAACTCAGGGCGGTTTACATGGCGGACAATAAATACAATATAATAATAGAATGACACATAATAATACAGTTCAATTACATCGAAGAAATTCAGGGGAAAAACACAATATCAATACAGCACATAATACATAAGTACAAAGCATCAAAATCTTAACCTATAAATCCAAGGGTTAACCGTTGGAACTGGCTATAGGTTGCTATGCGTCGCCCTACTGACCCGCACCCACCCTTCGTGCGCACGGCCGAAATGCCTACGCAGGTCAACGAAGGATTTAGAAATCTGGCACGGGGGCCTCAGCCCCACAAACGGCAAGAAACGCAAAGAACTTCATTACCCCAAAAGCATTGCGTTTTGCCCTGCTTCTTCGAGCGGCAGCCAATTAAGAGGACAAAAACAACGCTCTCAGTCTTTCCGTGCCACGCCGCAGCCAATCAAAACATGTGTATTAAAACCTTGCCGAGTCAAGGATGCTGAAACCACAGGGAAAAATACAGATCCCAGCATCCTATTCACTTTAACACCATATAAGGAGTTACTATAGCCAATCATCAGCTTCTGAGCAAACGCGTCAAACATGACAGAACAAATGATGACCCAACGGTATAAAAGGAGCTCCATTGCCTTGCAAACCCCTGCACAAAGAACCTGGGGAAACACAGCGCGGCCAAACAAAACCAAGCTGCATGAAAAAAAACCGAGCACAAAGGCAAAGCACAAATGGAAAAATACAATCCCCAGGGTCCTGCGCGCCGTGAGTGCGCAGAACTCTGGGAAAGCCGGCACGGCCAAAATAAAAATAAAAACACACATCCACACAGCCCAGGTAACAGAAGCACACACCTCCGCCGCTGGGCTACCTTACCCTGGGCCGCCCAGGGAGGCCAGCCCCCGGTAATGAAAGCCCCCCCCCCCCGCCGCTGGGCTTCCTTACTGCTGGCCACCCAGGGAATCCAGCCCCCGGTAAGGAAAGCCAACCACCATCACCATGCCACTGGGCTTCCTTACTGCGGGCCAGAAGCCAGCACCCAGGAAGGAAAGCCCACACACACCACGACGCTGGGATTCCCCCCCCAATCAAAAACAAAAACGCCGTGGGGATTTGTGCAGTCCGGCCACCAAGGCCGAGCTGCGATGCCCACACCCCCACCAAAACAAACAAACCAAAAAAAAAAACAATGGGGGGATTCCCACGGGCCGGGGGCATGGATATTCCAACGTGGCCGGCCTGCGAAAATATCCCCAACCTACATCCCCCCACCCCCCACAAATCCCAACACCACCACCCATAACAGAAAAGAGCACACACCTTAAACCTCCAGCCTCAACGAGGACCACATGTGCAATGAAAAAAGAACAGGAAGAATACACAGGCCACAACACAGTTACCATTTTAAAATTGCGCAACAGCACCACCCAGTGGCTACAGGAAGAATTACACTCAATGAATTCAATTTAATCTCCCAGAATTTACAAAAGGGAAATTAGTTTTTAAAACAATCAAAAATATCCAAACAAAAAAATTATTCAAACATAAATAAATAAGAACACACTAAAACAAAAACCAAACATCTAAACACAGTCAAAAACATTACATTTAAAAAAACATACACTTACACATTTTTTAAAAAAATGCCATTATTTGAAAAAAAATATATCAACCTTTCCTCTTTTTAAAATCCAAATTTTTTATAACACTTTAAAACACTACCTACGTATAAAAAAACATTATTTAAAAAAATAACATAACTCATTTAAATACACATACAACAAAAATCATCCAACAACCATTTTTCATATTTTTTTAAAATAACCCCAAAAAAAGCCCGGCAACGCTGGGCAACCCTTGCTAGTAATCAATATTAACAAAATCCCCAAGGGATGAAGCACAGCTCACATCCCATATAGTGCCCAGCCCAACTTCCCCAGCTGCGGCAACATCAGCCTCAGTCCCTCTGTCTCCCTCCCTGCCCCCCCTCTCACCACAGCCAGGGGAGAGAGCCGAGGTGGTGTTTCGGCTTCAGCGTCTCGGTGGCAGCAGCTTCCAAAGTCCCCGCCGAGAACAAGGCATAGCTGCGCCAACACTCCCATCTCCCCTTGTGTTCCCTTGTGAGCTGCAGTTACTTCATAGCCACCTTAATTTTGCCTGCAGGGTGGTTCCACCCGGCAGAGCATTGGCCAGGCGCCTGTATGACGCCATGGCTGGCCTGTTAAAATGTCAACACAGGGTCCGGCTGATCAGGGGCATACGGGTGGACCTTCCGGTCTGGCTCAAATTACTCCTGGGTTTTAACGGGGTCTCTTCCTGGAGATCAGACCTGATGGTCTGCCCTAGATTTCAAGTACAGTCGGATGCCTCCGGCTCCCTGACTTAGGGGGGTTTACTCTGAGGGTAGGTGGACTTACGGCCAATTGCAGTATGCATGGCTTGGCATGGATCGCCTCCGCGATCTTACCTTCCTTGAGTTCCTTCCCATTTTGGGGAGCACTGATGCTATGGGGCGATGAGTGGGCCTACTCAATGGTCAATTTTCGGTGTGATAATGCGGCAGTGGTGCACATTGTCAACACCCAGACATGCAAATCCCCCAGGGTCATGACATTAGTTTGTCTATTCTTTTTGAGAAGCCTACGCCTAAATGTGCTGTTCTGGGCCAGACATGTTCCAGGTATTAATAACGACATTGCTGCTGCTTTATCCCGCCTGCAGATCCCCCGGTTCCACGCCTTACTCCGGAAGCAGATGAATTCCACTCGCCACTCCCGGCCGATATTTGGACGTTTGGCGAGGAGAGGTGAACCGGGCATGTCATTGGCACCTCGCACGCGTAAGGCGTATCACCTATGCGTTCATGCGTCATGTTTTCGAGGGGTGGACATGGGAATGTGTCCGCCACCCAGACATGCGTCACCCCAGTTCCCAGAGTTTCTGACCCACCTTGCACGAGGCTGGCATTACTTATGTTCGGATAAGTGTGAAGTGGCTCTTGGTCACGCAGCTACCACGGTAGCCTTTTTGGAGCGCTCCGCATCAGTGAGTGGGTGCCAGAGTTGGTACCATCTGTGTAAGGCGGATGTGTCTCATAGGGCGACGATGTCTCTGTCACACATGAGTGGGCTCAAGTGGGGATACGGTCCTCACCGGTTGTTCAGCACGGCGTAGACAGTGGAGTCAGACTGCTACAAAGTTTTATTGGAGACATCTGTCCGGTTGGTGCCCTACATGAATTTTCGACAGTGCCTGCTGCGTGCCCCAGCCTGTTTTTCTGCCACCAGGATAGGTCTACCCTTACCGAAGTAATGTTACTGAGGGTGACCGGTGCCGCGCTTCGCGGTGTTGGGGCCCGTTTTGGCACCCATTTATTTAGGATAGGCGTCGCGTTGATCGCGGCTACGTTTGGGGTACTCGGAGGCAGACGTGCGTGTACGCGCAATTTCTTATATGTACGTGCCCTCACTGTACGAGTACCTAGTTATGTCCTTAACCTCTTCTCCTCTTTTACAGATCCTGTGTGTCTCTACACACCGGTGGCAGTGGGGCTGGTGGGCCGCAGCTATGTACACTGGGCAGCAGTATATGCTGCGGCGACAGAGAGTGGACCCCGACTTGGGCTGTGTGCATCCGCACGTATGCGATGGTATGGTATGCGTGGCACAAGGGGGCGGGAACTGTGGCCATTCCTGATGTCCATCGGGGATGCTGGACCGCCCGATGTTCTTAATAGGCACCTCGGCGGCAACGATCTTATACGGATCACTGCTGTTACTAAACTGTCGAGGGGCTGTGACCTGGCGTTTTATATCTCGTATGGTTTACACACGGTCGCTATGGTCTAACATCGTGCCGAGACACCAATTTAGAGGAGACATGGATCTCCGTGGTTCGGACTGTTCGGCAGTCAGTGGACAGGGCTGTTGCTCAGTTCCTTGCTGAGCATGGCTGGGAGACAGCCATTGGACACCTGAGGATAGGCTTACAAAAATTTTGCCGGTAGGCAGGAGAAGGGGTCCACCTGTCGGCTGGAGGTATGTACCTCATTCTGGGTGTGGTGCAAGCAGGCCTGGCGACCGAGCTGACGGTCTTGGGGGGGGTGGGGGTGGAGAGTCATCATGGACGCCTCCCCGTGTGGCGGGTAGCACTGGTAAAATAAAGATTTATGACACAGAGGTATCCGGCAGGTTCGCAATTGACTGGCCAACACTTAGACAGGTACAGGTGTAATAGCTTTGACCGGTCAACGATGAACCAGGCAAGGGGTGATGGCAGGAGCTTTTCAGCATGCATCACCCCGTGATTTGACGGATACACGTCATAGGGTGGGGTCAGTAGATAGTTTATTGACTCCGGTCAACAATTTGTTTGTATCAACAAACAAATTGATACAAATGGATACATTGTAGCCAATTGCCATTGGCAATTTTGGGAGGAACCTTACCAGTGTTACTGCAGCCTGCTTGCCTTAACAATTACAATTGGATGAATACACCAATTGAAAGTTATAATTCGGACTAGGGCATTATTCAATAAAAGTGGCCCAATGCCTTTATCCATATACCGGTGTCTGAGTCTTTCTTTGGGGGGTGCGCCTGCAATGGCAACAGGCCCCATCAGTTCCTGGAGAATAGATGGGGAAGAGGTAGAAGAAGTGACAGATCTTACATTCTTGGGATCAAAGATCACTGCAGATGGGGATTGCAGCCATGAAATAAAAAGGCGACTGATTCTCGGGAGACAAGCAATGAGAAACCTGGGGAACATAGTGAAAAGCAGAGACATCACCTTGAAAACAAAAATCAGAATAGTCAAAGCAATGGTATTCCCAGTGGTAATGTATGGATGCGAGAGCTGGACAATTAGGAAAGCTGAACGCAGAAGAATAGTTGCCTTTGAGATGTGGTGTTGGAGGAGAGTTTTGAGAGTACCCTGGACAGCGAGGAGAACAAATAGGTCAATCCTAGAAGAAATCAGCCCTGATTGCTCATTGGAAGGTCAAATAGTAAAGATGAGGCTAAAGTACTTTGGACATCAAATGAGAAGGGAGGATTCACTTGAGAAGGCCTTGATGTTGGGAAAGGTGGAGGGCAAAAGGAGAAGGGGGTGCCCAAAGATGGGATAGCTAAATGGTATTGTGGACGCAATGGGCACAGGGCTGGGAGGGCTGAGGGGGATGGTGGAGGACAGAGGCGCCTGGAGGAAAATGGTCCGTGGGGTCGCAGAGGGTCGGAATCAACTGTGCGACTGAACAACAACAAAAAACTTCTACTAGGTTACTTATATTTCTTCCCTACTCCTTATTTTCCTTAGATGAGGATGCAAAAGAGAGAGAGAGGGAGAGAGAGAGAGGCTTTCTGGGTGTTCAATGAGCTGGGGTCTGGAAAAAGCCAAAAACAGCTTAAGCTATTGATACTCTGAGCAGCTAATAACATTACATAAATCAACCAATAATATACAGAATCCTAATAATCATTAATTCATACACCTAAAAATGTAACCAATGCAACAATTCAACAAATACAAATTAGTAGTTAAGCACACCCACCCAGATGGCAACTGTCAATTCAAATTACTATAATAACATACAATAACTTATGAATTTCCAATTAAACAAGCTTAATACTCAAGTCAAAACCAAAATTGTCCTTTTTATTTTATAAATGAAAGGTTCCAGGTGAAAATGCTTGATGGAAAAAATATTAAAGATAAAGCTGATCTTATTTCAGATGATAAACTATTCCATAATATGGGGCTACAGCTGAAAATGTTCTTCCTTTTCATAACTTTCTTCACTTCTCTAGGCATCACTACTTGTAACTTCAGCTGTTAGTTGCTCCACTTATCATATCTTACAGAGAAGTGCTCCTGCAAAAGCATGGCCCTAAACCAGGGATTCTCAACTTGCAGCCCGTGAGCCAGAACTCTGGACTCTGAAGTCATCTTATCTTATTTTAAAAATTTTAAATGTTTTAGATTTTTAATTTTTAGAATTTTAGAATTTTAGAATTTGGAAATTTGGAAATTTGGAAATTTGGAAATTTTAAAATTTTAAAATTTTAAAATTTTAAAATTTTGAATTTTTGAAGTTTTTAAATTTTTAAATTGTACTGTGTGGTACTATCTTAATTGGTGTTTCTGTAGCTGTTTTAAATTAAGGTGTATGCCTTATTTGAGTTGATATATAGCAACTGAGAAATTTCATTGTTCCCGCAAGGGGACAATGACAATAAAGATTTATCTATCTATCAGATGCAGCCTGTGGCACCATTTCATGTGGTTCCCCACCACCTCCACCACACCCGGAAGTGTCATGTGGTGGAGGAAGGGCAAAATGGCCATTCACTCCCCTAAACTGTCTCAGGGAGTGTAACCCAGCCCCAGGCTTAAAAAGGTTGAGAACTCCAGCCCAAACCATTTAGGGCTTTATAGGTCATAACCAGCACCTTGATTCTGGCATTGTAAACAACAGGTAACCCATGCAGACTGGCCAAGATTAGGCCATTGAGTCCAATCCCCTGCTCCATGCAAGAATCCAAATCAAATCATGAACCATGTAGTGAGGAACCCCATCAGGCGTCTCCTCTTGAGCTAGCCACAAGTAGTGCTCAAGTAACTTACAAGTAGGCGTGTTGAGATGTGCAGTGAGAGGTCCAACCTGTGCAACTCGACCAGGGCAAAGGGCTTGAAGGATTTATTCATAGTTTTGACTCCTAAATTAGTTCAGAGTTTACTATACTATATCTGCATAAAATATCAGCATTGGAAATAAGACATTGGTCAACAAATTAATAAGGCAGAAATGAATGTGGACAAATTAACAAAAGCCAAAAGTTTTTGTGATGGATTTCATGGACTCATGTATTTCTGTATATTGTCTTGTGAATTGTTCTTTGCTACTATTTATATGTCAAGGGAGGGGGAAGTTTCCTAACCTGCAGGGAAATAACAAACCAGCCAGAAAATCAAAAGATGGATTTTTGAAAATGTCACAGAATTCAGGCAAAGTGCTACATTTCATATAGTGTATACAGAATAAAAATGTTGATATTTCATTATTGGGGAAAGATTGTAAGAGAAACAAAAGCTGACATAACATTTCTTCCTACTTGTGCCATTGATTGTGTCAAAAATGAAAACAGACAGTAGCACACTATACACTGATTATTGTTTTCACTTTTAAAGCTCTTTATCATCCTTTGGAAGGTTGTAACTATCCCGGACCTACAATTTTCTGACATATTGTACCACACTCCAATATCACCTCCAATACATGGAAAATGTAAAAGGCAAATATATACCCCCCCCCCTTCCCTCCTTCCCTCTGGGTTCCATGCAAAAAAAAAAAGGACTGAGCACAAAGAAATACCATTTACTCTAGTTGGACATGTTAGACTTGGAGACAAATGAATGACCTTTGTCCCAGCTGAAACCAAAAGGTCACTTAAACTACTCCAATGAAGCAAGACACAAGACAGCCAAAAGCGTATCCACTTGGAAATTACTCAATTGGCATAAGGAGGACTGGGGACATGTATGGGATCAGGTGCATGTTTAATGTTCATTATGTGACTATGTTGCCCCATCACTGAAGCATCAAGGACATTCAGATTTTGTATCTTACTGCACTCCATGCAAGAAGAAAGGGTCTGCCCAGTATCTAAAATCACAAGGCATCTGTACTTCACTTGTACCTCCATACATTGGAACATATGCTTGATGTTGACTCCTGCTTCTGACTCCTGAGTCTAAAGAATAGTGCTTTCTTAAAAATATAGAGGCACAGACAGATGGGGAGAATTAGAAACTACAGAATCCTCTGCTAGAGTTTCATAGAGCTTTGGATATTTGTTAGTCTGTCTGTAACATTTAAAATATCCTTCCTGCTCAACAGAGCTTCCAAAGTGATTTGCTGTACAATGAAAACAATGCTCTGTACTCATCAACATTTTTATTAATGACTTTGACGAAGGAGTGCATGGAAAGCTTATCAAATTTGCAGATAAAAAAATTCAAAAAGATCTTCATAGACTAAGCACTGGGTAAAAACAACAGGATTTAATAGGGATACTGTAGTTGGAAATTCCACACCTAGGGGAGAAAACAAATGCTTAGTTAGAAGATGGGAGTTGTGAGCAAGAAAGATATTGGAATTTATGTAGATCGCAAGCGATTGAATGTGAACAATGTGGCGGGGTGGGTGGGTGGGGGAGGATCAACAGTGGCCTGAAAACCTGGGAAGAAAGATGAGATTACTCCAAATGTTTATCCTTGAAAGACTGCCATACAAAGGAGGATAAGGGTCAGATGTCTTCCTTGTGTTTGGGTCACTGCAATGAACACAGAGGAGTAAATCTACCACCTTTCTCCAGAAACATGGCCCAAGCCTCTGCCATTCCAAGATGTGTGGAATCCTTGAGCTAGGGAGAAAGCTCCTCTAGGTTTCTCCTTATACACACAACAGCCAGACTAGGCAAGTCAGTAGTTCAAAATCAAACTAGTAACAGTAGAATAGTGTTTGGCCCTCTTGTCAAGGTACCTTCTTTAGGCATCCCAATTCTTATAATTCACAAAAATGATGCGTCTAACAATATTCAAGCAGAAAAGAAATGTCAAAAATCATCAGAACATGTCAAAATATGGCTGTACTATAAGCAAGAATAGTAATTCAAAACAATAGTTACAAAATAGAATAAAATAATCTTTCATTTCCCATATCCCTGTAAAAATAAAATAAAAATGCTAACTAACTCTTTTCAGGTTCTAACTAAGTCTCCTCACGTCCTAATTTGAACTCTTCAGATTGCATCAAATCTAAACTCTTCTCAGTCCAAGGCAGGACTCTGGCGCGCAGGACTCTGAAGATTGTAGTTATGGGTTTGTGGTTTGTGCTTGTGGTACGTTTTTTTTCCTGCAGCTCGAAGTTGATTGGCTGCGGGGCGTTTCTCAGTGTTCTTTGTGGTCGCTGCTCTCTGCCTGATTGGCTGTTGTGCGGCGCGGCACAAAGAACGTTGGGAAATGAAGTTGTTTCCTTTTTTCGCATTTGTGGGGCTGTTGCCCCATTGCCACTTTTCTCAATCCTTCATTGACCTGCGGACCCAGTCTGCCCGTGTGCATGAAGGGTGAGTACAGGCAAGTAGGGCCAGGCGTAGGAACCTATAGCAAGTTCCAACAGTTAACCCTTGGTTTTATAGGTTAAGATCCTTAATTCATATAATGATATATATGATACATATTCATATAATGATCCTTAATTGTTCAGGGGAAACAGCAGACTGCCATTGCAGATTGGTGGCCATTAATGAGAGCTGAAAAGGCTCTAACAAAGACATTATATAATTGAAGTATTTCAGAGTACTCCCAGCCTTCCCAGCGGGAGGCTACAGAGCAGGCTATGCTTCACTGTAGCTGACCTCTCATTTCCAACATCCCTATGCCAGAATTGGTTTGGATTCAGAACAACTTTAGCTGGTTTAGTGTCAGCCAGTCTTCATCCATTTTCGGAAGCTAGGGATTCATATTCCCATTCCACCCATAACATCCAGACAGTCCCTAAGGTGGAAACAATTTCTATGCAGACCCAGCTTGAGAAACAACGCTTTGTTATTGTTTGCCTCACCATGAAATCAAAAGCTACGGATGATTTAAGTCCTGATTAGCAAATTGCTCGGTTGCAATAGTTCATGTTCTTCACTTCCCAGCCATACACTTTTGAATGTGCTTGAGTATTCATAAGCACATGATAGCAATCTTGTTAGCACTGTGAAGAGTAATGGCTTCCTCATTATGTGCAGCTTGAAAATGCTCCTGATCATTTCACAAGAATGAGCTAAGTGCAATTATAAGACAATTGTGTCAAACAGGTGCACAACAAATGAGGCAATAAAAATACGCCAAGGTGAAAGGTGTGATAACAGTCCTATGTAAGTGCTAAGTACATTTTTGTAACATGATGCATTCCAGAAATTAACTGACACTAGAATTTAAATTCATTTATAATTTTATCCTACCTCATTAGTCTCAGGCACTTGATGTAGTTGTAAATCTTGGGGTGAGAATACCTATAGCCATACCTCAGCAGAGAATTCCAAAAAAAGGAAACAGTCATGTTTAGCCAAAAAAAAAAAGTTCCAGCACTTTCAGTCTCTGCCATGAACAAGTATTTTGTAATGTTAATGATTACTAACTCTCCAGTCAATTATCTATTATTATTTTTTACATTACAACAGGGATAGCACACAACATGTGCTTGTTGGAAAAGTCTGGGTTTCCCCAGAATCTGCTGTGGAGATTGCAGCTAAATGCAGGGGAGAGAAGGAGATTGTGGTCTCACTTTCATCTTCTAAGGCTGACTTTACTACAACGTCAATCCCAGAGTAGGGGTGTTAAAAATACACCAGATGTAAAATATGCAAATTGACCAAATAATGGCTAGAATCCTGTTGTGCAGCTCTGAGTACAAAACAGGAATGTTAGCAGCAGCAAATAATTTGCCAACAACAAATCATCACTCCAACACTGGAAACATTCAAGAGAGAATTGGACAACTATGCGTCAGATCTCATTGATTTGGATCCCTGCATTGAGCAACTTGGACACAATGGCCTAAAAGGCCCCTTCCAACTCAGTTATTCTGTGATTCTATTATCATTAATTAAAGGCTTCTTTTGGTGAATGCAGGGAGCACACAACTTGTACACAATGTAATGAAGTTATGTGCACCTCAAAACTGCCAAAGGAATCCTTTAATCAATGTCAATTTGCTGCTGCTGCTGCTGCTGACATCATTCCCACTGCACATGCAGGGCTGTGCATTAAGATTTCAGCCATCTAGTTGGTTAGATTTTCCTGAGGAGAGTATTAAACCTATTGAAATCCTTATACCTTATACCATGCACAAAAACCAGAAAAATGCATACACAAGTCAATATATCTCTATTATTTTACTAAAAAAATCAAAGCAAGGAACATTTTAACATCTTTAGTAAAGGCAAAGGTTTCCCTTGCTCAAAAGCCAGTCGTATCTGACTCTAGGTTCAGTGCTCATCTCTGTTTCAAAGCCGAAGAGCCAGTGCTGTCTACTTCTGCAGATTTTTCCATGGTCATGTGGCAGGCATGACTAGACACCGGAGTGCACGGAGCACTGTTACCTTCCCACCAAAGTGGTCCCTATTTATCTACTTGCAATTTCTTGTTTTCGAACTGCTAGGTTGGCAGGAGCTGGGAGAAAGATGGGAGCTCATTCCGTCCTGCAGTCTTTAACGTCTTTAGACTCTACCTTTCTGTGAAAGTCATCATTCCAGCTAACTCTGTCAATGGATTGAACCATCTAGTATTGCTCATGAAACTTGTTTTTTCTCTTTGGATGCCTGCCAAATAATATATGTTCTTGGCCAGCAACAGTGCAGACATCTGGAGGATTCTGTGGTTATTTGCTTGCACAAATGCATTTTGATTATAACATCCATGCAGTGATGGGCACCGATTTTTTTTTACTACCACACCGTAGGCGTGGCCTAACTGGTGGGTGTGGCCTAACTGGTGGGTGTGGTCTAATTGGTGGGTGTGGCCTAATCGGTGGACATGTGACTAGGTGGCCAATCTAGTCATGCCTGCCACATAGCCCATGAGAACATCTGCAAACACAGACAGCACTGGCTCTTTGCCTGTAAATGGAGATGAGCACTGCACCCTAGAGTCAGATATGACTGGCTTTTGAGCATGGGCAACCTTTAACTTTACCTATTGTTAGATCCAAAGCTGCCAATCATATCTGACTCTAGGGTTCAGTGCTCATCTAATTATAGCCAAAGAGTCAGCACTGTCTGTTTGTAGATGTTTCTGTGGACATGTGGCAGGCATGACTAGACACCAGAATGTTGTTACCTTTCCCACTGAAGTGGAGCTGGGACAGAGACGGGAGCTCAAACGGTCATGTCAGCCTTCCAGCTAACAAGGCAAGCTTCTTAACCACTGAGCTCAAGTGGCTAAGGCTCTGACTGGAAGGTGGCAGGTCAGCAGTTGGAGACCCAAGTGCTGGATGTTGGAGTGAGCTCCTGTCTCTGTCCCAGTTCCTGCCAACCTAGCAGTTCAAAAGCAAGAAATTGGAAGTGAATAAATAGGGACCACTTTGGTGGGAAAGTAAACAGCATTCCGTGTCTAGCCATGCCTACCACATGACCATGGAAATGTCTGCAGAAGCAGACAGTGCTGGCTCTTCGGCTTTGAAACAGAGATGAGCAACCTCAACCCTAGCATGGGATATGACTGGCTTTCGAGCAAGGTAAAGGTATCCCTTGCTTGAAAGCCAGTCATATCCAACTCTAGGGTTCAGTGGTCATCTCTGTTTTACCATGGAGTGCCCTGGGCCAGCTGCAGTCTACCTCGAAGCAGCAGTGAGTCTTTAAGGTGTGTTGTGTTCTAAGGGCTGTACCTTCCACATGGATTACAATGTATCTGAACCAATGTAACCTTACCTATAGCAACAATGTAACCTTCAGCTGTATCATATGAACCCTGCATGAGGACGCGAGCTAATGACCACCAGCTGGCAGCAGCGAGCGTCCAAGCTCTCTTGGTCAGAACTCATCAAAGGCAACAGCGCGGGAAGCTTTCCCGCCACCACCTACACCTGGACAAGAAGGGAGTGACTCGCAATGATGTCACGCAGGCAGTAGCCAATGGGCTACCATGGCACCACATTCAAATGTATTACTGCAGTATATAAAGAGCTATCGATCCGCCATTACCTCATGTTCCCTCTGTCCACGATGCAATAAACCTGAGTTAACCCAGCCCGAGGCTGTGTCCTGTGTCTTGGTTTTCATACACCAAATTGGCGACGAAGGTGGGATCATGGATTCCCAAAGCGCCAGGACACAGAGCGGGTTCAATATTATCAAGCCGCAAGACTGGACCATCTTTAACATGGATTTCAAGGCGGCCTTGGTGGAACTCAAAGTCAAAGACGACGAGGAAAGGAAGAGGGCCATCCTCACCCGAATGCTGGGTGTAGAGACCAAGCGGACGCTGGTGGGCATGATCGAACCGAAGACGTTGGATGACTTCAAAACCGACGACATACTGAAGTTGCTGCGTGAGCGTTTCCAACCCTCGAAGGCAATGTTTCCTGCGAGGAGTGCGTTTTGGAGGCGAGTCCAAGCGCCGGATGAGTCGGTAGAGGCGTTCGTGGAGGCCCTGAGGGTAGCCGCCGTTCCCTGCAAGTGGGACAACCTGGAGATGATCATGAGGGACGTCGTGCTGTGTGGCCTGAAGGACAAGGAAGTGCAGCGCCGCCTGATGAACAGGGAGCCGCCACCCACGCTGGCCGAGGTCGTAGAGACCGCGGAATCCGCGGAGTCCACGAATGCGGGAGTGGACGAAATACACGAGTGGCGTGAGTGGCGCCCTAGGGCCAGCAAAGCGGAAAGCTCGGTGCGCGGCAAGTCAGGACAGCCGGTGCACGCGACCCGGCGAACCTCGAGATCCTCCACAGATGGCAGCGACGGCGAAGAGGTACAGAAGGTCCGGAAAGGGGGGCGCCGCTGCGATGGTTGTGGGGCGGCCCACGAGCGTGCGAAGTGCCCTTTCAGGAAAGCCGAATGTTACAGCTGTGGCCGGCGCGGGCACATCGCCAGGGCATGCAGAAATCGGAAAGAGGGCCGGAGGCAGTCGAAAGACCGTTCGGCCAGACCGGACCATCCAGCGAGACCCCAAGATGGCGCCCGAACCACGAGGAAGCAGGACGGCGTGGGTCGCGTCTCGGACGGCAGTGAGGACGACGCCCCCGTGTTCAGCGTGTCCGCGGGACAAAACCATTACTTCATTGAGGTAATAGTACAAGGGGCCCCTGTTAGGATGGAGATTGACTCGGGGTCCTATTATTCCATAATTCCCCAGAAAGAGTTCTTGAAGATCGACCCCCAAGCGCGGCCCAAACTTAAGACTCTGAGGTCCACGCTACGGGACGTACAAGGGAACAGCATTCCAGTGCTGGGGGTCGGAAAATTTCGGGTTCGTTATAAAAGACATTCCGCAGAACTCCCTCTAGTCGTTCTCAAAGGGGGGAATTGTAGCCTCCTAGGGACGCAGTGGTTTCAGCCCTTGGGTTTGTTCATAGGGGGGGTGCATGCCGTGGGCGCGGATCCGATACAAGCGGTGTGTGACGCGCACCCCGCCGTTTTTGAAAAAGGACTGGGAAAATTCAAGGGACCCCCTGTAGCCTTCGACCTGGACCCGGAGGTCCGCCCGATAAGACTCAAACCGCGCAGGGTGCCTTTCGCACTAAAGGACAAGATAGAGGCGGAACTGGACAAATTGGTGGGCCAGGGGATTCTTATTCCTGTTGATTCCGCGGAGTGGGAAACTCCAATTGTAACAGCTCTGAAGGCTAACGGGGAGGTGCGCATTTGCGCTGATTATAAGTGCACAATTAACAAGGCGATTCGCCCTAATGCATATCCGGTGCCAGTGGTCAGCCACCTTTTGGCCAGGCTAAATGGGGGAAAGTGTTTCGCTAAGCTCGATTTGGCACAAGCCTATCAACAACTCCCCGTAACTCCCGCCACGGCCGCGGCACAAACGATAGTCACACATAAAGGAGCGTTCCAGGTGTCGCGTTTACAGTTCGGCGTGAACTCGGCACCCGGTCTTTTTCAGTCGCTTGTGGAACGCCTCCTGAAGGGGCTGGAGGGGGTGTTGCCTTATTTTGATGACGTATTGATAACAGGGGGGAGTGAGGCCGAACTAGCCAGGAGATTGGATAAAGTGCTAACTGTGTTCGAGAAAGCGGGGCTGAGACTGAGGAAGGACAAATGTGTTTTTTTCGAAACCGAGGTCGAGTTTTTAGGATTTCGGATCACTCCCGAGGGGATTAAGCCGTCCAAGTCCAAAGTAGCAGCCATTAAGAAGGCCCCTCGCCCCACATCCAAAACCGAACTACAGTCATTCCTGGGGCTCCTCAATTTTTACCATACATTCCTCCCGCGGAAAGCCTCCGTGGCCGAACCGCTTCATCGGTTACTGAAAAAAGAGGAGACATGGATGTGGGGTGACGAGCACGAGAAGGCGTTCAACGAACTAAAGCAACTGTTAACATCGGATGCAATCCTTACGCACTTCGACCCCAAACGGCCGGTGGTCTTAGTCTGTGATGCATCACCGGTGGGAGTGGGGGCGGTGCTGTGCCACGTGTTGGATGACGGGCGGGAGGCCCCAGTTGCGTTTTATTCAAGGTCCCTGTCCCAAGCAGAGCGAAATTACGCACAAACCGACAGGGAGGCATTAGCAATAGTAGCGGGGACCAAAAAGTTTCACGATTTTCTGTATGGCCGCCCGTTCACAATCGTGACGGATCACAAGCCCCTGTTAGGGATCTTCACGGCAGGAAAGCCAACGCCACAGATACTATCTCCGAGAATGTTGCGATGGGCCATTTTTCTTAACGCATACCAACACGAGTTGGAGTACCGGCCCGGAAAGGAGATCAGCCATGCTGATGCGCTTTCGAGATCTCCTTTGCCTTTGTCGGACGACCAAAAAGCCAGAATAGGAAGAGACCGCCAGGTGTTGCTAATCGAGGTTTTAGACGAACCCCCAATAGTACCGGCTGATATAGCTAGGGCGACAAGCAAGGACAGGACGCTGGAGAAAGTCAGCTCATGGGTGCAGAAAGGGTGGCCAACATCGTCCCCAAGCAAGGAATTCGACCCATTCTTTCGGAAGAAGCTAGAGTTGTCCATAGAAAGGGGGTGCCTGTTGTGGGGCCAACGGGTGGTGGTCCCGACACCCATGCGGCCGAGGGTTCTCAAACTGCTGCACGTCAGCCACCCGGGCATCGTTCGCTCAAAAGCGCTGGCCCGCAGTTACTTTTGGTGGCCACAGCTGGACGAGGACATTGAGCACATGGTAGGCACTTGTGAGGCGTGCCAGGGGTCCCGACCAGAGGCGGCCCGCCTCCCGCATAGGGAATGGGACACAGCGAGGGGGCCATGGTCCAGAGTGCACGTAGATTTCGCTGGCCCTTTCCGAGGAACCATGTTTCTCCTGGTGGTGGATGCATTCTCAAAGTGGCTGGAGGTCATTCCTGTAAAGAGCACGTCCTCCACCACTACAATTAACCAACTACGGAGAGTTTTTTTCAACGTTCGGTTTACCCGACACTTTAGTCAGCGATAACGCGAGTTGCTTCACCTCCTCAGAGTTCGGGGCATTCATGGAGGCGAATGCCATTCGGCATGTCACGTCCGCGCCGTTTCACCCAGCCACGAATGGCCAAGTGGAACGGTTGGTGCGTACAACAAAGGAAGCGCTTCGGCGCATGGGCCCTGGGGACCTGAACCACCAAGTATGTCAGTTCTTATTAGCGTATAGGGTGACCCCCTTAGCGTCAGGTTACTCGCCGGCAGAACTATTGATGCGGCGGAAACTGACTACACTCCTGTCCAGGCTGGACCCCACAAGAATTGAGGACAAGGGAAAAAACGTGGGGCTGGCAGTCTCGAAAGGTTTCGCCGCCGGCGACCCTGTGCATTGCAGGAACTATGCCAGCGCGGGGCCAGCCTGGGTGCCGGGGACGGTTGTAGAACAGACGGGGCCAGTGTCGTACTGGGTCGAAACCCACACCGGTCTCCTCTGGAGGAGGCACGCAGACCAACTGAGGCACCGAGTCAGTGGGCCAGTCAGTGAGGATTTCCAACAAGATTCAGCGTTAGGGTTCTCCCCCACCCGCGTAACCCAAGGGGGAGACAGCAGCGGACAACAGTCCCAAGCAAGGGGGGAAGGAAGAAGCAGCGGCCCCGACTCATATCCTTTTGATAAGCCAGTTCCGTCAGAGGCCGGGGAAGGGGGAGAGGAGTTCGCGACCGCTGCCCCCGAATGGAATTTTGGTTTTGATTTAGCAAACCGGGGGGGTTTTCAGGAGTGTTCCCCCACCCATCCAAGAGAGAAGAGGGGTTTTTCGTTAGCCCCCAGTGCCCCCGGTTCCTCCCTAAGTAAGAGCACACCTCCCAACAACGCCGCGGAGCCGCGGCAGATCACTAACGAGTCGCCCTCTCAAATTACAGGACAGGAAACCAGGGGACAAAGAGAAGGTAGCAAACCCGGGGAGAGGCAGCCCGCATCGAGACCCCAGCGTGTTCGGAACAAGCCATCTTGGCTGAAAGATTTTGTCTCCTAGGGGGGGGGAGTGTCTAGAAGCAGGGGCTCGAGACATTGTCTCGTCCTAGGGGGGAGGGATGTTGTGTTCTAAGGGCTGTACCTTCCACATGGATTACAATGTATCTGAACCAATGTAACCTTACCTATAGCAACAATGTAACCTTCAGCTGTATCATATGAACCCTGCATGAGGACGCGAGCTAATGACCACCAGCTGGCAGCAGCGAGCGTCCAAGCTCTCTTGGTCAGAACTCATCAAAGGCAACAGCGCGGGAAGCTTTCCCGCCACCACCTACACCTGGACAAGAAGGGAGTGACTCGCAATGATGTCACGCAGGCAGTAGCCAATGGGCTACCATGGCACCACATTCAAATGTATTACTGCAGTATATAAAGAGCTATCGATCCGCCATTACCTCATGTTCCCTCTGTCCACGATGCAATAAACCTGAGTTAACCCAGCCCGAGGCTGTGTCCTGTGTCTTGGTTTTCATACACCAAAAGGTGCCACAACATTTTTTTTGTTTACTCTCTGATATGCTTGCACAGAATAAAATGGTACCAATTCTAAAGTTTTATTCTGTGCAAGCAGATCAGGAGGTAAACAAAACTAAAACACAAAAATGTTGTGGCACCTTAAAGATTCACTGCCACACACACACCCTGGGAATTCCCTTTAGCCTCTGCTCACACACACACACACACACACGGGGGGGGGGGTAAACAAAACAAAAAGACACACAGGGGGGGAAGGAGTGCTCACATGACGGCTTTGGCTTTCCCTCCTCCTTTAGTCCTCCAGGACCAGCGAATCCAGCATGCTGCTGCTTCCCGATCCTGCCCACTTCCTCCCAGGAGAGTGACGACGGCTCTTCTTTCTCCAATCTCCTCCAGAGCGGCGGCTGCTGCTGCCTCCTTAATAGGCGCCGGTGCCGCTCGGGTGGTGGTGGAGGTGGCAGCATGTGCATGCCTGGGGGAAAGGGAGGGGGAGCTGATGTCATGCGCCACTCAGAGGAGCTCACCTGCCTGCCCCGCATGCCCCCGCCGCCGCTCCTTGCCTCCTTCTAGCAGCAGCAGCACAAGTTTCACGATGCCTGGAGCTAGTCCTGCAGGAAGAGAACTTCCTACAGGAAGTGTGTCTGACTCTGGGCATTGCGAGAGTTGCCCTGATTGCGCCATGCTGCCTGGACACCTCTTGCAATGCCCAGACAGACATCCTGCAGGAAGTTCTCTTCCTGCAGGACTAGCTCAAGGCATCACAAAAGTTGCTGCTGCTGCTAGAAGGAGGCAAGGAGCGGCAGTGGGGGCATGTTGGGCAGGCAAGTGAGCTCCTCTGGGTGGTGCATGATGTCAGTTTCCCCCTTCCCTTCCCCCAGGGCTAGGCGCACACATGCCGCCACCTCCACCACCACCCGAGCAGCACCCGCAGCCTAGTAAGGAGGCAGCAGCAGCCACTCTGGAGATGAAGGATTGGAAGAGCCGATGGCGTTGGGTCGCCCGCTCTCCCGGGAAGAGGTGGGTGGGGTGGGGTGGATAGGGGGTGTGGTCATCCAGGTCTGCTACTGGTCCGGTTGGACTGGGGCAGACTGACTGATGCCCAGCACTGCATCCATGCCATGTCATCACATGAAGACTTCAGAGTGTGTGCAGTGTAACTTACTATATTAATGTATTTGTAACTTGCTAATTTTCATAGATCCATAATAAATCAGTGGGCTTAACAGTGCCAGCGCTGGTGTTTGACTAACACATTCCTCCACACCTCACCACCCTAAGATGACATTTTGGATGGGCTACCAGCTATGTTAATTGTTATATTCCCAGAGTATTCAGGTATCCCTCAGCTTCCCTATGTCCTGAGATGGATCACTGTAACACATCCACCACCACTGGGGGAGGGGGTTAAAAATTATATTCAACTTTTGATAATCCTTTCTATGGTTTTCTAGGTATAAAGCACTGATGAGCAATTTGCCATTCCCTTCTTCTAGGGGTGCTCTGGGACTGTGCAGCATGCTCACCAGCCATCATGCAAAATTGAACTCCTGACCTCTAGCTTCCTAGTTCATCTCACTGAGCCAGTGGTGGGCTCCAAAGAAAATTACTACCACACTGTGGGCATGGTATGGTGGGTGTGGTCAGGGGGAAAGCCCTGTGTTGCACCCATATTAGGACTACTTTATTTCAAAACTTGTATGAGTGGGGCCATCCTGAATTTCTGCTACCAGTTCTGGTGAACTGGGGCATACCAGCTGATGCCCACCACTGCACTGAGCTATTCAGCAAGCACAGATGAGAATGGTCAGTACTAGTCTGAGCTTCAACAGTTTCAACAAGGAACACATCTCATTGATTTTGTTGTTGTTGTTGTGGTTCAGTCGCACAGTCGATTCTGACCCTTTGTGGCCCCATGGACCACCGCCCTTCAGGCACCACTGTCCTCCACCATCCTCCTCAACCTGCCCAGCTCAGTGCCCACTGTGTCTACAATACCATCCAGCCATCTCATTTTTGGCTGCCCCTTTCTTCTTTTGCCCTCCACCTTTCCCAGCATCAAAGTTTTTGCTCTTCTCATTTGATGTCCAAAGTATTTTAGCTTCATCTTTACTATTTGACCTTCTAAGTAGCAGTCTTGGTTGATTTCTTCCAAGATTTACCTATTTGTTCTCCTTGCTATCCAGGGGACTCTCAAAACAATCCAACACCACATTTCAAAGGCATCTATTCTTCTGTGTTCAGCTTTCCTAATGGTTCAGCTATCACAACCATACATTACCACCAGGAATATCATTACTTTGCCTATGCAAATTTTTGTTTGCAAGGTGATGTCTCTACTTTTAACTATGTTCCCCAGGTTTCTCATAGTTTGTCTCCCAAGAATCAGTCGCCTTTTTATTTCATGGCTGCAATCACCATCTGCAGTGATCTCAGATCCTAAGAAAGTAAAGTCTGTCACTGCTTCTACTTCTTCCCCATCTATTTTCCAGGGACTGATAGGGCCTGTTCCCATTATCTTGGTTTTCTTGATGTTGAGCCAGCATTTGCACTCTCTTCTTTCAACCTAAGCAGGAGCTTCTTTAGGTGTTCCTCACTTTCTGCTGTTAGGGTAATGTCATCAGTCTAGATCATACCTGTCTGGCCTAATTGTTTTCCCTATTTTCTTTAGTCTGAGCCTGAATTTTGCAATCAGTAGATTATGATCTGTATCACAGTCTGCTCCAGGTCTCATTTTTGCTGACTGTATGGAGGTTCTCCATCTTTGGCTGCAGAGTATGTAATCAATCTGGTTTCTATGCTGGCCATCTGGTGATGTCCATGTGTAGAGTCTCCTCTTGTGCTGCTGGAAGAGAGTTTGCTATGACCAGTGCGTTAGCTTGGCAGAACTCTATCAATCTTTGCCCTGCTTCATTCTGTGTTCCAAGACCAAACTTGCCTGATATTCCATTTATTTTTTGATTTCCTACTTTGGCATTCCATTCTCCTAAAATAATATGGACATCCTTTCTTGGCGTCTGCTCTATGAGGTGTTGTAGGCCCTCATAGAACTGGTCAACTGTGGCTTCATCTGCACCAGTGGTTTGTGCATAGACTTGAATTATAGATATTAAATAGTTTTCCTCGGATTCAGACTGAAATTATTCTGTCATTTTTAAAATTGTATCCCATTACTGCTTTTCTCTCTTTTTTATTAAATATTATCACCACTCCATTTCTTCCAAGCTTTTCTTGTCAGCAGTAGTAGATATGATGGTTTCCAGAGATGAATTTGCCCATCCCTGTCCATTTTAACTCACTGCTTCCCACGATGTCAATTCTTATTATTTCCATTTCATTTTTTCCACTTCTAGCTTGCCTTGATTCATAGATCTTACATTCCATGTTCCTATTTACTAATGTTACCTGCAATATCATATTTCTCTTTCCACTATCCTATCCCTCCCCCATCTTCCGACCTGGTGGGCTCAACCTCCTGTTCCATCTATTTTGCCTTTTTGGTTAGCCTTTTGTCCCTGTCCATGGAGTTCTCTTGGCAAAATTTGTGATGTGGTTTGCCAGTTTCTACACCATTATTTTCCACTCATACATATTATCACAGTACAAAGTAACATATTCTAAAGTTAAATTGGTTAGTACTGAAAATATGAATTAACAAGTTATATATGCAGTCAAAAGTTAAAAGTATCTCATTACCGATTTCAAAACTAGTCATCAATCTTGATATCAAAAGGAAAACCTTGGTATGAAAAGGAAATTTCACTAAGGAAAGTTCACTATATAAAAGCAACAAAATATAAAAATATGATTAAATGGTGATACGGTGTTGAGTCTGGTGCATAAGATGTATTCTGACCAGCAGGATTGGGTCAAACACAAGTGATTTATTATCAACTCAGGAAATTGGACTGGGGAACAAGGTGGCCAGCTTATATACAGTGAGAATGGCAGTTAAACAGGTGGATACATTTCAGAGGGCTTCCAGAAAAGCAGGAAAGTTTGTACTTACAAATCAGCTCTTTTTTTACAGTAGTTTGAAATTGGTGCCTTTGCAAAAAGGTGCGCTATTCTACCGTAGACTTGACAGTGCTCATAGCTACTTTTAGAAATGACACTTGGACACAACGTTCCTCACACACACACACACCAGTGAGGAACCCACTCTCCCAATCTTTTTGGTGGACTGCAGGTCCGTTTTGGGCACCTGAGATTTTCGGGTCATAGGGAAGGGATCACTGGACGTCCAGGAGTATTTGGTCTGTGGACTGACTTGCTGGACTGCCTAGACGTGCTAGGTCTTTGAAGTGGCTCAGTGGAAACTGCAGCCGGCACCTGGGAGGAACTTGGTGTGCTCTGGGTACCAGCTTAGGGCAGCTCTGGGGGCATTCCCAGCGAGGGTGGCACTAGCATTGAGTCATAGGGAAGATTTCGGATCGAAATCTGAGGGATGTCATTTGATGAAGGATTTGGCTCTAGAGGCTAGCGAGCCTCTGACTCTGGTGTGGCATTTTGCCCCGGAACCCAGGGACGCATCTGGTCTGCATGTCTCCTCCAAATTGTGCCATTATCCATAAGGACTTTGTATGACACGGGCCCTGTTTGCTCTAGGACCTCACCTCCCAACCAAGCGGAACCTGGCGCGTAGTTACGGCAATGGACAGATTGCCCAACCTGAAACCCTTTAGCATTACTGACATCTATGTTGCGACCTTTGTCTTCAATGTGAAGTGGGTCTAGACGGTCAAAAACCATAGACAATCTCCTCTTCATTAAGCAGTCTGTGGGAGATAAACCAGAAACTAGGGGAGTAATCCTGTAAATTAACAGAAATTGACAAAGCTGCAATTCTAAATTCCCTGTTCCGATATGCTTCAGTGCCTCTTTTACTGAGCAAACCATTCTCTTGACTTGCCCATTTGTGGCGGGGTGAAAGGGTGCAGCAGTGATGTGCCTTATGCCATTGTGGCTAAGGAAATCCTGGGATTCTGCCGACATGAAAGTTGAAGTGTTGTCGGAGACAACAATGTCAGGCAAACAAAAAGTACAAAAAATCTTTCTTAATTTACGAATTGTGACAGCAGATGAAGTTCCAGATACAGAAATTACCTCTAATATGCATCTACGATAAGTAGGAATGTGGTTCCCCTGAAGTGGCCGGCGAAGTCGATGTGGCCCTTTGCAGTGTCCCACTCCCTGGTGGGCTGGTGGTTTTCCTCCGACCTGGAGGACTGGCACTCTCTACAGCGACCCACCCAAGCCTCTATGTCTAAGTCGAGTCTGGGCAACCAAAAATAACTTCTGGCAAGTGCCTTTGAGTGGACGATACCTGGCTGACTAATGTGCAATGTACGTAGAACCTTGTTCCATAGTGCAGATGGAATTACCACTCTTTCCCCCACACACACACTAAACATCCCCTTTCCAATGACAGTTCATTATGTTTCATATAGTAAACCCTGAATTCTTCAGAGACCGGTAGCAGCGGCATACCTGTCAAGTTTTGGATTTGGAAATGAGGGAAATTTCCTGGCAAATACGGGATACTTGACAGCTATGCTTATCCTGTGCTGCCCTCCAATGGTGGCAATAGGGCACTGCAGTCTAATTAATATGGGATGATGGCAGGAAAGAGGGTAAAATACGGGATACTTGATAGCTATGAGCAGCGGCCACCCTTTCTGAACCCATGAGACAACCTTTGTTAAAAGGGGATCTTTTTTGTAGCAGTAGCGATGTCCTTGGCGGACACCGTTGGGTAATCTAAAACCTCTAACATGAGGACCTGATGGTCCGAACCAATCTTGCCCACTGTTTCCACATGGGATCTAGAGAAGGCATCTGCATTGGAGATACTGGCACCAGGGCGATGGTGCAGAATGTACTGATATGCTTGAAGGAACATTGCCCAACGAAGCATTCTAGGAGACAAAATCTGGGGGGTAGGCTTGTCGGGCACAAAAATGCCCAGCAGCAGCTTGTAAGAACATAAGAACAGCCTTGCTGAAACAGGCCACAGCCCATCCAGTCCAGCATTCTGTCTCACACAGTGGCTCACCATTTGCTTCAGGGTATTCCCAAGCAGATACCTTTGCCTGCTTAGGATTCCCTGGAAATGGCATTGAGAGATATCCTGCCTATCTCTACAACTCGGAGGTTGTCCTTAGGTATCTTTAGTAATGAATGTTAGCAGACTTGCAGTTGCTTGGATTCCTGTTCCCAGAGGGTTTCCTGTGCCAGCTGCTCATGCCCTGGACCTTGACATGCTAGAATGAAGCCGCAAAGAAAACCATACCAAAAGAAAAGAAGAACACAAAGAAGTGGGGCCGATGCTGCCAACGCCAAGGACACCGGGCGCTCTCTTTCCCTCCCGGCCAGACCGGCGGGAGATGAACAGGCACAGCTGGAGGGAGTTTCAGCAGGCAGCCTCAAAAGTGGGGCCGACGCTGCCAAAGCCAAGGACACCGGGCGCTCTCTTTCCCTCCCGGGCAGACCAACGGGAGATGAACAGGCACAGCTGGAGGGAGTTTCGGCAGGCAGCCTCAAAAGTGGGGCCGACGCTGCCAAAGCCAAGGACACCGGGCGCTCTCTTTCCCTCCCGGCCAGACCGGCGGGAGATGAACAGGCACAGCTGGAGGGAGTTTCGGCAGGCAGCCTCAAAAGTGGGGCCGACGCTGCCAACGCCAAGGACACCGGGCGCTCTCTTTTCCTCCCGGCCAGACCGGCGGAAGATGAACAGGCACAGCTGGAGGGAGTTTCGGCAGGCAGCCTCAAAAGTGGGGCCGACGCTGCCGACGCCAAGGACACCGGGCGCTCTCTTTTCCTCCCGGCCAGACCGGCGGGAGACGAACAGGCACAGCTGGAGGGAGTTTTGGCAGGCAGCCTCAAAAGTGGGGCCGACGCTGCCAAAGCCAAGGACACCGGGCGCTCTCTTTCCCTCCCGGCCAGACCGGCGGGAGATGAACAGGCACAGCTGGAGGGAGTTTCGGCAGGCAGCCTCAAAAGTGGGGCCGATGCTGCCAAAGCCAAGGACACCGGGCGCTCTCTTTCCCTCCCGGCCAGACCGGCGGGAGATGAACAGGTACAGCTGGAGGGAGTTTCGGCAGGCAGCCTCAAAAGCGGGGCCAACGCCAAGGACCGCCGCTGTGTTCGGCCCCGGCGGGTGTGAAGAGGCTCGCTGGCCTCACCATCGGCCGGCGTTTCAGGCCCCGCCCCCCGCCCCTCGCCAGGACTCAAAAGGCGAGGGGGCCTGCCGGACGAAACATCACCACCGCTGTGCTCGGCCCCGGCGGGGGCGAAGAGGCTCGCTGGACTCGCCATCGGCCGGCGTTTCGGGCCCCGCCCGGCAGTTGAGGGTTCAACACAGTTGTGGAAGAATGCCCCACCACTTCCATCACCACCGGAGCCGTGCGGAGGGTGTTGGGGGTGTGAATGGGGCGGTTTTATATTGGGGTGGAAGGGAGGGAGGGAGAGATTGCCAGGCCAGCCAGGAAGGAGAGGCAGCATTCTGTCCAGGGCAAGCAGGGAGGCTCCGGAGACCAATATAGATGTTGTGATGGGCATGGGGCGATATAGCGGGTACCGAGGGGCGGGCCGCACCCGGGGAACGCGGGGCAGATGCTTAGTATCTGTCCCTCGTTCCAGCCCCACGGTTACACCTCTAGGTCCTGAGCAGCTGACCCAGGGTGACCCTGTCCTTAGGCTGCTGCTGATGAATGCCAGGTCAGTATGTAATAAGGCCCCCCTGATACAAGATTCCATTATGGGGGAGCGGGCCGACTTGGCATGTATTACTGAGACCTGGCTGAGACCAGAGGATGGGGTTCCTCTGTCAGAAATGTGTCCAGCTGGGTTCAGTATTTGGCACCAGCCTAGGGATAAGGGTAAGGGCGGTGGCGTTGCCATCATAGCCAGGGAGTCACTGGGCGTCACCAGGGCTACTGCTCCACAAATTCTGGGTTGTGAGACCCTGCTTCTGCGTCTGGGCTCTAAGGGTCAGTTGGGAGTCTTACTCCTGTACCTGCCCCCTTGCAGGGTAAGGGACTCCCTGCCTGAGCTCCTCCAGGCCATCTCAGCGTTGGCATTGGAGTTCCCTAGACTGATGGTTCTGGGGGACTTCAATTTGCCTTCGCTGGGGACTGGCTCCGAGGTGGCTCAGGAGTTCATGGCTTCCATGGCAGATATGGACCTGATTCAGGTAATTCAGGGCCCGACCAGGGGCAGTGGCCACACACCAGATTTAATCTTTTTGTCGGAGCGCTGGCAGAGTGATCTGAGACTACGGAAATTAGACATAACACCTGTGCCATGGTCAGATCACTATTTGGTAGCTCTAGACTTCCTGGGTGCGACGCTGCACCGTAGGGTGGCAGGGCCTATTAGAATGGCCCGCCCCAGGCAACTGATGGATCCTGATGGATTCCAGAGGGAACTGGGGGATTTCCCTCTGGATCGGCAACACGATTCTCCCGAGGCGCTGGTCGACCTGTGGAACAGGATGACTACAGCGGCCTTGGATGAAATCGCACCACTACGGCCTCTCAGAGCTCATCGAGCTAGGTCATCTCCATGGTTCACAGATGAACTGCGGGAGCTCAAACGGGCAAAGAGACGCCAAGAGCGCCACTGGGTGAAGACCCAGAGAGACTCCGATTGGACACTAGCTAGGGCCGCTATTAGGGCCTATCTAGTGGCGATGGAGGTGGTGAGGCGACAATACTTCACCACCCTTATTGCCTCCGCTGATAATCGCCCAGCCACCCTGTTCCGGGTTACCAGGTCTCTCCTTGGTAGGGGGACCTCGGTGCCCGGTTGGCAGGGGTCGGCTGAGGACTTTGCTGACCATCTAGTGGAGAAAATCGATCGGATTCGCTCTGGGTTTAATCCTGGCGTGGATGGGGAGAGCCCGGAGGGAGCCGGAGCACAGTCTTGCCATGCCATCTGGGACCGGTTTGATCCAGTTGCCCCTGATGAAGTGGACAGGCTCCTTGCAGCTGTGCGCGCCACTACCTGCCCTTTGGACCCCTGTCCCACCTGGTTGGTGAAAACCTCCAAGGCAGTGACAGGTGGCTGGGTTGGGGCTGTGATCAATGCATCATTGCGGGAGGGGGTGTTTCCTGCACCTTTAAAACATGCTTTGGTGCGCCCCCTCCTGAAGAAATCTTCCCTCGACCCAGCTGTCCTAACTAACTATAGGCCTGTCTCAAACCTCCCCTTTTTAGGGAAGGTGTTGGAGAAGGCAGTGGCGTGTCGGCTGCAGGGGGTACTGGATGAAGCGGATTATCTGGACCCTTTTCAGTCAGGATTCAGGCCTGGATATGGTACCGAGACGGCATTGGTCGCACTGATGGATGATCTCTGGCGGGAGCGGGACGGTGGTCATCCATCCGTCCTTGCTCTTCTTGACCTCTCAGCGGCTTTCGATACCGTTGACCACGGTATCCTTCTGGAACGGCTCCGAGGTTTGGGAATCCAGGGTACTGTGTGGTCCTGGTTTTCCTCATTTCTGAGGGGTCGGTCCCAGTCGGTGTGGTTGGAGAGTGAGAGGTCCAGTCCTAGGCCCCTCAAATGGGGGGTTCCTCAGGGCTCGGTGCTCTCTCCTCTCCTATTTAACATCTACATGAAACCGCTGGGTGAGATCATTCGTTCCCATGGGGTGCGGTACCATCAGTACGCGGATGACACTCAGTTGTACATCTCGGCCCATGGGGACCCCAGTGATGCCGTCAAAGTCCTTTCCAGATGCCTGGAAGCTGTGGGGGTCTGGATGGGGGCTAACAGGCTACAACTGAATCCCAGCAAGACTGAGTGGCTATGGATAGGGGGTCCTGCGTTAATCCGGGAGTTACCATCGTTGGTTCTGGATGGGGCTATTTTGCCCCAGACAGACCCGGTGCGCAACTTGGGGGTCCTCCTGGATTCACGGCTACTGCTAGAAGAACAGGTGGCGGCTGTGACCAGGAGGGCTTTCGCCCAACTTCCGGTGATTCGCCAGTTGCGCCCACTCCTGGACCGGGACTCCTTGCTCATGGTCACCCATGCTCTGGTTACCTCCAGACTAGACTATTGCAATGCGCTCTACATGGGGCTGCCCTTGACGACCATTCGGAGGCTACAGCTGGTCCAAAATGCGGCTGCTCGGGTGGTGATGGGGTGTGGGCATTATGCTCATGCTTCGCCACTGCTCCGGGAGCTGCACTGGTTGCCAGTATGTCTCCGGGTGCAATTCAAGGTGCTGGTTTTGACCTTTAAAGCCCTATATGGTAGTGGGCCAGGTTACCTAAGAGACCGCATCGCCCTGAGGACATCTGTCCGTCCAACCAGAGCGGACCGGAGGGGCTCTCTAATTGTTCCATCAGCCAGAGGGGCTCGCCTCTCTGGCACAAGGAGGAGAGCCTTCTCCGTGTCTGCACCGGCCCTCTGGAACCTCCTGCCAACAGAATTACGTCTTCGGACGGAGTTGCTGCCTTTCAGAAGGGATCTTAAAACCTGGCTGGCAGGTCAAGTGTGGGGTGCAGGTGGAAGGGTAACCACCATGGGGTGGTTGGTGTAGAGGAACTCTTCCCCATGGTGCCTTTTCGATCCTGCAGCCCCTGCTTTTTAGGGGGTGGGTAGTCTTAACTTTTTTACTGTTTTAACTGTTTTTAGGATTATTAATATTGTCTGTAAACTCCTTGGGTTGCCCTGGGGTTACTTTTTATGTTGTTAGCCGCCCAGAGTCGGCCTTGTGTTGAGTGGGCGGGATATAAATTGAATAAATAAATAAATAAATCTATAATTATAGCCATTAATACCCTTGTCCTCCATGAACTTGTCTAATCCTTTCATAAAGCTGTCAAAACTGACAGCTGCCACCACTTCTTCTGGCAGGGAGTTCCATAGACCAGTGATCCTCTCGGTGAAAATGTACTTTCTCTTATTTGTTTGAAAACTAGTACCCAAAAGGTTCATGGAGTGCCCCCTAGTTCTAGTGTTGTGCGACAGGGGAAACAGTTTTTCCTTATCTACTTTGTCCACACTGTGCATGATTTTATAAAGTTCAATCAGCTCACCTCTTAGACGCCGTCGTTCAAGAGTGAAGATGCCCAACTGTTGCAGCCTCAGATGGTAAGGAAGGTTTTTCAGTCCCCTAACCATTCTGGTTGTCCTCCTCTGCACTTTTTCCAGCTCCATAATATCCTTCTGGAGGTATGGCAACCAGAACTGTACACAGTATTCCAGATGGGGCCTCACCATAGATTTATAAAGAGGCAAAATGACACTTGCTGACTTATTTTTTATACCCTTCCTAATGATCCCTAGCATTGAGTTTGCTTTTTTCACTGCTGAGGCACACTGGGTTGACACCTTCATTGAGCTGCCCACCAGAACACCAAGGTCCCTTTCTTGGTTTGTCGCAGAGAGTTCAGACCCCATCAGTTTATAAATGTAATTGAGGGGTTTTGCCCCAACATGCATCACTCTGCACTTATTAGTGTTGAAGCTCATTTGCCTTAGTGATCCGTGACGATCGTAAAGAGCCGCCATAAATAAAATCATGAAATTTCTTGGTCCCTGCAATAATCGTCAGAGCCTCCCTGTCAATTTGGTCATACCTTTTTTCTGTGTCTGTCAGAGATCTCGAGTAGTAGGTGATCAGTGCCTCTGTTCCTCCCCCTAGGTCATGGCAGAGCACGGCCCCCACCCCCAGAAGGGAAGCATCACAAATAAGAATGGGTCAAAGTGCGTGAGGACAGCGTCCAAAGTAAGAAGTATTTTAACCTCCTGAAATGCCCTGTCCTGTGGAAGAACCCAACACCACACCATTTGTTTTTTAAGCAGAAGGTGTAGTGGGGCAGCCACGGTGGCCTTTTGCAGTAGAAATGAATGCTAGAAATTCAAAAGCTCTAGAAACACTTTCAGTTCACTCTTTGAAGTCGGACATGGTGCTTCCGAAACTGCCTTTACTTTGGAGTCAGCAGGCCTAACGCCTTCTGGGGTAACCCTGAAACCCAGGAATTCAACCTCAGTAGCATAAACCAGCACATTTCCTTCTTAACGCTAAGACCAGCATTTTGAAAACATTCAAGTACTTTAACCAATTTTACAGCGAGGTCCCCTCTATCTTTCCCAGTGATCAATACGTCATCAAAATACGGTAAAATACCTGGGAGACCTTTGAGGGATTTTCCCACCAACCCTTGGAATATACCTGGTGCCGCATTGACACCGAATTGTTATCATTTAACTTTAAACACACCCTTATGTGTGGTAATAGTCTGACACAAAGCAGATTCAGGAGTGACAGGCAATTGTTGATATGCCTGCACCAAGTCCAGTTTGGCAAAAAAGTTTCCTCCATGAAGGGAAGCCAGCAGGTGACTCACACCTGGCACCGGGTAAGAATTAGGGTGTATAGCATTATTACTAGTGCATTTGTAATCTGCACAGATGCGGATGTCCCCATTGGACTTGATTGCAGTGACGATTGGAGTTTCACATGGAGCTGAATCCACTGGCTCCAGGATGCCCTGTGCTTTTAGTTTGTCAAGTTTGGCCTCAATATGGTCTTTAAGTGCAAAGGGCACCCGGCGGGGCTTCAGCCTAATGGGACGAACAGATGGGTCAAGTTCGAAGTGAACAGGGTCCCCCTTGAAAGTACCCAGTCCATGGCAAAATACATCTGGGTAATGATCACAAGTGGACTGAACGAGATCAGCCGATGGCAAGCACAGGGATGTGGCGACCCTGTACAGCACTCAACTTGACGTGAAGGGCCTGCAACTTTGGGCGGTCGGCTGGAGGAAGTCAGAGAAATTCCTTCTGTGATGATTAAAAATGATGATCCTGAGTCAATTTCCATCTGGAATGGACAATCCTGCAGGTGGACGTCAATGAAAAATAAGTTGGAAACTGCATGAACTCTAGAACTGGAACCATTACTGGTGAAGACCTTGGAAATTGGGTGCTCCTTCCCTTGACAAATCTTGTCCCTGGAAGGCCCCTCAATGTGCTGGTGGCACACTCTAGCAAGTTTTTGTGATGAACTTTAGTGATGTTGTCCCCCTCTTCAGAGCTAACTGAAGATGCTGACGGGCTGAACGAGTGCTGTTGCTGGACAGCCAATCCCCTCTGGACCAGAGCAGCAGACCTGGTTTGGAGGTACTGGACCCCGGTGGTGGCACCTTCAGCTCCTGAGCTTTTTTGAGGTCTTGTGCAAAAGTCAAAGTGTACCTTTTCATAAGGCGATGTTACGTAGCCTTGTCTCTGAGGCCTACAAGGAGCCGGTTGCGAAGAGCAATATCAAGGTTTTCCCATTTGCAGGGAACTGCGGTGTGGCAGAGAGCAGCAACATAATGTGACCAACTCACTGTCCCTCTGGTCTCGCCTGTAGAAAGCTACTCTAGCAGGGAAAATTGAAGTTTTTGGCCTGAAATGGTCCTGTAGGATGGTCAAAATGTCTCTCAGAGGTGTGTGTTTCAGCAGCCTGGGCAGAAGCAAGTCTGTGATCAAGAGTGACCAGCCCGCAGTGAGCCAGGAACATCGTCTTCTGCAAACCCTCATCTGCAATTTTCTGAGAGATAACGTAGTTGTTGAACTAAACCTCGTACATGGGCTGTGAATCCGGCTTGGAAGTGTCAAATGGCCCAAATGGAGCAGGAGCCGCGGCGGTGGCAGCCATTGAGATCCCACCTTCATCTCCAATGTTGAGTCCGGTGCATAAGAAGTATTCTGACCAGCAGGATTGGGTCAAAAACAAGTGATTTATTATCAGCTCAGAAAATTGGACTGGGGAACATATACAAGGTGGCCAGCTTATATGCAGTGAGAAATGGCAGTTACACAGGTGGATACATTTTGGCGGGCTTCCAGAGAAGCAGGAAAGTTTGTACTGATGAATCAGCTCTTTTTAACAGTAGTTTGAAATTGGCGCCTTTGCAAAAAGGCGCGCTATTCTGCTGTAGACTTTTGGATCGAAATCTGAGAGATGTCATTTGATGAAGGATCTGGCTCTAGAGGCTCGTGAGCATCTGACTCTGGTGTGGCACTTTGCCCCAGATCCCAGGGATGCATCTGGTCTGCGTGTCTCCTCCAAATTGTGCCATTATCCATATGGACTTTGTATGACATGGGCCCTGTTTACTCTAGGACCTCACCTCCCAACCAAGCAGAACCAGGTGCGTAGTTATGGCAATGGACAGATTACCCAACCTGAAACCCTTTAGTATTACTGACATCTATGTTGCAACCTTTGTCTTCAACGCAAAGTGGGTCTAGACGGTCAAGAACCATAGACAATCTCCTCTTCATTAAGAGGTCTGCAGGAGATAAAGGCGCTCATAGCATCTTTTAGAAATAACGCTTGGACACAACACATGGTAAATCAGTTACTTATCACATGCATGCAGTTAGGAGTCTGTGTTTGAAACATCAAGGAGTCTGGGATGTTCTGGTCCATACCTGAGCCTGGCGGCACTGGCAGTGGTCTCACTAACCCACTGGCCTGCTCCTCCTTGCTCCATCCAGTGGGCTGATGATTATTGATTATTTGAATAATCTCATTTTTTGTACTGCTTTAGTTTGACTTGTTTGTCTTTGAAATTCTTGATGAATTCCATGCTCTAAGCCTGGTTTACATCCCAGAATTGTTGTGAGGAGAATGTGAGTAAGCAAAGTTCACTAGACAAAACGTGGACTATAAGTGTGACTAGTAAAAAATAACCTGTGGTTACATCATCATTTAGAGCAGATTTTTCAGTAAATCACTTCAAAGCCACTATTATACATCTATATTATACATCTATATTTGACCTCAAAATGCAAAAATGTTTATAAATAGACAAAACAAAAAAGATATATGAGGAAGTATTTATTTTCAAAGAAATGGAAGATCCAAACTAATTTTAAAGAATTTAAAATCTAAATTCTGTGCATCACACTGGATTTTCAAAAGAAGATAGAATTAGATACTTTAGACTCATTCCTCACATCATAAAGGTGTGAGAAAAATGGGAAATGGAGATCTTTAAAAATATATTGTTCCATATTGCTCAACCGAGAAATTAGAAAAGAACTCTTTCTCATAATAGTTCTGCATTAGCTGTGCCCTCCACCAAACAGCTGTATGATGAAGAGCTGGCGGGGGCGGGGTGGGAGTGGGGGGAATCCTTCTATGTTTTCTTTAGGTTTTTGTTGAGTCCGAGTATTAAATGCAATGCGACAGCAGATCAGGTGTTAACCAACAAGATAATTTATTTTAGCTCAGTTTGGAGAGGGTTTCGGGGTAATTCGGACTGGGGAAAACAGGGATGAGGTAGCAACCTATATAGAGACAGGAAGGAAGTTACAGTGATGCATTTGCCCGGACATCAGTTAACGCAGGAAACCTGTGCAGAACCTAATCAAGTACATTGCAAACATATGAATAAGGTGCCTTACAGAAAAAGGGTGCCGACACAGCAAAGACGTAATAGTGAACGTAACCTAAGCAATACATGTTAGAAAATATTTGGACACAACATTCCTCCCCCCCCCCCCCTAAGCAAAAATAATAAGAAAGGAAAACAACCTCCACCGAAGTAGATGACCTGGGGATGGCCAGGGTGCCTACGTAGTAGGACTTAGGAGAGTTGGGGTCAGAACAACCAGGGTCTATGGGAGTGCCAGTGGACACACTGGAGGACCTAAGCAGGCTAGGTTTTTATGAAGAGTGCCGGTCAAGCTGACACTCAAGACGAGCACCCGGGAGTTCCGAGTACTAAGAACAAGCCAGCTCCTATGAGATTGACTAATGAGGGAAGGGATGCCTAGGATGTTGCATCCTCTGAGAAGATGGGACATGCTATTGGTGTCAGAGTTGGACCCAACGGAGAGCATGCAAACCTGAAATTGAACCCATAAGCGAGGGCATCTTCTACTGCAGACTGGCGGTGTAAACACCTCTTTGGCAGAGTTAACCCAGTGGAAGATACTTAAAATAGACGCTAAAAGAACAGTCGTTCCTTAAAAGAGACTGTGAAGATTACCATGGGGGCATTGCTGTATGTTTTACCTTCCAATCAGATTCGTTTCCCAAAACCATACCTATGGAACTACTTGATGCAGTGGTCTGAGCCACATTGAAAATAATCAGTGCCATTGCAAACTGGGTGGGGTGGGGTGATTCCTGTTGACCAGCTCAAAGATATGAGCAATACAGAGATAGGCTTTGTTGCCTCGATCCGACTCTGGATCTACTGTGGGGAGGTCCACCTCCCCTTCGGCTGAATCACCAAACCAAGCTACCCCTGTATGAACTTTAAGGGTGCATACCCTTACTGGCACTAAGGTGTCTGAAGAGCTTGATGGAACACCCAAGCCTTCCATGGCGAGTGTGGGACTTTTGAGAAGCAAAGCTGTTGCTGTCTCCGATGGGAAAACTTCATCTGAATTTCCCAAGAACAAACTACCCTGTGGCGATTCAATTTCAGCTGAGCCTTGACCTGCTATGTAGAGACGTGCCTTAACTTCCCCTTTTCCCTCTGGGGAAGAGGTCGCATTTGGGCAACCTACCCTAACATTAAAGTCTAGCAAGGCACACTCCAAAACCTCATCCTTCCAGCACAGTGGTCTCCTCCCCACTCCCAGAGGTACCATGGGAACTCCATGGCCCCACACTTCCCTTTCCCCCAACCCCCAGGGAAATAGCTGTGCTGCCCTTATTTCCCAAACCTTGGGCTCGGAACCAAGGCTGGTTTGCCAAAATTGTTTTCCTGTAATCCTTTTCGGGTGGGGCGGGGTGGCGTACCCATCCAGCAGTATCTGTAAAACCTTGACCTGTAATGCAGATGGAATTACCACCTTATTCCTTTCCTTCCCCTCAACCCCCAGGGAACTTGGCGCAGGGACACCTCAAAACAGTAAGAAGGACCGAAAGATCCCATTGCATTCCCACAACATATCCTCCCCTTCACTGTCAGTTTATTACGATCCCTGTAATAACCCGTTAACTCGCAAGACTCAGGCGGTGGCGGCCACCCGATATGAACCCACATAGTGACCTCGAACAGAAAGGGAAAATTCAACAACACATGTAAATTTACACTATTGGCTAGCAATGGAATGAATATCCTCGGCTTTCCCGGCTCAAAGATGTCTGGCCCCACTCTGGCCAGCAGACAGTTTTTATAGAGTTCAATCTTGGTACAGTCTTTGCACGCAGCAAGCGCCTGGTGGGTCTCCTGCTTCCCAACCTTGACTGGGGGATTCAAACCAAGGTTTCAAAAAAAACCCTGATGACCCCCATCCTAACCTGACTGGGGTCCCACTGAACTGAATCAATGCATGAAAAAGCAATACCTAAGGGGCTAAACCAGGGGTTACTCTTACCCTCCTTGACCATGACGAATGGAAGACTTGCAGCAATGCTCTCTAACCGCACATCAAACATTCCCCTGCCAAGCACAGGGATAGGGCGACCCTGCACATCCCACAGCTGGACCTGAAGAGCCCACAACTTAGGATGGTTGGCTGGGGGAATTCAGAAAAACTCACGCTGGGCAAGGATTGAGAACATCGATCCCAAGTCGATTTCCATGCGGCAGCTATGACCCTGGAGATGGACGACCACCAAGAACTGGGCCGCATGAACACTGGAAGTGGAACTGGACTCTTGACCAGCATAGACCTTGGAGACCTGGTGCTCTCTGGACCGGCAAACTTTGACGTTTGCAAACTTTTTGGAGACTTGAAGCTTTCTAAGCTGCTGGTAGCACTCTCTCATCTTGTGTTCCAGTTGACCACTTCTGAGACACCCTGCCTCTCTGAACTGGCTTTTTTCACTCGCACTCTCACCCCCTTGATCCTTGCACAGGGTTTTTACCTTGTCAACAGGTTTGGTGGATTTTTGACTAACTTCATGCACATCTCTCCCCGACTCTCTTTCAACTACTGGGGATGCTGTGGATGACAAATCTGGACTCTCCGGCCTCTGATCAGCTGCAGCCACCTGCTGATGAGTACCCCTGCTGGGACTCTCTTTTACCTTGGTGGTGAATTTGAATGCCAGGGCTTCTTTGAATGCCTCTTTGAAGGTCAGCGTGCCCTTCTGTACCCTTTCCCTCATGGCGTCGTCCACACTCGGCCACGCACAAGACTTAGCCATCTGGCACAATGCAGCAACTTTATCAATGATGGCCTCTCCGGGCTTCTGGTTCTGCCAAAAGAAGTTTACCCAGGCCGTGAAGATAGAGACCTTCGGCTTGAAGGTCTCAACACCGAGAAAATGTCCCATAGAGAAGTGTCCCTTACTTCTCTTGATCTGATCAGATTTACCGCAAGTTCAATTGTTGAGATGTCGCAACTCATGAGGAACACCCTCTTTTGTTCCTCCAGTTTGATCTTGTTGGCTATCAACCAATTCTCGAATTGGACCTCATAACATAACCAAGTGTCTAGCTTTGACACGTTGAACCACCCAAGTGGCATTGCATCAGCTGATTATCCCATCCTCGTCGCCAATGTTGAGTCCGAGTATAAAATGCAATGGGACAGCAGATCGAGGGTTAACCAACAAGATCATTTATTATAGCTCAGTTTGGAGAGGGTTTTGGGGTAATTCGGACTGGGGGAAATGGTGATGAGGTAGCAACTTATATAGAGACAGGAAGGCAGTTACAGTGATATATTTGCCTGGACATTAGTTAATGTGGGAAACCTGTGCGGAACCTAATCAAGTACACTGCAAACATATGAATAAGGCGCCTTACAGAAAAAGGGCGCCAACACAGCAAAGATGTAATAGTGAACGTAACCTAAGCAATACATGTTAGAAAACATTTGGACACAACAGTTTTGCTCTTTGTTTTTGTTCTGTTGTGTTTTTGAGATTGCTCCTTTAAAAAATTGAACTGTCAAAAAGAGCACAAAATAAAAGCAAACCTAAATGGTGTAAAAATATATCACAAATATTTTGACATAAGGAGAAAATAAAAATCTGTCTCCTTTGTGCATAAACAGAATATGAATACATCCAGCTCCAAGAACAAATACCCTGTTTGAAGGCAAGAAGAAGGGACTGGCTAGCTGGTCTCCCTAGTGTGTTAGAAGCTGAGGTCAGATGCAAAAAAGTGAACACATTTTTTCCAAAGCTTCAAATTGTAAAAGTATACTCAGTTCAATGTGAATATGATATCTATAGCATTGGGGGCCTACATCTTGTTTCAAGGGGATTTTTAATTGAGGAAAAATACAAGATTCCATTATTACCTGAAAAACTGCTACCTCCCTTTTCTTTTGCAGGTCAAATAAGCTTTAGGTAGAGCACAGCGGAGAGCTGCAAATACCTGGAGATGCTTAGATAAATTTTAAAAAGTTCTTCCACTGGCAGAATCCCTCCCAGGAACCACAGAGGCTTGAATTTCAGGCTAAGAAAAGGTTTTATTAAACATGCATTTAATCACCAGCTAGCCACCTGCTGGTTAACGAACTTCTCTGTGGGTAGCCCAGGTCACTAATTGGTCAGCTACCTTTCCCGATTGGGTCGTCTAGCTCGCACACAAGCAGAAAACCAACCGGCCTTTACAGGAGAGGAAATTGGTGTGGGCTAATAGTGCATTAGCAGAAGTGACTCCATGTCTCCTTGGCTGGGAGCACGGATTGGATGTAGGTTAAGTGTCACCCAAATGTCGCAGTGACTAGTCAACAGCACACGGAAGATTACTCACATCCTAGGAAACACCAAACCACAGTTAGACCAAACAACTAGAGCAAAGATGCCTAATGTTTACAAGAACTCCAGATAGGCAAGAACAGTCAGTTCCACTGTTCCTGTTGATTAGCATACCCATGGCTAACCTAGGCACACAGTAACTTCTTAGACTGGCAAATGTACTTAGCCAATAAGATGCTAGGGAAACAAGCCTTCTGTCACGGGGTCTCACACAGGCTGTGCGTGTGAGATCCAGGAATAGAATAAATACAGACCACCCGAGGATTCGGGACTGGCTTTTTCCACCATACACTCTCCTCTCCTCGCCTTCCTTGAATTCAGCACCTTTACTCCCACGGATCATTACAACACTTCTCTAACTAAATTTCCAAGAAAAGCTAAAGTTCCGTCAGTGCAAAGTCTTCTTATACAGTTCTACAGATACAGACTAATCCTATCACCTATCTATTGAAACAATAAAGTTTTTGAAATGGAACAATAACTTGCAGCAGGTGTTCATTTTCTAGGTAAGTAAGTCAATTTTGGGTTACAAAAGTAAATATTTATGGGGGGAAAAAGTAATGGTAAAATATCATAATTTCCAGGAAAATAGAGGGAGGAGATTGAGGATTAGGTAAAGGCAAAGATAATGCAGCAACCAATAGCAGAGTTTGTTTGTGGAGCCTGTCACCAATGGGCATGCTCAGCTTGAAGACAGGATCTAATCAGCAATGCTGCATGTCCGAGGTGAGAGGTTTGACTGAGCAGTCAGCATCGTTGGATCTTTGCTTGATGCATTTCCCCACCCAAATAATCCTATCCTGCCCCAAGGTAGTAAACTTTACCAGCTGCATTAAAACCCAACCAGCATTATGTATATATGTTAATTACTGACCCCAGAGACAAAGAGATGTGAAAGACACATGCAAACAGAGAGTAGGAATAACCCCTAAAGCAATCAAGGCTGTGGAATTTTCTGTAGACTTTTCAGGAAGTTTGGAGATGGGTTTATGGCCTTTGGCCATCAGGTGTAAATAGAATGTTTCCTTTGGAATGTGGTACAGCTCTTGGATCTACAGGATCAGACCCAAGGCTAGTGATATTATTCAAAAAGGTTCTGCTATGAAAATACAAAAATAAAACATGTTAGAACATCTGATTGCATTTTTAATTATTTTTGGAACATTTTAATTACAACCACTAATTAAACTCCAATCAGGAGTGAGAGGGTTAAGTTTGCCATGCCTATGGTCAAACATGGCTCCAAAGACAAGAAAACTGCATTTTAATCCAAACCACAATTAATTTTAAATCAATTTAAAGCTTAAATTTACTTTCTTGCTGCAGCCACGCTTGACTTTTAGACAGGAGAAGAGGCAGAGAGAAGTCTAATTTCAAAAAGCCTGCTCTTTCAAGGTCTAAGCCAATCAGACATAAAGACACTTTTACTGGCTTACTCCCAAGTAGACCACCCTTGGTCTGGTCCTGCCACTGGCCCTTGGTCAGTAAACCGACCCTGAGGTTCAGCCAAGCTTCAGGAGTGAAGACACGATTTTAATCATTATTTTAAAGTTTAATTCAGCATTTAAAATGTTAACTTTCATCTTTAGATCCCCTCTGCCACCTTCCCCGATTGCTCTGAACTTTTACTATCATTTTCCGATCACGGTGCTATGTAAGAATCCCTGGAAAGTGGCTATTTCTTTGAAGTCCTTTGATACCCTGATTGAATCATGTAAGTGTATACAATGTTTCAAAACTCAAGTCTTTGAAGTTCTTTGAACTACCATATTTGGAACCCCATTCATGTAAGTCTATGGGTCATCCGAGGACATGGATCCAGTCTACTGGCTATTCTTGAGTGAATATGATCGTCCCAGAAAATTGCCTGGTCTACTCTTCATTTACTTTATTTTTAAAAATCCCATTCTCTAAATTGGGCCAATCTACCTTGGTTGTATTTTTTAAAAAAATCTTGTTCTCAAAATTGGCCTGGCCTACTCGGCTTTTCATTTTAGAAAAATCTCAATCACTACTGATGCTTGGTCTACCCCTCCTCCTTTTGAAAAGTGCCGGTCTACCTCCATTACAACTGCATAGGGCCATCAAATGAGGCCAACTTCCAGAGAAAGGCCTGGTCTACCCCCATTCAATTGAACAGAAAGGCCAGCCGGTCTATCTCCTATGCAAGTGAGCAAAGGTAGGTCTACTGGCCCATGCAATTGAATAGGCTTTCGCAGAGCCGTTATAAATCACGGTTTTTGCGATCCATTAAATTTTTATTAAAAATAAGTCTTTAACTGCAAAGCATGTTGAATGGATGCGTGTATTAGTGTGGTGCTTATGCATATGTGAGCATAACAGTTGAAGTGGGAGGAAATGAAAAATAATGAGTAAAAGCATTTTTATTGGAAAATAAAATATAAAAAAATAATAAAAGAGGTAAATTTCAGATTTGGGGTAACACCATAAACTTTCCCCCCATGAGTGGGAAAATATGGGAATGTTGAACATACAATACTTTTTTTGCTCTCTATCAAAGGTCAGCAGTTCGATTCCCAAGTACTGCAGGACAGAATGAGCTCCCGGTCTTTGTATCAGCTCCTGCCAACCTAGCAGTTCAAAAGCAAGAAATTGCAAGATAAATAGGGACCACTTTGGTGGGAAGATAACAGCATTCCATGCACTCCGGTGTCTAGTCATGGACACCACGGAAACATCTGAAGAAGCAGACAATGCTGGCTCTTCGGCTTTGAAACAGAGATGAGCACTGACCCCTATAGTCGGATACGACTGGCTTTCGAGCAAGGGAAACCTTTACCTTTTTATCAAAGTCTTTGAAGTTGTTCAGCATTTTTTTTGGGGTGGAATCATGTAGCTACTGTTCATGTTCATGTGTAGCTTGGGGTTATACAAAAAGAGCCTCCTTGAAGATAGTTGTATTTTTGAACAAAAATTGCTGTACCATGGTAATCGCAACCTTGTGTTGCCAGCTAATTTTTCTCACACAAGGTCAGACAAAAGGAACTGCAGAATGAACTCAACAAAAGGTGCCTTTAATTTGGGAGTTTCACATCTGTCCTAGACACAGAAGAAGAATGTGTAGTTTGGATGTATTATAGCACAGGGGGTTCCCAACCTGTGGGTTGAGGGTTACATGTGGCCCTGAGATCTTTCTGTGCAGCCTTCCAACCTACTTGTTTACTGCTATTATCCTCAAGGCATTTCCCCTTAGAGTTACTGTTTTTCCTGTCCACCTACTGCAGTTTTCCTGATCCTTTCTTACAAAAAAACACGATACACCATTGTTTCTTCTGGTCTCCATGGTTTCTTCAATCAGCCCCGGTTTGGTCTTACCCTGCATAATAGCATTTGGGTCATTCTGGGTGTTTTGCTAGACAGCAGAGCTCAGGTACCTGTTCCACTTAGCTTTCTCCCTCCCCCTCTCTGTGCATTATACTGTTGAATCACAGATGTATGTGTAAGAAAGATAAATCAGCTGTGTGGGTAGGAACAGGAGATTTTTGATCTGATTTTGAAAAAATAAAGGGAAAAGGAGTGTAAAAGACCTGGCATTTTTGCATAAAAGTTAAAAATGCTTTTTGCATGCTGAACATTTGTAGAGCCTCCACCCATCAAGGCAGGTAAAATTCCACAACAGATCCACTGATTGACAAAAATAATGGAAAGAAAATAAGAATGTTTTGGAACCCAATTGAAGTAGCACTGGAAGATGCAAGTAAGTTTATTCAGATGGAACTAATTGATTGGCATCTCAGAGACATTTACAAAGAAAATAGGTTGTTAGATTTCTATTTTGATCTACCTGATATATTTATCATCCTAAAGAAATTTGCTGCAGGTATGTTCAAAGTCTTTGGCACCTGTGATGAAAATTTTCCAGGATGAAAACTGTGAAATCCAAGTGTAGATCAAGACTTAAAGATGAACATTTACATGACATTTTAAGGGTGTCTGTCACTAACCTTGACTTGGATATTTATTTGTTGGCTAACAGAAAACAGCCACAAAGATCATACTGAGGAGGAAAGCAATGTGTAGGATTCCACAATAAAAAATTCCAAAATAGATTGCACTCAAGTTAACTTTTCTTTCCTAACCTCTGAATGTTTACTTTTGATCTAAAATGATAGGTTTATAATTTTGTTACATTTTGATTTAAGATGTGGTCCCCTTTAGGCATTGTGCACTTTAATGCAGCCCTACCAGCCTTACCAGAAGGTTGGGAACAACTGGCAGTTAGACACAATATGAATGTTCCAGTCAATTTTCTCCTCTCTTTCCCAGTTTTCCCTCTCCTTCTGCACTAAAATGCTCAACAGTTTGTATCTGTGCTTCTGAGATAGAAAACTATGTAATATTTTGTGCTTAGAATTGTAGAATCCGTTTGAGGCAAGCTCCACGATAAAAATCCAAACCAAAAATTCTCTTGATTTATTCAGAGTTCTTTTATGAAATGAATCGTAAAGACAAATAAACTTTCTCTATAGTGAGTTCATATAAGAGATACAGTCTTCAACTCTCAAACTCTAAAAAGTCTTTTTAGAAATAAGAATAACTTCAAAAGTAATTTGCAGTCTTCAATTCTCAGAAGTAACTATCAAAAGTCATATCAACAATAACAATAATTTCAAAGGTAACTTAAAGTTCACCGGTGTTAGAACTTTTCGATTTACTTTCCTTCCTCAGAATTTGTTGATCGTGTAAAGTTGTCTGTATGTTTAATTACAGTTTTCTTCATATATTCCTTATTATTTAGCAGTTTTCTTTGTATATTCCTTATTCTTTTTCGCATTCTGTGCCTTACTCTATAGTCTGAAGTGACTAATGAACATTCTCTGAATAAATAAAGAGAATATTTGGTTTGGATTTTTATCTTGGAGCTTGCCTCAAATTGATTTTTTGGTTTTTTCTGGATACAAACCATTTGGCTCATAGTGTGTATTTAGAATTGTAGAATGGCATGTAATACAGTGATTCAAGGGGTATTTCAGTGTACTTTTAAAAATTATATTTTGTCCACTGATAGTTTTGCACTTTTGGAGTTTGCACAGGATATAGTTAATGATGCGAGCAGAACAGCTGGAGAAAATCTTGGCAGAGGTTAGCAGTATTTGCCAGGTACATTGTCTCTCAGGAATGGGCTGGGAAACAAGCTTAATCGGCATACAAGTGTTCTGACCTTAGTAAAGCCAATCCGCTGGCACATTGAACCTACTGAGAAGACTCCCTGTTGTTATCTCTAATCAGGGATCAGAGAGAATAGTGTGAACTCTCTTTAGCATGCTGCTATCTCACATAAGAATGTTACACTTTGGCAATTCTACAGTCAAAGCTCCACACATAGAAAAGCAAACTGTGAGCAAAGCTGCACTAACCAAAGAACCAGCATTTTGGATAGTAACTGAATGATAACAGAGACATGGCTTTTCCAACTTTGATCATCAAGCCAGCATAGAGAATCCACCTCAAATTGAGTAAGTGGGCCAGGAAAGTTGAGAATAAATTCTCATTTCTACTTTTCGCCCTTTTCACCCAGACAAGAACTTGCAAGCTGCGTTTGAAAAAAAAACAATAGTAGGGCAAAGAAGGACTCATTCAGAGCTTTGGATGCTGCCTTTTGAGATACTGCCATCTTCTAGAAATCAAGTGAAGCAATGGGAAGGGAGTTTCTACAGAATTGAAGCTGTTTCCCTCTAAACGTCTTTGGCTTCCAGTGGCATCCTTCCAAAATAAACAAACCAGGCCAAGGCTACACAGTTGGAGCTGTTCAACACTCAGAGAGGTGGGATAAAAAATAGTGTTACAGTATCTTCAAAAAATGGAAAGATTATCTTAAGAAAAGATTCAGACTTCAGAATACTGTCTTGATATTTAACACTCCAAGAAGTCTATTGTTTGCCTTTTTAGACACATTTTTCGACTTCAGATGCTTGTGAAGTGTTGAGCTGTGCTGAGTACTCCCATTGTGATCTGCAGATGCACAGACCTTCTCAAGGGACCTTCAATCTCCACAAAAGAGAACTCCATATCACCAGTCCTTCATCTTCACTGCAGCAGCTGGATATCATCTCAGGGGTACTGTGAGGTTGTCTGGCATGGCTCATCTGTTGGGTTAGGGGGAAATGTGCTCACTGACTTTTGTCTCTTTCTCTTTAAATCAATTACCTTCCCTTTAGTGTTTCAGGGAAGATGCATTCCAGATGTAATGAAGCCAGTGGGAGGCTGTTCTGGAAGAGTTTTTCAACTGAAGGAAATAAATCTAGTTGTGTATTTTTAAAAAAAGTCTTATCCTGCAGCTCCAAAGTAAACTATTGTAAGGGTAACATTACAATCCCACTATCACAGGAGCCATTCCACCTGCCAAATACCTCCACTCAGTTACAAAGCCAGCATAAGGCCTTTGCTGCTTCAGAGCACATACGGTTCTGCTCCAGGCTAGGTAAATCCCTAGTTGTTTATGCTTACCAAACAGGTAGCACTTGATAGCAATTGCCAAAAAGGAACTGTAATACTCCCACCAGTTTATGCTTCACATAGAAATCCAAAGGGTCTTCTGTAAAAAATCTATAGATTTATTATATATAAAAAGATAGATTAAAAATCAGAAATACAAAACATTATAAAAATAAAGAGGAACATTCATTCTTTTCCCCCTTTCCCATTGTTAATGATTATGTATATTTCCTGGCTAATATAATCAGGATTGCAGGCGCACCCCCCCAATGATGGACTCAGACACAAATGAAAGTGGATAACGGCATGGGCCACATTTATTGATTCAAGCCCTAGTCCGAATTATAAATTTCTATTGGTAAAACGACCAATCATAATTCTTAAGGCAAGCAGGCCGAAGTAACACTGGTAAGGTACCACCCAAAATTGCCAACGGCAATTGTTACAATGTATCTATTTGTATCAATTTGTTTGTTGACAACAAACAAATTGTTGACCGTAGTCAATATCTAACTAATGACCCCACCCTCTGACGTGTATCCGCAAAATCAGGGGGTGATTCCAGCTGTCTAGTGGTAACCATCACCCCCTCGCCTGGTTCGTCGTTGACCGGACAACGTTTAAACAACTTATGCCTATCTAGTGTTGTCCAGTCAATTGCGAACCTGCCGGATACCTGTGGGTCATAAATGTTTACCTTACCAGTGCTACCCGCCAATGTGACCAAAGTCAACAGTAGCACAGACAAACCCCTATATCAAACCATAGCAACAGTGTGGGATGGGCGAAAAAGCCAGGACTCAAAGGCCAATTGCGAGTCCCAGCCAAAAATTCCCACCCGGCCCCGAAGCGACCAAGAAATCACACTGTTAACTAGGGAGGGGGTGGAGGGGAAAAACTTCTCCGCTCCGTCGGTTCGCCAAAATGGCAGCACGGCTGCCTCGTGGCCAGCCCCTTTTATTAGGGTGCTGGCCACGCCCCTAACTACCCGGATGGTTTCGTCCGGTGGGGGGGGGCGCAAAGAGTGCGGCGGCCATTTTGGCGCCGCGCTTCCATTGCAGGCGCACCCCCCCCAATGATGGACTCAGACACAAATGAAAGTGGATAACGGCATGGGCCACATTTATTGATTCAAGCCCTAGTCCGAATTATAAATTTCTATTGGTAAAACGACCAATCATAATTCTTAAGGCAAGCAGGCCGAAGTAACACTGGTAAGGTACCACCCAAAATTGCCAACGGCAATTGTTACAATGTATCTATTTGTATCAATTTGTTTGTTGACAACAAACAAATTGTTGACCGTAGTCAATATCTAACTAATGACCCCACCCTCTGACGTGTATCCGCAAAATCAGGGGGTGATTCCAGCTGTCTAGTGGTAACCATCACCCCCTCGCCTGGTTCGTCGTTGACCAGACAACGTTTAAACAACTTATGCCTATCTAGTGTTGTCCAGTCAATTGCGAACCTGCCGGATACCTGTGGGTCATAAATGTTTACCTTACCAGTGCTACCCGCCACCCGGAGAGGCTTCAATAAAGGCTCGACGCCCTCCCCAAGACCGTCAGCTCGGTCGACAGGCCTGCTCGCCAATCACTCAGCAGGAGGTCCATACCTCCTCGCGACAGATGGGCCCCCTCCCCTGAATAAAGCTCATAATTTTGCAGACTGATGATGGGGAGGCGAATGACGCGTCCCCAACCCATATCAAAAAGGAACCGGGCAATAGCCCTGAAGCGACGAGCCCGGTCAAGCGCCTGGAGGCCAAACGCTCCCCTGTAAGCGTACTGCGGTATCATGTCCGACCAATGAGGGGTGTGGCAGGCCACACATAATGCGAGTAGGCCAGGTGACTGCAAATCGCAAGCTTCCGCGATAGGCCAGTGACCTGTCCGAAACCATTGCCCCCAAGGTGAATAACCAGGACATCAGGCGAGTCAGCATCCCTGATGTAGAAAAGGAATAGCAACAGTTCCCGCCATAACATGCCGCGCTTACCACACCACCTGAGATGTGCGGATGCACCCAGTCCCAGTCGGGGTCCCACTCTGTCGCCGCAGCGTAACGCGCTGCCCTGTGCAGCGTAACGCGCTGCCCTGTGCAGCGTAATGCGCTGCCCTGTGCAGCGTAACGCGCTGCCCTGTGCACGTGGCAATGGCCCACCAGCCCTACTGTCACCGGTGTAAAACGACACCCAGGGTCTGTCAAGGAAAAAAAGGGGGGGGAGAAACATTGCAGTGACTAAACTGGCACTCACGGTTGAAGAGGGTGAACACAAAACTGAAAACAATGTGATCCCCACCTTCCCATGCGGCGTATTTCAGCCCCAGAGTACCCAAAAGTAGCTGCAGTAGAAACCGCCCCCATCCTGCAGGAATGGCTGAGTGAGGGGAGACCCACCCTGGTGACAGAAAAACGGGGCATGGTGCGTGCCACACAGTGCAAGAAACTCCTGTAGGGCACCAACCGGACAGATGTCTGCCAAGGAACATCGTAGCAGTATTACTCAACTGCCTACGCCGTGCTGACCTGTTTTAGAGGAGCGTATCCTCAACTGAGCCCAATCATAGACATCTTCGAGTTCCAGTGCCCTACGACTTGCATCCGCCTTAGACAGCATCATAAGCTCGCTGATGCGGAGCGCTCCAAAAAAGGCCACCGTTGTAGCCGCACGAAACAGGGCTGCCTCATACCTATCGAAACATAGGTCATGCCAGCCTCGTGCCAGTTGCGTAAGTACCCCAGGGGAAATTGGGTGACGGTCGTCCAGGCAACGCCCACGGTCCCGCACCCCCCCTCCAAAACATGTCTCACACGGAAATCAGCGGTACTGTCCGCGTGACCTCCCACCTTGGCCATAAAAGCCAGCGCTGATAGCCGAGATGCTATGGTGCGGGGTGCCAGGCCCTGGGCGTGCAGGGAAACCATGAAACGGAGAATGTGGGCCACTGGGATCGGCCAGGTATCTGGCAAGCAATATTGGGAACAAAAGGTCCGAAATGCAACCAACGCGTGGTGATACGCCTTACGCGTGCGTGGCGCCAGTGACATGCCTATCGCCCGGTTCACCTCTCCTTGCCAATGGTCCATATCTCCTGCGGTAGTGGCGAGGGAAATTCCTCCGCATCCGGAGCCAAGGCACGGAACCGGGAGATCTGCAGGCGAGACAGAGCGTCAGCAATATCATTATTCACCCCCGGGACATGCCTGGCTCTGAACAGTACATTGAGGCGCAGGCTGCGCAATACAAACTGGCGCACAAGATCCATGACCCTGGGAGATTTAAAGGTCTGTGAGTTGACAATGTGGACAACAGCCGCATTGTCACACCAGAAATGCACCACAGAGTTAGCCCACTCCTCACCCCATAGCATCAAGGCCCCCAGTATGGGAAAAAATTCCAAATATGTGAGATCCCTCAGGCGACCCGTGCCTGACCAGGCTGGTGGCCATCCACCATATGCCCACTTCCCATTGAAGTACATCCCATAACCAAGGGATCCCGAGGCATCAGACTGAATTTGAAATCGGGGCGAAGCCAGGAGGTCAGACCTCCAAAATGAGACCCCATTGAACTCCCTCGGGAACTGGAGCCATACGTGCAGATCTGCCCTGATGCCCCGTGTCAATCTCGCCCTATGATGGGGCCTGGATAAGCCTGCCATGGCGTCGCACAAGCGCCGAGCAAATGCCCTGCCAGGTGCGACCACCCTGCAAGCGAAATTGAGATGTCCATGTGGCACCTACAATCCCCGAAGGGATGCCTTGTGCTTAGCCAGCAAGTCCGATATAAGGGCCACTATCCTTGACACCTTGTCTGCGGGCAACCTAGACGCCTGCGCTACCGTGTCAATTTCCACCCCCAGGAATATTAACTTATTAGACGGGCCTTCGGTCTTTTCGGGCGCTAAAGGGACACCGAGTTCCTCCATTAGCGTCTGAAATGTGTTGAGGAGACGTGTGCACGTGTCCCAGCCCCGTTCACCCCCGAATAAAAAGTCATCCAGGTAATGGGCTACAGACCGAGACCCTGACCTACGGACAAATGCCCACTGCAGGAAGGTACTGAAACGCTCGAAAGCCGAGCAGGATATGAAACAGCCGAATGGCATGGCTTTGTCAAAATAATATTCACCCCGGAATTTGAAACCCAGCAACTCGAAGTCACCCGGGTGCACGTGCAAAAGGCGAAACGCCGACTTAATGTCACACTTAGCCAACAGTGCACCCGGGCCACATGAGCGCACCATGCGCAATGCCTGGTCAAAGGATGTATACCCGACAGAACAAAGGTCATCAGGGATAGCATCATTGACTGAGTGGCCGGCTGGGTAGGACAAATGGTGAATCAGGCGGAACTCGCCCGGGGACTTCTTGGGCACTAGTCCTAGCGGGGACACTGTAAGGTTGTGGAACGGGGGTGCGGGAAAAGGGCCAGCGACCCTGCCCGCAGCAATCTCCTTATTAACGCTGGCGGCAGCCACCTCCTCCCTTCCCCTAAGTGACGAAAGGTTAGGTGCATCCTGCGGTGACCTATCCCCCGTGAAAGGAATACGAAAACCCAGTTGAAAACCCTGAAGGAGGTACACAGCGTCTGCTCTCCTCGGGTACAATGCGAGCCAACTCTCCAGCATGTCGACATTAATCAGGGAGGGGGCCTTTTGGTGAACCCGCTCCCTCCATGGCAGTCTTACCTGCCCCTTGTCCGCCCCTACCCCTGCCCCCGTATCCTCCCGGCCTGGGACAGGCGGAGGCAGCATGGGGGCCAGAACAAGAGGGGCACCCATGCTTGTACTTGCAATTTTTCCTGTTGCAAGAACCATTGGACGAGAAGGTCCAGCACAGCAGGCGGGCTGGAACCCCCTGCCCCGCCACTTGGCGGGGTACCTGTACCGGGGCCGCTCGTTGGACCGCATGTCCACAATGGTATCTCTCCCCAGGCGCCGGGCGCGTGGGGGTCATATACAGAAGCCACAGCTTCTGGCAGGGCTCATCCCACCTCATCTCTGGGTGCAGCGGAATCCTTATGCTGAATTCTTCGTCATAAGCCAGCCATGACGGACCCGGGAAGTCAACCATAGCCCGGCAAATATTGTCCAGATACCGGACCATAGGGATAGCCAAATCCGGCCTAGCCCTGAGGTAAACGGCCATGTAAATCAGGTACGCTGGCAACCAATTTGCCCACGTGCATGGCGGCTTACGACGACGTGCCTGCTCCTTATCCTTCTCGTCCAGCCCTTCCCTCTCTTCCTTGGTCAGCTCCCTATTTAGAAGGGAGAAGATATCTACATACTCACCCCTCCAAATCTTTTCCTTGGTAGACTGGGCCAAATGGTCCCCCAAGGGCAAGGAATACCCTGCTGTTGGCAAAGCCGACACCGGCACTGAGGGAACTACGGGCAAAGGAAAATGAGCCTGAGCCAGCCCGGGGATTCCCAACACATTTTCAGCACGTTGGGGGCACCACCCCGACCCAGGCCCTGTGTCACGGGCAAAGTCGCTGGGTGGGCCGGGGGCCATTGGGCCGCCGGGCCACCCGAGCAAGGCCAAGGCCATTGAACAGCCCCCCCCCCCCCCAAGGAAGTCAGTTGTGTGGGTGCATTAGCTTGGACTGCATACTCACCCGCTGCACCCCCGCGGGCCGCCCCCACCGGGGGTTCCGGCCCGCTGGGGGCGTCGGAGCTCACGACCGAAGCTGAGCTCGTTGACGGGGCCAGACCAGCACCAGACTGCTGCACCTGTGGGGTGGGGAGCTGCGAGGCAGTGGCCACCACCGGCCCGCGCACCTCAGGCGGCTCAACCCGACCCATCGCCGGCCGCTGTTCGGCGGCCAAAGGGGGCACCTGAAAACCTAGAGACACCCCTGTTTGGTTGGCCCTTGCCAAGGACGCTTCAAGGGCCGCCACCCGGGCCAGGAGGGCCTCCACATCGACATAGGCCCCAGCCCCAACAGGGGGCAATTGGGCAACCGGCCCATAATTCATGGGTACCTGTCCAGGTCCCTGAGCCCCAGGGGCCAGATAAGGCCAAGAGCCCATGCTCAGCCCCTGGGGAGCCGTGGGAACGCCCTGCAAAGGCAGGGAACCCGACCACCCTCCGTGGCTCGCACCCCCCATAGGGAATAGCGCACCCGGGCAAGAGGGCCCCGCCGCACAGACCATGGCAGGGGCCAAGGGCCGAGGCCCCGTCCGGGGCAGCAGGTATGCTCCGCGCATCAGGCCAAGGAGCTACCGATCCCATCCCACCGTTCCCGGTGGGGTCTGCTAAAGGTGGCTGCGGAACGGGCGCAGTCGCGGTCCTCCGACCCGGCTGACGCCTCCGCGCCGATCGAGCCACGTTCGCGGCTGCCTTCTTCTTCGAGGGCATGGCTAAGGTAGCTAGGAAGCCTAAAACAAGAGAAAGCTGCCCGAAAAGGCTTCCCCAAAGAGGACACGAGCGACGGAGGTAAGGAGGAAAGAAAAACTTCTCCGCTCCGTCGGTTCGCCAAAATGGCAGCACGGCTGCCTCGTGGCCAGCCCCTTTTATTAGGGTGCTGGCCACGCCCCTAACTACCCGGATGGTTTCATCCGGTGGGGGGGGGCGCAAAGAGCGCGGCGGCCATTTTGGCGCCGCGCTTCCATTACATTTTTCTACTTTTCTACTCACAAGCATCTGCAGTCATCCACCTCCTGCTTAAAACATGGTGTTTCTCTTTCTGTTCTATAATTAACAAAACCCATCTTTCATCCTTTGTCCCACCTTTTCTCTATCTTATCCAATAAGATTCCAACTTTTAAACATCCTTCGGTTCTCACATTTCTAAGTTATTTTGACTATTTCCAAAGGACAAGAATTTGCACCTGAGCTCCAAAGCCAAATTCCAACCCTCTGGTTTCTCCAGAAATTCACTCCCTCTTACAAACAGAATCCATTTTAAATCACAAAATCAAGATCCCCTTTTCAATTTCCTCAAAAGTATTCTCCATGCACTGACCAATATGGTTTCCATTTTCCACCAGCTTTTTAAATCAAAGTAGAACTTGATAAATTGCAAATATGATAATTAAATGTGGAAATGTAAGCCAACTTGGTCATCTGTAATTTCTGTCAAAGTGACAGTTTGAAAATTATAAAGATAAATATTATGCTAAGTAGAATTATACATCTGTGATTTACCTTTGCAGAATATCTTAAGCTTTTCTCACACATACTTCCATCTGTCAACAACCCTGATCCGCCCACTAGTGTACCCTACCCTATAGAAGACCTTAGGTCTAGACATGCACCCTCACATATCAATTCATATTGTGAATTCTGGGTATGTCATGTGGTACCCTGGATATCAGGTGAGTGTACTGTCTATTATATTTAAAAAGCAAAGTGGCCATGTTAGTCGTAAAGCAATTTCCAAAATCAGTACAAGAGGGAATCTCTTATTACTCCAAATAAAAGGGCACAAAGCAGTGTGGAATCTTTTGAGATCAGTGGTCTCTTCTTCAAGCAATATATTGTAGGGTCTATCCACAGTGGGGGAGTGAGGAAGACTTGATCACATATTCGTATAGTCTGCATTATGGCTTGAGGTGTGATGTAAGACAAGTCTATGCAGTCAAGCCAATGGGACTCATCAAGTAATGCAGTGGTGTTACACCTCTCCTGGAAGAGCCCATTGACGCAAAAGCTGAGCACATTCCTGTGGAAAGGCTTTGGTCCCAACATCCTCAAAATGAGCCATAGAAAAAGAAAAGCATGAGACAGCAGTGGGTAGACCAGGGGAAAGCGTTGCTTAGTGGGAGGACTGATTTGCAGGCTTATCTTGCCATACTAAGTTTATCATCCATTTTTGTTTGCTTGTTTGCTGGTTCTCCTTCTTTGTTTCAGTAGCAGTCTGACTCATAGAACTCAAATGTAAATACTATCCTCACTTCTTTACCAGAAGATATTTGCATACATTGCACATTTACCAGTGATAATCCTTATCTGCTGGTGATGATCCCTATAAACTATTATCCTTCTAAAGACCCTCTATTAGCCTACAGGAATATATTAGGAATCCCTCTTATAATGCATACTGATACCCATGAATTTCCTCTTCTGTGCCTGAACAAAAGTTATTGATGGTAATACACATCTTGATTTTTGTATGGTTTTGTGTGTATCACCTAATCACCCAAATCATCTATCCATTTAGTCCACACCTGTCAAGTTTTGGAAAATTTCTGTCAAATAAGGGAAATTTCCCGGCCAAAATGGGGAACTGGACAGCTATGCTTATCCTGTGCTGGCCTACAGTCTAACTCCAGTCTAATTGCAGTCTAACTAATACGGGATGTAAAATATGGGGGTTTGACAGAAATTTCCCAAAACTTGACAGGTATGATTTAGTCTTTGCTGAATCCTTGAGCAGTAACTACAGTATTCTATTCAATTCCATAGGAGCCGTTGTGAGATTAAGCATTCTAAACAGCGATAGGTTAACATACCATACCTCTACTAGAAGGCAAGGAAGATGTCATTTAATTGCAGTGCTTGTTGCATCTCATGAATCTAGAATGGGCTAAGAATCTCCAGCAATTCAAATACTGAAAGACTAGCTCAAATACCATATCCTGCCAGGAAAACAGGCCTGCTAAGATATCTTCATTGGACAAATAATGAGGAATAGTTAAGTAAGTAAGAGTCTATTTTCCCATCCTTGGTGTATGGTGTTGTGTGTTATTGTAATAAACAAAAGAACATCAACATACATTTTTGAAAATATTTTCTTCATCTTAATAATACATTGCCAACACTATTCATTTCCTTTTAGCTGTGAAATTTACATTACCTGAACAGTCAAGCAATCTATATTTAGGCAATATAGAGAGAGCAAAAGAGTAAAATATGTACAATGGAAATAATATATTTCAGACCAGGCATTTGAATTCATTCTAAAATAGGGGGGGGGGGGACATAGATCATTCTGGATTCCTTTCTGTCATGTTTAGAATAGACCTACTAAAATCAGTGGATTTAACTTGTTCAGGAATAATTTGTTCCAGCTATTTGAGTAGGTCTTTCTTAAGTAACACCAAATTTGGATCCAGTCTGATGACAGTGTGAAATCTCTTGGATCTTGGAATCCCAGAATAAGACTACCAATTTATTTGCATATTTTACATGGAGCTGCAGCAATAAGAATTGAATTTTCTGCTGAAAAACGATTACACATACTGAAATTGAGAGAAGTAGATCTGAAGTAAATAAATCAATAAATGTTACCCGTATCTAAGTAGGAAGTTTGTGTGATTAGAAGAGAAAATATAAAGGAATATAGAAAATGTATAGAAAATTATCAGACTTTTTTCTTTACATCCAGAAATATGCATAAATTGATTGAACAATAGCCACTGACAATAACACAGTGACTAATGATTTTACCAATTAAACTATTGAGCATTTATTATAATCTGCACTATATTTGCTTCTTTTAAAATCAGGTAGACATTATTCTGTTAAAACATATTTCATAGAAATCGCTAGAAAGTTTTACATTGTACTTCATATAAACAGGCCAAGGCTGCCATCTGATGGCAGCACACTTGCTTGAAACACATTTTCTTTTGTGGCATTCAAGGAGCTGTCAAATATGCAAGGCTGCTGCCATCCAGGGGCCATTTTAGCAACATAGCAAATTGCCAGCATTTTTGAACAAGAATATTTTTGTTTTACTCTCAATCGCCTTGAGACATTAAGTCTCCAAATATCCATGTGAAAAGAATTAAATGTTAACAGCTGTCATTTACCATGTTGATTGTGCTGTGCTAGACTAGGAATTAATTGAGGGGTTTGTTTAAAACAAACTGACCCCATTACTAGAATCAAAGCACTTAACAAAAGGGTACATATCTTTCAGCTTCCTATGAACAAAAGAAAATAAGAAACTTTACATTCTTTTCTTTCTCTTCTTGTTTTAGAACTTTCTTTTTTTATTTGTGTCAGATGCACCACCAGCATATAATAACATACAAAGCTAAAATTAACACATCTAAAAACAAAATAGAATTTAAAAGGACTAGATGACTTCAATAGCATTTCCTATTGCCAACATAAGGTCACCCTCAGTGCACGTTGAGGGGCATCATGTGTATTGTATATGGGAGATAGTTTGTACTTCTCCACATTCACACACACTGTCATCTACAGGAAACTCCACTTACTCAGATTAGCCCTTGATCTTCCTACCTCTGCATACACTCTATTTAAACACACAGGCCATTGTTTTTCTTGGCCAGGTGGTAGATAACTGGCTCTGCCTAGTTATCTGGTAGCTCCTTCCTCGCTTTCCATAGTTCTAAGGTGGTCTGTGGGGGCTGTTTGTTTGGAGGGGCAGAAGTTGTGAGGAAAATATGCCTTGATTTCAGTCTCTGCTTTGGTGGTTGGTTATCAAATAGCAGGTGTGTTTCCCAGGAACTTGCTTTGACCCACTCTTTCTGAGCAGCACTTTCTTTATGGAAGTTTGATGAAGGGATGTCAGCTAAGTAATGCACCTTTTATATCAGTGTTGGTTTTAGGCATCCTGTGACCAATCTCACTGTTTCATTTAGGGCCACATCCACCTGCTGTAGGAATCGGGGCCGCTGAGGGCCGTAGGTCCCGGAGGAGACTGATCAAGGAACGATACGAGGCAGCATGGAGGAGGATAAGATCAGTAGTTTATTGAGGAAAAGACATCACCTTTTATAGATCAGAAGGCAAGGTAGAAAAAACCATCACCCGTCAGTAAATCACATCACCTATTTACTCAGGTTAATTGGGAATCTCTCTTGGGGAAGTTAATTAGTGCGGGCAAACATTGACTGAAGAAACATCATTGTTTTGGGCTTAGGAGCTGGGTAAACGTGGCCACTATTTGCGCCGGGGATTTACGCTAAGCTCGTCATGAATGTTTGCCTAATTATGTTACAGGAGTTAGCGATCTGCTTACTTGGCAGAGCCTTAGGTCAGGTCAAGGAATTGGGTGAATCAAACCCTGTAATTTATCCACCCCCCTTAATTTGGGTGCTCGCAGAGCCCACGGGCCAGGGAGCCTTTCTCACCGAAGTGGCCTCTGCCGGGCCGTTCCGTGCCCATTGGGGCACGGGGAAACCACATCTCCCCTTTTTAAATTTTCTTAAGAGCCTGACCAGCAACTCTGCGCAAGAGCGGCATCAGCTGTTGAGCGGGAATGACGTCTCGGGGTTTCCTTCTGTGACGGCATTGGGATATCAGTGAGGGAATACATTGCGCAAGGCAACAGACCGTCATGCCTAGTATAATCACCCCCACAACCACCTTGAGTACCGTCTGAAGCCACCCCCAGGGGATCCATGACCACATCCAGTTCCACAATGAACTCCACCAAGCTCCCCATGCAGAACCCTCTGTGATGCCCTGGACTATGGTGTGGAGATCAGTGAGCTGACTCTGTACTTTGCGGGAGTTGTCAGTAAGGTTGAAACAGCACATACCATGAAAGGATTCGCAACCCAGGTGGTGCAACAATAAGAGGTAGTCGATAGCCGCTCGATTGTCAAGAATGGCATGGCGAAGCTCTGCCTGCTCTTGATTAAGGAGCGCTATCACTGAGGAGGTATGGTTGATGGCCTTTGCTAAACCGCAAGCCAAGCGACCAATCCTCTTTGTGTTGCCGACGGCTAAGCCTGGCATGCCAAAGATGCTGACTGCCAAAGAGAGATATTCGGCAGGGCTCATTACTCTAAAGCTGCTCTCACATGAGCTGTCTAACTGGGTGGTGCGAGTGTGCCGTATGAGTGAGGGAACATTCGATACATTTGTAACATTCGTGCTTGGGGTGACCATATCCTTAGTAGGGAGTAACAATGTCAAACGACTGATACAGCATATAGAGTCTGAAACATTTGCAGGAATGTAGTTCCACGTATACTGGTTGCATGTGAAGAACCAACCGGATGGCAGGGTGACATGAGCGTACATGGTGCCAAGTGGTACCGGGTTATTGCAAGTCCAATTGCCACTGCCAACGTTGAGGCAGCGGCGCCGAGTACGACCAGTTGAAGTGCAGCCGTACATTCGTCCACAGGTAGACTTCGGGCTGACCGCCACCCGAGGAGTGTGGAGGGTGGCTGCATCAGCCGGCAAAGATATGGTCAGCCGCATTTCCCAACGGGCATACTCTGTAGAAGCCACTGGGTTGTATGGGCTGAAAAGTCTTTTTACAAGCCAGTCCCCATCCCTGGGGTGTGCACCTGGAGAATGGCACACAGGGATGAGGCAGGTGCTGAGGATCGAGGCAGAACCGAGGTCCTGCCTGAGGCAAAAATCGGACTGGTTGACGAGACCCGCCAACCTCTCCCAGATATTGTACTGCATCCGGGCAGAGAGGTCTCTGCCGGGCAGCAGATCGTTGGCCTTCAATGAGGCGGCCTGAGCGCCTCCCCCCAAAAGCAGGGAAAGGGTCAGGATGATGGTGAGTGCCAGGGTGTTGGCATGAATCTGGGCGAAAACTGCAGCTGCGAGGTTCTCCGGCGTTGGCTCCTTCTCCTCGCGCCGGACGGTATCCTCGGCCTCACGGCAAAGGATCTTGACCATCCCCCAGGTGATCTTGGGTGCTGTTGTCGGTGGCCGTTTCTTCCGACGGGTCCTCTCGGTCAGAGTGAGATCCTCCATCTCCGGGATCGGACTCTGGTCGGTCTGGGTCCACGCCATGTGGTTCCAAGTAAGGCTTGACACACCGAGCTGGAATCCAAACGACACCTTTAGGAGACACAACTGCAGCATACCCTCTTCCCCAGGTTATGAGCGGCGCCGGGCCCCTCCAAGAAGGGTCTGGTGGCACCCGGTATCGGACCATCGGTCGCGGGAGAGCTTCCAAACGGCGGAAGTGCTTCTCCTGCGGCGTACAATCCGAAAAAACATTAAGGTGATTGTAAGTGAACAATACCTTATTCAGGCAATGCTGTGCCTGGCCCTGTGATTTGGGGAGGGCTGGTGGCTCCCCCCTTTCTGTTTGTTTGTCAATATAGGACTTGAGCGTCCGATTGACCCGTTCCACAATCGCTTGCCCCTGCGGATTGTAAGGAACGCCAAAAGTATGCTTAATATCCCAAGTGGCCATGAAGGCGGCCAGCTGCCTAGAGCTGTAGGACGGGGCGTTATCGGTTTTAACGTGCCGAGGTTTGCCCATGGCTGCAATGCAGGAAAGGAGGTGCTGCTCCACGTGGGAAGCAGTCTCCCCTTTCTGCGCCGTTGCCCAAACGAACTGAGAAAAAGTGTCTATGCAAACGTGCATGTACTGCCATCTGCCAAACTGCGGGACATGCGTGACATCCATCTGCCACACCTGGTTAGCCTCTGTCCCTCGTGGGTTGACCCCCCATGAGGGCCCCCCGGTGCCCCTGCACAATGCTGGCAAGAGCGAACTATGCCTTGGGCTTGAGAGAGTGGCAGATTGAACTGTCTGGCGAGCGCTTTGGCATTTTGGTGAAAAAAGGCATGGCTCTGAATTGGAGTAGTAAAAACACCCAAAACCGAACGTTGCTGAATTTCCCTTGCCGCCGCATCCGCTCTGCTATTGCCCGCGGAAATCGGACCCGGTAGGTCTTGATGACTTCGGATGTGGGCAATATAGAGCGGCTCCGTGCGGTTTCGCAAATGAAATTGAGCAGTGAGAAATAGACTAAGCAAATTTTTGTCTATCGCGGGAGTGATGTATGCTCCCGGTAGACTGTGAAGCAAATTCCTAACATACATACTGTCAGTAATGATGTTTAAACGTTCCTTGGCGAAGGTGCGCAAAGCAAGGTTCACCGCTGCCAACTCTGCCCGCTGTGCGGACTTCTGTGGAAGAGTTAGCAGCGTGTGCCAAGCTTGGCCCTCCTGCCAGGTCAAGACACCATATGTGCGACCACTATCCGTAAAAACTGTCCTGGCCCCCTGAAGTGGAACCAGCGAGAGTAATTCAAGCAAGCTGACTGTCTGCGTTTGGAGTGAGACAAGTCTGGGGTCTTTTGGCAAGTGGTATGCCAAACATCTGGTGAATCCTTCCAACGCAATTGGAAGCGAGTCACCGAGCTGCATCAATTGCTGAATTTGTTCCTTGGTGAACGGGACTACAATTTTGGCTAAATCGTGCCCTGAAATGTCCCTAGCTCTCAACCGTCCGTGGTAAACCACCGCAGAGACCAATTCTTGGGGAGGGACGATGTTTCGTGGAGAGGTGTTCGGAAGGTACACCCATTCCACGATACTCGCCCCTTTCTCGGCATCTACGCCGAGCGCTCCAGTGAACATGGATCCTGACCGTACGATGTACAAATTCAGAATCGGAGCATATGGCCCTGGGGTGATCCTATCTACCCATCGCTGGCTGAGAACTTGGTTAACTTTCTCGATAGCGAAGCGTGCATCTCGAGAAATCTTTATCCGGTCTGCCGGCTGCTTACCTAAAGTTAGCAGCGAGAAGAGCGGTTTCAAAAGATCCGTATCCAATCGGAAATACGGTCTGGCCCAATTGATATTACCTAAAACTTGCTGCAACTCTACAAGGGTGACTGAGTCCTGTAAATTGATCTGGGGCAAAACTGGTGCTGCGAAAGAGCGGAGAAGCCGATGACCCAAGTATGAGAAGGGCTCGGTTCTCTGCACTTTCTCCGGGGCAATGAGTAAACCTTTGTCCCCCAGGCTGGCCTGGAGGTCAGAAAACATTTCGCTGCCGAGTTGCGGCATCGCGACCAAGATGTCATCCATAAAATGGCAAACTATGGCTTTAGGGTAAAGGCTTCGGAACTTTGCCAGTGCGTTGTGAACATAAATTTGGCACAGGGTGGGCGAATTGAGCATGCCCTGTGGCAAAAATTTCCACGCGTAACGCTGCGTGGGCTCACTGTGGTTCACAACTGGCACCGTAAAGGCAAACCTTTCCCGGTCCCGTGGGTCTAAGGGAATTGTATAAAAGCAATCCTTGAGATCCACGACTAGAATCTCCCACCCCTCGGGAATCATATTAGGATTTGGGATGCTGCATTGAAGCGGACCCATTGGCTGTATGCATTTATTGATCTCTCTGAGATCGTGGAGGAGTCGCCACTTCCCCGACTTTTTCTTTATGACAAAAACTGGCGAATTCCATGGACTCGTGGACGGTTCTATATGTCCTGCGTCTAGCTGTTCCTTAACTAGCTGCTTGAGGGCAACTAATTTCTCTCCCACTACCGGCCATTGTTCTACCCAGACCGGCGTATCGGTGAGCCATTTAAGTGGCAATGCCATTACCCGAAGGTAAGCGTAGCACCGTACTGCTGCAAGATGTCTCGCCCCCAAAGGTTGATGTGCACGTCAAGAATGTGCGGCCGGATTACCGCTGTGCCGTCAGCCTTTGGGATTGTGACTTCCACCCACTCTCGGCTCCTAAACGCTTCCTGAATTCCGCCTACCCCCACACATCGGAGACCGGTTCAATGGCCCACTCTCTTGGCCACTGGCTTCTGCTAATCACGCTCACATCCGCTCCGGTATCGAGTAACCCTGAGAACGCTCTTTTGTTCAAAAATACCTCGATAACGGGGCGCTGCTTCCACTCAATGTTGGTCTCCACTGTCGCTAAGACCTGGTATCCTTGTACTGCCTCACTGGCGCTCGAGCGGTCCTCTGACTGGGACTCGGAGCTGTCACTGAGCCTTCCCTGGCTATCTGCTGGCGAGTGACAAGGAACCATGATCAGTTGCGCTAAGGTGTCTCCCTTGTGAATTGTTTGGGGCAGGTGAGTCCAAAGCTGAACTTGGAGAACGCCTGAAAAATTCGAGTCAACGACTCCTGGAATTATGAAAATTCCGCGTGCTCCAGCTACACTGCGGGGCAAAACTAAACCTATAAAGCCCTTGGGTAGTGGACCCATGTACTGGGAGTCCACCAGATAGACCGTGCCTGGCAGGTCACATGTAACGTCTGCCTGACAAGTCAAATCTAACCCTGTACTACCCTTGGGGCTGGCCTGTGCCCTCGCAATGCCTGGCTTGTGACCGGGATCTAGTCTAGCTCTGGTGAGTTCTGGGCGAAGGAAGCCTCTGTTTGGACCGGGGCCAGAGACATGCCCGCATTCCGGTTTCCCGAATTCGGACAGTCTCGGGCCCAGTGGTAGCCTCTTTTGCACTTCGGACACTGGGTTTTCGGAGCCTTGGGACGGCCGGACCTTTGTCCGCCTCCCTTGGATCGGCACTCCCTAGCGAAGTGACCAACCTTGCCACAATTGTGACATGCTCCTGGGGTCTTACCCTTAGGTCTTTTACCCCCTTGCACCGCTGCCGCTAGCAAACCCATCTTGTAGGATTCTGTGCCAACGTCGGCGCAAGCTCTAATCATGTCCGTAAGGGTCAAATCAGGACGATTGCCCAGGGACTGCAAGATTTTACGGCAGTCTAAATTGGCATTGTCCTTGGCTAACTTCATCATAAGCTCTTGTTGGGCCTCCTCATTGTCAATCTGCCTGCTAATTGCTTCCTCCAGGCGATTGATGAAGTCCATATAGGGTTCCTGTGCTCCTTGCTTGATAGCGGTGTAATTTTTAGCCGCTGTGCCAGTTGCTGGGACTTTGAAAAACGCCCTAAAGGCGGCCTCGGCCGACATCTGGAGAGTGGCAAGAGGCAAGTTGATCTGGGCATTGATGGGCTCGAAGGCGCCTGAACCATACAACTGGTCAGGAAGTACTGCGCCTCCCATCCTGGCAGCCCTTGTCTGCACCTCAAGGCGAAACTCGCTGTCCCAAATTAGGGGTGAGCATCATCCGCATGACGGCTTTCCAGTCATGGGGAATCCACATGGTATTCTCGCACACTTGCTGAAGCGTGCCCCTTGTAAAACTACTTTGGAGCCCTGTTTCTGAGATGGCTTTCCGTATAGCCATGAGAAGCTTATACGGGACTGGGGAATGTACTATCTGCTGGGCGCCCGTAAGCGCGTCCATCTCCATGCGGATGGGACATATCTGACTGAGCTCTGCTAGCTCATCTACTGGCAATTCCCCCTTCCTGAGTTCTTCCTCTACTGTGCGCTGAAGGGCACTTTTGGTAGCTAGGGAACCCGTTGCTATCTGAGAAGCGCCTGCGCTCCTCATTCCTTGCATTCCGTCAGTGACGTCTGCAGCTGTCACCGAGGGAAAGCTCCCTACACTACTCTGCCTAAGCTGGAGTGATGGGTAGAGCGCCGTAGGCGCCGTTGGTTCGGCTGGCGTATCTGGCAGATTTGGGGGTTCTTTGGCCTCTACCCGGTCTGGCTCTATCTCCGCCAAGAGCTTCCTACATTTTCTCCATGTGCGAATTACGCCTCCTGGAGCTTTCGGGGGTTGCTGAATGCAGTCTCCTATCTGATCCCAGAGCTCAAGGGTTAACGTACCTACTTCTGGGTAAAGCAGGCAGTGTTCCCCTAGGTACACCAAAAGTCTCGCTAGCTCTCTGCTGTGAAAACGCACCTTAAACACCCTGGCCAGGATTCTGAACTCTCCCTCACGAGTTCTTTGGCTAGCGGATGGACACTGCCGCTGAGGACAGGTCCCCATATTACCTGCGATTGGGTCCTCGGAAGATTCCTCCTCGGGACGAGTCGACGCGTCTGTGGCAGGCAACAGGTTCTGGCGACGACGCTTCTGGGTAGAGCTCGGAGCGTGGACTGCGGCCACGGGCCCTCGGTGGCCACTGCGCTGTCAGGGGCTCACAGCTGCCCTCAGCGGAACGCGTTTTTCCCTTTGGCGCAAGCCGCCGCGAAAGTCGGGAGCAAGCTGTAGGATGCCTCTTTGGACTGCCTCACCGCAGGCCGTCCCTCCGATCGGCTGGCTGCTGGACGGAGTGCCGCGCTGTCCTCCAGGGTGATTCGGACACGATTCAAACGCAGAACCGGACCGTGTGATCGCTACTCTGAGGAAGACCGCTCGGGGGTCACTTACTCACGAGTAGATCACGTCGGGGTCACCAGGTGTAGGAATCGGGGCTGCTGAGGGCCATAGGTCCCGGAGGAGACTGATCAAGGAACGATACGAGGCAGCATGGAGGAGGATAAGATCAGTAGTTTATTGAGGAAAAGACATCACCTTTTATAGATCAGAAGGCAAGGTAGAAAAAACCATCACCCGTCAGTAAATCACATCACCTATTTACTCAGGTTAATTGGGAATCTCTCTTGGGGAAGTTAATTAGTGCGGGCAAACATTGACTGAGGAAACATCATTGTTTTGGGCTTAGGAGCTGGGTAAACGTGGCCACTATTTGCGCCGGGGATTTACGCTAAGCTCGTCATGAATGTTTGCCTAATTATGTTACAGGAGTTAGCGATCTGCTTACTTGGCAGAGCCTTAGGTCAGGTCAAGGAATTGGGTGAATCAAACCCTATAATTTATCCACCCCCCTTAATTTGGGTGCTCGCAGAGCCCACGGGCCAGGGAGCCTTTCTCACCGAAGTGGCCTCTGCCGGGCCGTTCCGTGCCCATTGGGGCACGGGGAAACCACAACCTGCCCTGCATGCTTTGATCTGCACCACGCTGGACTAACATACTCTGCAGAGTAACATAAAGCTAGCACAGAGGTTCTTAATGTGTGTGGTTGGGCACCTACAACTGGTTCCTGTTATTTTCCTCAGAATATTGTTCCTGGCAAAAACCTTCTGTTTGGTATTAAGGAAGTTCGTCTTGAAAGTGAGAGTTCGATCCAGGGTAACTCCTAGGTATTTGGGGGTGATGCAATGTTCAAGCCTGGTGCCATTCCAAGTCACCTGCAGACTTCTTGATGTTTTTAGAACTGCATGTCTTATATACCCATTCATGTGGATTCACAGAGATTTGAGCTTCTGGGAATTGAAGTTCAAGAACACCTGGATTGCCAAGGTTCGCCATCACTGGCCTATAGTATTAAACCTACCATTGTTCTGACTTCTACTCATGTCAAGATTGTTACACAATCTGTAAGTGAAAGCACGCCTTCTACCTCTTCAGCATGACTGTATGCTAAAGTTATCTCAGTGGTACTAAAATAATGCATTTTGTCATTAAGCAACTATGTGGAATAACATTCATCTCTTTAACAATGAATAATGTGGCATGTTTAATACTAATGGGTTTATTATGACATGTATTACATGTGCCCCAGGTGCAGAGCATATAATATTCGAGCTTTAGGTATAGATGCAGAGTGGACATGGTAGGCAGTGGAATCAGAATAGAACAGGATGCAGAGAATGACAATTGATGTATTAACATTTGTGATAAACATATAACGGTGTCAGAATATTTTCACAAATTCCAGTCTTAGCTAAAGGTTTGAAATGAGACTGTGGTTTCATACCATACTACATTTTTTTTCATTTCACTTTTATTTGTATACTGCTTTATTCGGCCCGAAGGCAACTCAAAGCGGTTTACACTAGTGCATGCTGTATGCACAGCAGACAGCAGCAAAAAAGTGAACATGAAGAGAATAACAATATACAGTGCAAAATATACAAAAAATACCATAAACATAGTTAAAATTTACAAACAAACAAAATACAGTAAAAATCAATACAGGATTCAAACAAAAAGCCCAGGCAGGGCACAAGACAAAAAAAAAGGCCTCACATGCGACGGCAACAGCAGTTGTAGGTGGCTCCAATCCCAGGAGTGATGGCGTAGCTCCGGGGAGACCGAGGGTCCTCTGTGCAGTGTCAGCAGCGGCTTTTTCACCCCTCCTGCCAGCCTGGTATTACATGGATTAATACCAGGCTTCACCACAGGGGTATAGTAGATAGAATGATGGACTGGGACACAGGAGACCTGTGGTTAAATCCCGACTCAGCCATGGAAACTCTGTTATAAAAAGGTAGATGACACTGGTAAAACTACTCATGAAATATATCCTTGAAAGATATGCTAAGGTGGTTCAGGCTATATCACAACAAGGCTAGACAATAGATAGGATTGCTCAGTCACAATCAAGTTTGACCCTTTGTGACCCCATGGACCACATGATGCCAGGCTTTCTCTATCATCTGCCATCAACCCACCACATCAATGTTACTGTCTAACCATCTCATTCTCTTCCACCCCCTTCTTTTGCCCTCAAGCATTCCTAGGATCAGGGCCTTCTCCAATGAGCCCCTCTTCTCATTTGGTGGCCAAAATATTTGAGCTTCAGCTTCAGAATATGTCCTTCCTAAGAGCAGTCAGGGTTGATTTCCTTTAGGATTGCTTGGCTTGATCTCATTGTTGTCCAGGAGACTCTCAAAAGTATTTTCCAGCACAGCAGTTTCAAATCATCTATTCTCCTGAGTTCAGACATCTTTATGGTCCAGTTTTCACAGCCATACAAGTCTACTGGGAAGACTATTGCTTTAACTACTTTTGTTGGCAGGGTGATGTCTCTACGTTTTATTATGCTGCTTAAGTTTACCATAGCTTGCTTCCAAATGAGTGTCTTTTTATTCATTGGCTGCAGTTACCATCTGTTATTTTTTTGAATCCCAAGAAAGTAAAGTCTGTCACTGTTTCAATTTCTTCCCCTTATATTTGCCAGGGAGTGAAGGGGCTGGATTCCATGATCTCGGGTTTTTTATGTTGAATTATAAACCAACTTTTGCACTCTTCTCTTTTACCCTCTTTAGATCTTCATTTTCTGCCATTAGGGTGGTTTCCAATTTGTCTGCAGTTGATGCAATGACATTCATGTTGAAAGGTTTACCTTTAAGTTTGATCATAAAGATCCAATTGGGGGCGTGACTAAGATGGCCGCCGATTAACATCTAGTTTCGGATGCTCGCGCCTAACAAAGTGGTAATTAATGTGACTGAGTGAATTGGAGAAGTTTTAAAGTGGTAAACTCTAAAGATAAGAACCTTGCCTGTCTTCCTGGAAAGTTTTACGATCTTTTGAGGCTGGATGGTCGAAGTTCGGGAGGCTTCTTTGTGCGGTTGAAGTTGTGACGGTAGTCGCGGCTTCTCTGCCGAGGAGCCGAGAACGGGGGCCAGCGTGACTGTGCAGAAGGCTTTGGAAGGCTGGAACTGGCAAAGTGCTGCTTGATTTGGAAGCAGGCTGCATGTAAGTGCACGAGTGGAACTTTAAATCTTTAAAACTGGCTGGGGTTCCTTACTAAATGAGCCTGGACTTTGAAATGTAAGCGGGTGGAAGTGGATGAGAGAAAGTGGTGGTTTCGCTAATGGCGGCTGGTCCTGGAAAAAGAAAGCGATCAGCGAGACTGTGAGGGAAGTTTCGGAGCTGGCAAGAAGTTGTTTGGCACGAAAACAGCTGCATGTAAGTGCTTGAATGGAGTACTAAAGGTTAAATTCAGCTGGAGATCTTGATCAATGAGCCCTGGCTTTGAAATGGAAATGGGTGGAAGCAGCTGAAAACAAGTGATTGTTTTGTTAATGGTGGTGATTCTGGAAAATGAAAGTGATCATGTTTGGGCTATGGTTTTTTTCCACACACCAGGAGACAGCGCTATGTTTTGACGACAACAAAGTGGATTAATTATTCATGTCTGGGCTTTAATATTGGAAGTTGACCAGGAGTTCCCCGCTTAAACAGCTGGAGAAAGTTTTTTTTTTTTTTTTTTGTTTCTCAGAAGAAGAAGGGGGGGTTTTTTTTTTACCCAAAAGTTAAGGCAGCTGCTGGAAAATGGTGCTTTGACTGTCCGCTTCAAGAGAAGGAGTAGCTGGCTTTTGTTTTTGGTTCCTTCACCGTGTGGATTACAAATACTGTTTCTTTACTGTGGAATATATTGCCCCTTACCTTCTCTTTTTGCTGGTTGGATTTTGGGCTTTTCCCCCTTCTGATCTCCCCCCTCCTTTTTTTTCTTCTTCTTCTTTTTTCTGGTGGCTTGGTTGTTTTAAAGGAGAAGCTTGGGCTGACTGTTCCCCTGAAGCCTTTTTACTGCAGTGGGAAGAAGACTGATTGGATTATTTGCTTTGGGGAAACGGACCTGTTGTGGATCAACATTTTTTGCTTTTCCTATTTCTTTTAAGCTGCCTGTTGGGAGAGTCGTTTCCTTCTGTTTTATCTCAGTGGATTACAGTAACTCGTTCATTTTTTGCTTGCATATAAATTTCTCTATTGGATCTGTGGAACCAGCGGCTGCAGTGCTACAAGCTTTATTTCAGTGACTAACTTCTACAACGAACTGCGGCACTGGGCTTTTTATACATCACACTGTCATGGATAAAGGTACAAGAGGGAAAGCAAAGGAAGAAGAACCAGTTGTAAAGCCTAAGAAGGGAGGAAAAGCACCAATGGAAGAACCCGCTCAGTCATCATCCCCGCCCACAGTGTCATATGATCAGACTCAAATAATGGTGGAAATTGGCAAGCTGTCCCAAAAAATGGAGAGAAATGAAGATTCAAGGGTGAAAGATAAAAATGAAATGATGAAAAAACAGGATAAGATGATGTTATCATTGGCAGACCTTACAAAAAAGGTGGACCTAAATTTTAAAAAATTTGAGGGAAATTTGAAATTGGTTCAAACAGAGGTAGATGCCATAAGGAAGGAAGTAAAAGGGACTCAGGAGGTGGTGCGGGAGAATAAGTTGAAATTGGAAGAACAAGAGAGAAAGATTGATGCTGTGGAAGATCTGATGAGAAAGCAGAACATTGTGATCCGTCAGGTGGTGGAACGCACACCGGATTTGTTAAGAGAGAGGGTGGTTCAGTGGTTAAATGGTCTGAATATGGGGAAAGAATTTGTTCAGGAGGATCTTGTAAGTGTATTTAGGGTGGGTCCAAGAAGAGGGAGTGTGGTTCAAAGAAATGTGCTGGTTAAATTTGCGAATTGGGCAGATAAGTTAAAAGTAATGGCTCATCTGAAACGAGTTGGTTCTGCTGCGTTGAAATTTGATGGTTCTGATGTTGAAGTTTATAATGATATTTCACTAAAAGAAAGAACATGGAGGTACAAGATGAGACCTGTTACTAAACTACTGATGAGTAAAAACATAAGGTATAATTGGAGATTTCCGCAACAATTGCGTTTTTTCTATGATAAGAGAATGCGAGTTATTGATGAAGGTACTAATCCATTGGAATATCTGAGTATGTTGGAATTGGTAAGGGCAGATTCCGAAGAATGGAAAAATCTTAAGAAGGAACTGATGGACTCTGGAGCTTTGGGGAGGGAATATGAGGGGGGGGAGCCGGTGGGGCTACAGGTGGAACACCACAGCGGGGAGAGGAGGAGGAGGAGCCGTCTTTGATCATGGTGGAGGAGGAGGTAGGTAAGGAGCAATGAGTATTAGATTGTACTGATTTTAAAGAGCTAATAGAGGTAGAATAGGTAAAAGCGCGTAACACCGACAGTAGGGCGCATCTTGCATGTCCCCCCTCTCCCCTCTTTGGTTGACAGAGGCGGCTTTTTGTAGGAAGGTGGGGAGAGTGAAAGTGTGTGTTTTATGTAGTGGGTATAGTGGTAAGGTTGTTGGTGGCACGCCCGATGGAGAGTTTAAAATTGGAAGAAGAACTTGGTTATGGGAAGTATTAAAATAATATCGTGGAATGTAAAAGGTACAGGTTCTGTTCTTAAGAGACGTAGATTGGAATTGGCGCTGAAAAAGGATAGACCAGATATATTGTTTTTACAGGAAACACATCAGAAGTCAAAAGATACAAATAAGCTTTACTTGGAATGGATGCAACACTATGAGATGGCGTTCGGTACTTCGAAAGCAAGAGGGGTGGCGATTATGATTTCAAGAAAGTTGGGATTTGAAATTACAAAAAAGATTGCGGATCAAGAGGGTAGATATTTGTTGTTAAGAGGAAAATTGGAGGATGAGGAAATTATGTTTGTAAATATTTATGCTCCGAATGACCGCCAAGCAGAGTTTTTGGAAAAAATCCGGAAAATAGTGGAGTTGGAAAATGTTGCAAAAATTATTGTGGCTGGTGATTTTAATTTGATAAGGTCAGGATTAGATTGTACAAATATAGCTAGAAGTGGAATTGGTGTGAAAGGGAAGGTGTTGGACAATTGGATGAAGGTTATGGGTTTGAAGGATTCGTGGAGAGAGTATAAGGGCTCAGAAAGGGCATATTCTTTTTTTTCACACGTCCATGGGACCTACTCAAGAATAGATTATGTTTTTCTTTCGGAAAATTTAATTGGGGATATAGAAGGTGTGGAAATGGGGATTATTAAGGAATCGGATCATGCTAAAGTATATTTGGAACTAAAAGCACAAAAAAATATACGAAGAACAAGAAATTGGAGGTACGATCCTAATTTGTTTAAAGATCAAAAAAGTAAAGAGGTAATTATGGAAAGTTGGAAAGAAAGCTGGCAGTGGAACGACAATAATGAGGTTAATTTTAATGTTGTATGGGATACCATGAAGTCAGTTTTTAGGGGGGAGAGTATAAAATTGGCAAGCTTCAAATATAAAAAATACAAAGCAGAACAGATAGAAAAAGAAAGAGAAATAAAACAATTACAGGAGGAGCATGTGAAAAACAAGGATAAAAAAACCTTTATGAAATTACAAGGACTTAAGGCAGAAGTAATGGGTAAGGATATTGATAAAGTTAAACGGGATTTGATTTACCTAAAAAGAGAATATTTTGAATTTAGTAATAAGAATTCAAAATTATTAGCAAGAGCAGCCAAGGTTAAAAGGGAAAAAAGAGAAATTGGTGTACTGGTTGATAAGCAAGGCTTAAGATGTAATAAGAATAGGGATAAATGTAAAATTGTCAGGGAATTTTATCAGGTACTATATGCAAAAAAGGAAGTAGATTTGGAAAAGCTTAAAAAGATATTGGAGAAACAGTTAGGGAGTGGGATAAAACAAGAGCATAGGGAGAAAATGGAGGAAAAGATATCTGATAAAGAGGTTAAGGAGGTAATAAGCAGATTGAAGATAGGGAAAGCCCCTGGGGACGATGGATTATCGACAGAGTTTTATAAAGAATTTAAGGAGGTGGTGGTCCCGAAATTGGTGAAGTTATATAATTATATACTAGATGGAGGATCAATTCCAACTTCATGGTATAATACTACAATTGTTCTTCTGCCAAAACCTGGTAAGAATTTGGAAAGAGTGGATTCGTACAGACCAATTTCACTTATAAATCAAGATGCGAAAATCTTTACAGCAATATTGGCTAACCGTCTAAATAGTTTTATGGGAGAATATATAAATGTTGATCAAGTAGGGTTTTTAAAAGGACGACATATGGCGGATTTGACTAGAAGGGTATTAGATTTAATAGATAATGTAAATCAAACAAAGGAAAAGGTGGGACTATTATCATTGGATATCTTCAAGGCATTTGACTCTTTGCAGTGGTCCTCAATCAAGGAAATAGTTAAAAAATATGGATTTGGGGATAAATTTAATAGGGTTATAGATTTACTATATCAAAAAGGAAATGCTAGGGTTAGAGTAAATGAGGAGCTTACGGATGTGGTAAATTTAGAAGCTGGTACGAGGCAGGGCTGTCCATTATCTCCTATTCTGTTTATTATGGCAATGGAAATCTTAGCTAAAAGTATAAGGGAGGATTTAAATATAGAAGGGATCATGGGTAATAAAGTGAGTATGTACGCAGATGATACATTGCTTATGGTAAAGCACCCGGAGTTAGTAATGGACAGGATTAAAGATCATTTACAGATATTTCAGGATATAACTGGGTTAAAGATAAACTGGGATAAATCAGAATTGATGTTGTGTAATTTGAAACCAAGTGAGATGGGTAGGACAGTGTTGACACTTAATATACAAATTAAGGATAAGTTGAAATACTTGGGGATAATTATTTCAAACAAATTAGAAGAACTTAAACGATTGAACTATGACAGCTTGAAAGTAGAATTTAAGAACAAAATACAAGAGCTTCAGAAGTTAAAGCTGTCATGGTTCGGAAGGATTGCTATGTGTAAAATGATATTGTTGCCAAAGCTTAACTTTTTATTTGATACACTAGCGATCCATTTGAAAGAGAAAGAAATTAATGAGTTTCAAAAGATGTTCAATGGTTTTTGTAATGGAGGTAAAAAATCTAGGCTTCCAAAGAAGTTATGGTATTTGTCTCAAAAAAAGGGGGGTTTGGGATTGCCAAACTTGCTAGCATATTACCGGGCTTTTCAAGTTAAGAATGTTGTGAAGATTTTGGCAAGAGAAAAAACAATTTGGGAGCAATTGGAGATGAAAGAATATAGAAATATTGGAAATTTGATTTTTCTAGGAATAAAGGATAAAGTGAGAAGACCAAATAATACTATGATGAGAGGTCTCGTGGAGGTGTGGAAGAAGGTAAAAAAGGATATGGTCCCAAATCTCTCTCCAGTTTTAGAACTGACTGATATGATGTGTTTCCCAATAAAGTTAGATAAGGAAAAAATGGAAATATTGGATAAAAAAGGGATTCTCTTATTGAAGGATTGGTTAAAAATATGTGAGTCTCTTGTTGAGCGGAAAAAAATATTTGAGATATTAAATTTGAATTGGTTTCAGAGGTTGAAGGTGGAAAATTGGAACAAAAAATATGGAAAAGAAGTAGGGCTAGATAGAATACATACAGAATTTGAGGAGTTGGTATGGAGAATTAGAAAAGGGGAAAATAGTATAAAAGGTCTTGTGAGTAAGCTTTACAATATACTGAATAGAGGGGTAGACCCACATGAGGATTTGAGACGGAAGTGGGAACAAAGTTTGAATATAACAATTGGGGAGTTGGAGTGGAAAAACAAATGGAAAAAGAGGATTATGAGAACAATGTCTGTGAGAATTAAAGAACATAATTTTAAAATGTTGTGGCAATGGTACTTGACGCCATTAAGACTTAACCAGATGGATAATAAAAGAGATAAGTTATGTTGGAGATGTAGAGAATTTGATGGAACATACGAACATATGTGGTGGAGTTGTAAAAAAATAAGGGATTTCTGGGGGAGAATAGAAGCTGAGTTTGGTGTAATAATGGGTAGAAGTGTTAAGCTGGTGTCAAATATCATTCTTTTAATGAATGTGGAAGGTTTGGGTTTAAACAAAGATGAAAAGGAATTACTGGAAATTGTATTGACAACAGGCAGACAATGTATAGCTAGAAACTGGAAAAATGACATAGAAATACAGATTGGAGAGTGGTATAAAGAAATGTGGAGTTTAGCATTGAATGATAAACTGACATGGGAGATTAAAGTGAAAAGGGATAACTTAAAAGAGAATAGATTTTGGAATATATGGAAACCATTTGTGGACCATTCTTGTACGGCAAATGATAGTTCAGGACCAGTACCATCACAAAGAAGTTTTTGGAGCTGAGTAGCAAATAAACTCTCCGGGCATTGTATATATTCACAGGGTGTTTATTATTCATCTAAAGATTAATGGTAGCACAGAAAGTTCTTATTATTTTGGATTTTGAAACAATGGTTTTTTTTTCCTTAATATTTTGTGGTTATATAGTAAATAATTAGTTTAGATATTGTCATGTGCTAACATTTAGTAATGTTTGTTAGGATGATACTATGGATTTGTTTATGTATTGTATTGTTAGTCATTGTTTTCTTTTCTTTTTTGTATGTCTTTGAAAAATTCAATAAAAAAATTAAAAAAAAAAAAAAGATCCAATTTGAAAATTGTATCACACTAAGCTTTGCTCAGTGCACCTCATTTGGGAACCAAGGACCCAAGGTCTGGAGGAAGAATGGAGAGGCACACAATGCGAGATGCTTGAAGTCCAGTGTGAAGTTTCCACAGTCTGTGTTGATTTGGGGAGCTATGTCATCTGCTGGTCCACTGTGCTTCATTAAGTCCAGGGTCAACACAGCCATCTACCAGGAGATTTTGGAGCACTTCATGCTTCCTTCCACAGATGAGCTTTATGGGGATGCTGACTTCATTTTCCAGCAGGACTTGGCACCTGCCCACACTACTAAAAGTACCAAAACCTGGTTCAATGACCATGGGATTACTGTGCTTGATTGGCCAGCAAACTCGCCTGGCCTGAACCCCATAGAGAACCCCATAGAGAATCTATTGCCAAGAGGAAGATGAAAGACATGAGACCGAACAATGCAGCAGAGCTGAAGGCCACTATTGAAGCATCTTGGTCTTCCATAACACCTCAGCAGTGCCACAGGCTGATAGCATCCATGCCATACCACATTGAGGCAGTAATTGATGCAAAAGGGGCCCAAACCAAGTACTGAGTACATATACATGCTTATACTTTTCAGAGGTCCAAAATAGTTCAGTTTCCAATCCTTGTGAATTATTTCATGTAATATTCTAATTTTCTGAGATTGTGAATTTGGGGTTTTCATAAGCTGTACTCCATAATCATCACAATCATAATGCAAGCGCGGCGCCAAAATGGCCGCCGTGCTCTTTGCGGGGCCCCCCCCCACAGGACGAAGAATCCGGGTAGTTTAGGGCGTGGCCAGCTCCCTTATAAAAGGGGTGGCCATGAGGCAGCCGCGCTGCCATTTTACCTAAGCGGCGGAGCGGAGAAGTTTTTCCCCTGTGTCTCCGTCGCTCCTTACCTTGCGGGAAGCCTTTTGGCAGCGAATCTTCTTTTCGGCTTCCCTTTCCTGCGATTGAGATGCCTTCGAAGAAGAAGGCAGCTTTGAGTGCGGCTCGAGCTGTGAGAAGGCGCAACCCGGGTCGGAGGACCACGGTGGCGTCTCCCCAGCAGCCGCCTGTCCAGGCCCCCGCCGGGCCCGGCGGAATGGGGTCCATCGCCCCTTGGCCGGACGCGGGGGATCCGAATGCGGGCGCGGCAGGGGCTGCGGCCCGCGGCCCGCGAGCGGTGGACACCGCTACTCTCTCTGCCCATCCTGTTGGGCCTGCCTCTCTTCCTCCTGGGCCTTCTAGCCTGGGCGGGTGGTGTGGTCCCCTACCTTGGCAGGTTCCTGCACCGACCCTACCGGGCTTCGGTGTTGGGCAATGGCCCTATTCGGGTCCTGGGGTACAGGGACCTGTACCCGCACCTGGACTTGGCGGGCCGGCCGGCCCTTGGCCCCAGATCGACGTGCAGGCTTTACTGGCCCGCCTTGCGGCCCTCAAAGCGTCTTTAGCTCGGGCCAGCCAGGCTGGGGCTCACTTTGGCGTCCCTTTTGCGGCGCCGTCGGCGGGAGGACAACAGGCGGCGGGCAGGGTTGAGCTGCCTCAGCCGGGTGGCGTGGCTTCGGCCACTGCCCCGCAGCTCCCCAGCCAGCAGACGAGTGCAGGTCAGGCCCCGATGATGAGCTCTACGTTGGTCGTGAGCTCCGACGCCCCCAGTGGGCCGGAACCCCCGGTGGGGGCGGCCCACGGGGGTGCAGCATGTGAGTATACGGTCCAAGCCAGTACACCTGCACACATTGCTTCTATGGGGGGAGCTTTTCAATGGCCTTGGCCTCGCTCGGGTGGTGCGGTGGCACAGCAGCCGGCACCCCACTCGGCGACGGTAACTGCCACCCAGGGCACCGGGGTGGGTACTTTTTCTCACACTGCGGGGAATGTACTGGGGGTGGCTGGTTTAGCTCAGGCCCCTTTCCCGGTGTCTGTGGTGCCTTTTTCGGCCTTACCAACTGCGGGGTACTCCTTACCACTGGGTGACCACTTGGCCCAGGCCACCAAAGAAAAGATTTGGCGGGGGGAGTATGTAGATATCTTCTCACTCCTGAACAGAGAGCCCACCAAGGAGGAAAGGGAGGGACAGGATGAGAAGGATAAGGAGCAGGCACGTCGTCGTAAGCCGCCACGTACCTGGGCCAACTGGCTGCCGGCTTATTTAATTTACATGGCAGTGTATCTGAGGGCGCGGCCGGAGTTGGCTATTCCGATGGTTCAATATTTGGACAACATATACAGGGCAATGGTTGATTTCCCGGGCCCTTCGTGGCTTGCTTATGACGAGGAATTCCGTATGCGGATTCCCCTCCACCCGGAGATGAGGTGGGACGAGCCGTGCCAGAGGCTTTGGCTTCTGTACATGACGCCCACGCGCCCCGCGCCAGGGGACATATACCATTGTGGACATGCGGTTCAGCGAGCTGTCCCAGCACAGGTTACCCGCCAAGTGGCGGGGCAGGGGGTTCCAGCCCGCCTGCTGTGCTGGGCTTTCTCGTCCAATGGTTCCTGCAATAAGAAGAATTGCAAATACAGGCATGAGTGTCCCACATGTTCGGGCCCCCACGCAGCCTCCGCCTGTCCCAGGCCTGGGGGGACATGGGGCAGACGAAGGGGCGGACAGTGGGCTGGCAAGGCTGCCACAGATGGAGCTGGTTCACCGAAAGGCCCCCTCCCCAATTAAGGTGGACATGTTGGAGCGTTGGCTCACAGTGTACCCGAAGGGAGAGGATGGGGAGTATCTCCTTCAAGGCTTTAAGTACGGGTTCCGCATCCCTTTCATGGGTGATAGGTCCCCTCAGGATGCCCCCAATCTTTTGTCCCTCAAGGGGAGGGAGGAGGTGGCGGCTGCCAGTATCAGGAAGGAGTTAGATGCGGGCAGGGTCGCCGGCCCTTTCCCTTCACCCCCGTTTCCCAACCTTAAGGTGTCGCCCCTAGGCTTGGTTCCCAAAAAGTCTCAAGGCGAGTTTCGCCTTATTCATCATTTATCCTACCCAGCCGGCCGGTCGGTCAATGACGCTATCCCTGATGACCTTTGTTCAGTCAGATATACGTCTTTTGACCACGCGCTGCGCATGGTGCGCTCGTGTGGCCCGGGTGCCCTGCTGGCCAAGTGCGACATTAAGTCGGCCTTTCGCCTCCTGCCGGTGCACCCGGGTGACTTTGAGTTGCTGGGTTTCAAATTTCGGGGCGAATATTATTTTGATAAGGCCATGCCTTTTGGCTGTTCCATATCATGCTCGGCCTTTGAGCGTTTTAGTACCTTCTTAGAGTGGGCTTTCGTCCGCAGGTCAGGGTCCCGGTCTGTAGCCCATTACCTGGATGATTTTTTATTCGGGGGTGAACGGGGCTGGGACACGTGCGCACGTCTCCTTAACACATTTCAGACGCTAATGGAGGAACTCGGTGTCCCTTTAGCGCCCGAAAAGACCGAGGGCCCATCTACCAAGTTAGTATTCCTGGGGGTGGAGATTGACATGTTAGTGCAGGCTTCTAGGTTACCGGAGGATAAGGTGTCCAGGATAGTGGCCCTTATCTCGGAGTTGATGGCCAAGCGCAAGGCATCACTGAGGGAACTGCAGGTGCTACATGGTCACCTGAATTTCGCTTGCAAGGTGGTCGCTCCGGGCAGGGCTTTTGCTCGACGCTTATGCGACGCCATGGCAGGGTTATCCAGGCCTCACCACAGAGTTAGACTTACCCGGGGTACCAGGGCAGACATGTTTGTCTGGTTACAGTTCCTGAGGGAGTTCAATGGGGTCTCATTTTGGAGGTCTGACCTCCTGGCATCCCCCAATTTTCAGATCCAGTCTGATGCCTCAGGATCCCTGGGTTATGGGATGTACTTCAATGGGAAGTGGGCCTATGGTGGGTGGCCACCGGCCTGGGCAGGCACGGATCGCCTGCGTGATCTCACATACCTTGAATTTTTTCCTATACTAGGGGCTTTGATGCTATGGGGCGAGGAATGGGCTAACTCGGTCGTGCATTTCTGGTGTGACAACGCTGCTGTTGTCCACATTGTTAATGCACAGACTTCCAAATCGCCCAGGGTTATGGACCTAGTGCGCCATTTTGTGCTGCGCTTCCTGCGCCTCAACGTTTTGTTCAGAGCCAGGCATGTCCCAGGGATTAATAATGATATTGCTGACGCTTTGTCCCGCCTGCAGATCTCCCGGTTCCGTGCCTTGGCCCCGGATGCGGAGGAATTTCCCTCGCCACTCCCGGACGAGATATGGACCATTGGCAAGGAGAGGTGAACCGGGCGATTGGCCTGTCACTAGCACCACGCACGCGTAAGGTGTATCAACAAGCATTTAATTCCTTCAGGGCATTTGCTGCTCAATTTCACCTGCCAGAGACCTGGCCTATCCCGGTTGACCATGTTCTGCGGTTCATGGTCCACCTGCATGCTCTCGGCCTCGCACCTCGCACCATAGCATCCAAGCTCTCGGCGCTGGCTTTTATGGCCAAAGTAGGGGGTCATGTGGACAGCACCTCTGACTTCCGTGTGAGACATGTTTTGGAGGGGTGAGTGCGCGAGCGCGGGTGTTGCCCGGACGATCGGCACCCTATTTCCCCAGGGGTTCTTACCCAGTTGGCCTGGGGCTGGCCAAGCCTCTGTTTTGATCATTATGAGGCAGCCCTTTTTCATGCAGCCACAACGGTGGCATTTTTTGGAGCGCTCCGCATCAGCGAACTTGTGATGCTGTCTAAGGCGGATGCAAGTTGTAGGGCACTGGAACTCGGAGATGTATATGTTGCCAAAGACTGGGCCCAGTTGAGGATACGTTCCTCCAAGTCAGATCAGCATGGCGTAGGCAGTGGTGTAAGACTGCTACGGTGTTCTTTGGCAGACATCTGTCCGGTTGGTGCCCTACAGGAGTTCCTGGCACTGCGTGGCATGCACCATGGCCCGTTTTTCTGTCACCAAGATGGGTCTCCCCTTACTAAATTTCAGTTTTGGAAGGTGACAGGCAGAGCCCTCGCCAGGGTGGGCCTACCAGGTGCCCGTTATGGCACACATTCATTTCGTATTGGGGCAGCCTCTACAGCAGCTGCTTTTGGGTACTCCGGGGCTGACATACGCAGCATGGGGAGGTGGGGCTCGCAATGTTTTCAGTTTTATGTGCGCCCACTTCCACCGTGAGTACCAATCCTATCACCTTACCTTCCTTTTTTCCTAATTTTTCTTACAGACCCTGGGTGTCGTGTTACACCGGTGACAGTATGGCTGGTGGGCCACAGCTATGTGCACAGGGCAGCGCGTTACGCTGCGGCGACAGAGTGGGGACCCCGACTGGGACTGGGTGAACACGCCAGTCTCACATGGCATGGTAAGCCAGGGATGTTGTGGCGGGAGCTGCTGCCTTTCCTGTTTTCCAGCAGGAGTGCTGACCCGCCTGACATCCTCATCATACACCTTGGGGGCAATGATTTGGGTCAGGTCACCGGCTTATCGCTCAAGCATGCGATTTGCGGGGACCTTGCTTACTTGCACTACGTCTGGCCTGCCACAACCCTGGTTTGGTTGGACATGATCCCGCGCCATTCTTATAGAGGGGGCATTGACCTCCTGGCCCTTGACCGCGCTAGGCGCGCGGTCAACGGGGCGGTGGCGCGGTTCCTTGCCGACAAGGCTTGGGGACGGGTCAGTCGTCACCCCGCTATTAGCCTACGAAATTACGACTTGTATGCAGGGGATGGGGTCCATCTGTCGCGAGGAGGTATGGACCTCCTGTTGGGTGATTGGCGAGCAGGCCTGTTGACCGAGCTGACGGTCTGGGGGGGGGCGTCAGGCCTTCTTTGAAGCCCCTCCGTGTGGCGGGTAGCACTGGTAAGGTAAACAGTATGACCCACAGGTATCCGGCAGGTTCGCAATTGACTGGACAACACTAGACAGGAACAAATTAGTTAAACGTTGTCCGGTCAACGACGAACCAGGCGACGGGGTGATGGCGATAGCTAGCCAGCATGCATCACCCCGTGATTTTACGGATACGAGTCAGAGGGTGGGGTCATGAGTTAGATATTGACTACGGTCAACAATTTGTTTGTTGTCAACAAACAAATTGATACAAATTGATACATTGTAACCAATTGCCGTTGGCAATTTTGGGGTGGTACCTTACCAGTGTTACTTCGGCCTGCTTGCCTTAAGAATTATGATTGGTCGTTTTACCAATACAAATTTATAATTCGGATTAGGGCATTGAATCAATAAATGTGGCCCTATGCTGTTATCCACTTTCAATGTTGTCTGAGTCCGTTATTGGGGGGGTGCGCCTGCAATGCAAGCGCGGCGCCAAAATGGCCGCCACGCTCTTTGCGGCCCCCCCCCAGGACGAAGAATCCGGGTAGTTTAGGGGCGTGGCCAGCTCCCTTATAAAAGGGGTGGCCACGAGGCAGCCGCGCTGCCATTTTACCTAAGCGACGGAGCGGATAAGTTTTTCCCCTCCACCCCCTCCCTAGTTAACAGTGTGATATTTTGGTCGCTTCGGGGCCGGGTGGGAATTTTTGGTTGGGACCCACATTGGCTTCCGGGTCCTGGCTTTTTTGCCCATCCCACACTGTTGCTATGGTTTGATATAGGGGTTCCTTTCATTTCTACTGTTGACTCCGGTCACATTGGCGGGTAGCACTGGTAAGGTAAACAGTATGACCCACAGGTATCCGGGAGGTTCGCAATTGACTGGACAACACTAGACAGGAACAAATTAGTTAAACGTTGTCCGGTCAACGACGAACCAGGCGACGGGGTGATGGCGATAGCTAGCCAGCATGCATCACCCCGTGATTTTACGGATACGAGTCAGAGGGTGGGGTCGTGAGTTAGATATTGACTACGGTCAACAATTTGTTTGTTGTCAACAAACAAATTGATACAAATTGATACATTGTAACCAATTGCCGTTGGCAATTTTGGGGTGGTACCTTACCAGTGTTACTTCGGCCTGCTTGCCTTAAGAATTATGATTGGTCGTTTTACCAATACAAATTTATAATTCGGATTAGGGCATTGAATCAATAAATGTGGCCCTATGCTGTTATCCACTTTCAATGTTGTCTGAGTCCGTTATTGGGGGGGGTGCGCCTGCAATGAAGTAAGGCTTAACATATCTCGCTTTGCATGTAATGCGTCTATCTCATATATTTGTTTCACCTTTAAAGATGCATTACGGAAATGAATGAACATTTGCATGATATTCTAATTTTTCAAGTTTCACCTGTAAGAAGGACCTAAAAGAATCAGGACAAGGAAAAATATAATGATCTATAGAGGATGATTAGGAGCAAAATAAGAGATGCAAAGGAAACTTATATCACTGACAGATGCACTGAGATAGAGGAATACCAAAATAAGCATCCTTTTTTTCAACATATATAAAAAAGATCAAGTAAGTTATTAGCAGAAGACAACAGAAGACACATGCATTGTTAAAGAACAAAAATGAGAATCTTGCAGTGGAAATAAGGCATAAGCTCAATGTATGGAAAAATAGATAGGAAAGATGTTCAGTTATGAAAGAGGTTAACAGCCTGTCATAAATGGCAATACTGGACCATCTATACTGGAGAGTGAGGTTGTAAGACCTGATGTAAAGAAAGAGTAAGAGAGCCAGATGATATCCCACTAGACATTTTGAAAATTTTGTCTGAAATTAACATCAGAGGATTGATGGACCTTTTTAACACCATTTATGACAGGCATCCTTCTGAGTGATTAGTTGCTATCAACCTTTGTTACATTGCAAAGAAACTAAGGCAAAATCCTGTGAAGAGTACAGAATGATAAGCCTGATGAGTCGCGCTCTTAAGGTCTTTTTGAAAATCATTCATATGGAATTTAAAAGTGTGAAGAAAACAAATGTGAGATACAATTTGGCTTTTGGAATTCTGTGAGTACCAGACAGGCACTGTTAACAATGCAGGTCCTCATACAAAGATGTAGAGACATGAGATGTGATGTGCGCTCCATGTTTTATAGATTATGCAAAAGCTTTTGACAGATGCCAGCATGAGAAGATGATCACAGCACTGAAGAAAATAGGTGTAGATGATAAAGATATCAAAGTCATCACCAACCTTTACTGGAATCAGACAGCTCAAGTCAGAATTGAAGAACAGCTGACAGAGCAGGTTCAAATTTGCAGAGGTGTGTGACAAGGTTGTGTGTTGTCCTCGGCACTGTTTAATATATATTCAGAGGGTTGTTGTTGTTGTTTTCAGAACCATTATCAGATTTAAACATTGGCTTTAAAATTAATAGGAAATACCTGAATAGTATCCAATATGCTGATGACACACTGTTGCTGGCCACAAACCTTGCAGATCTTCAGTTGTGCTTGAAGCTCTAGTTACTGCTTTAAGCACAAAATATGGTAGGTTTATAATAGGAATTCCCAGAGTGGGAAATATCCCATATGGGTGATATAGACATATAATAAATAAATAAATATGGTTTGGATCTCAAAGCAAGAGGACTAAATACCTTGTTATAAGCCAAGCACCAATTTACGACAAGCTAATGGCATCGGAACAAGAAATCAAAAAAGTAGATAAGATTGTCTATTTGGGGAGTATGCTAAATGAAAAATGGGATTCTGAGGTAGACATTATAATACAAATAGAAAAAGCAAGATCCATCTTCATAGAAATGCAACATTTGTTATGCAGTAGAGCTCTAACTCTCACTACAAAGATCCAAATAGTGATATATTACATATTCACAGTGTTGCTACATGAAGTCTAAGTTTGGACATTAAAGCATCCAAAAAGAAAATTGAAGATTTTGAAATGTGAATCTACATGACATCATGGTTGATCATGTGACTAATGTAGAAGTGTTGAACTAGATGGATAAAGTACAAGAACTGTTTAAGACCATTAGACAAAGAAAGCTCCAATACCTTGGGCATATCATGAGGAACAACATGAAGTATAGAATACTCCAACTTATTAATGCAAGGGAAGATCCTTGGGAACAGAGTCCCTAGATGTAGACAAACTTTGTGACTAAAGAAGCTGGTGTGAAATGTCCTTGGAACATTTCTTCTAAGGACATTCCACACCAGGTTCTTTAGCCACAAAGTCTGTCTACATCCAGGGACTCTGTTCCCAAGGATCTTCCCTTGCATTAATGAGTTGGAGCAAGCATTCTATACTTCATGTTGTTCATCATGATATGCCTCAGGTATTGGAGCTTTCTTTGTCTAATAGTCTTAAACAGTTCTTGTACTTTATCCATCTGGTGCAACAGTTTAGAACGGGAAGACTATTTCCATGATGATACCCAATATTCAGAATGGATACGGCACTTGAAGAAGAAGAAAGTGGTAACATCTGCACATCTGAGGTTGTTGATATTTCTCCCAGAAAACTTAATTCCAGCTTGTGATTCATCCAGCTCTGCATTATGTATAATGTACTCTGCATATAAGTTAAATAAGCAGGGTGACAATATACACCAGGAGTTCTCAAACTATTTTTTAAGCCGGGGGCCAAGTCAGGCTCCCTCAGACAGCCTCAGGGGCTGGATGGCCATTTTGCCCTTCCTCCACCACATGGCACTTCCTGGTGTGGTGGAGGCAGTGGGGGCCACATGAAATGGTGCCACAGGCCACATCTGGCCCATGGGCCACAAGTTGGGAATCCCTGATATACCCCTTTTCCTATTCTAAACCAATTAGCTGTTACATATCCAGTCCTAATTATCAGTACTTGACCCACATACACGTTTCTCAGACAACCGGTGAGGTAGTCTGGTACTCCCATCTCTTTTATTGGCAATACACAGTTTGTTGTGTTTCATGCAATTAAAAAAGGCCCACTACTAAGCAAAGTGAAGGTCTTGGTCTCAGTAGAGATGGTGGTGTTTTCCAGAAGTAGCTAGCTTCAGACTGCTTGGCTTTGTGCATCTCTTTTTGACAGGGCATTCTGGAAAATTGGCTGTGCTACATGGAGAAATCACCTGAACATTCCACACAATTTCCATGGATGCCTCACACAATGTCCCTGACTCTGAGAGTTTTTCAGAGCCCAACAGTTAACAAGTCAACCTTCAGAAGAAGAGCAATTCACTTAAATTGATTTCCACAGATATGTTGAGGACAAGTTTAGACTAGAAAAGGAGAGTGACAGCAGCAGCATTGGAACCAGCAGTGGGTGGAAGAAGCGGTGGGAAGTGTCGAAATGAGGAGAGAATGAAGTGGTGGAGAGGATAACAAAAATGAGGGGCTGCAATGGTTTTCTTCTTGCATTAGATGCAAGGACAGCTTGAGTCACCCCTGATTCAAAGGCTGATTTTCTGAACAGTTCTGTGTATAGCCTCCCCCCTCTTTTTCAAAGGCCAAAAAACATAAAGACAACGCACTGGCTTTTTTGAGAAGAGCTCTCTCTTTTCACTATTTCAAAAATAATAAAAGATTCTGCAGACATGCCTTGTATATTTCTCACTGCCTTATTTATTGCCAGGATTCGTGCTGTTTATGACCTGCATTTTTAATGTAATCATTTTTATCAGTTTTCTCTCCCTGTGTAATGTGCATATATAAAAGTCTGAATATTATATGCCATTCCCGTGAAGAAGACTGTAATACAACAAATCATAACATTTAGAAATGTAATCCCTTAAAGCTTGTGTTCTTGTAAATATGTAAGTCATAAAGATAAGATTTGTTAACGGTTGTTTACAGAAAATGGACATGTTTTATTTCTATGTCATTAGGCAGCAAGATTGACTTTCTCCATTGTGTGAAACGTTAGTGTCCTATGATCTAAACTCTATCACCTGATTTTTACCCTAATCACACCCGAGTGGCTTCTTTTATGAGATGGAAAGGTATATAATTATTTTAACATGCAGGTTAATCTTTTCTTCAGTCTACAATGCTACAAATAATCAGGTAGTTGCACAAAATCAATTGTATAGTTTGGTCTGTCTTATAGCAGATATTTTGCCCAGGTCTCTCTCAAAATGTGGAAAGCAATATTATAATTCATTTTTATTAAAAATGAAATTCACCAAAAAGAAAGCAGGCTATCAAGAGCTGGCATTTAATTAATGGAGTCTAGAGTTGCAGTTCACATTTACAGTAAGTATTCCAAGGTCATGGAACTTTAAAAGAGTGTAATGAATTGTTTCATCATATGATATGTTGGTGGGGGGAGGGGAAGGCTGAGGGAAGCAGGCAGACCAATATTCTCCCAGAGATTTATTCAAACTCTGCTTCATGCCCAAATGCAAGTCTATTCAGCACAGTGGCCAAAGCCTTTCCCGGTAAGTATGGATTTGAAATCAGGTCTTTCCAGTCCTTGGAACCAGAGCTGGTCTACATTTGGAACCTTAGACCAGGGGTTCCCAACATTTTCAAGCCGAGGGCCAGGTCACACTCTCTCAGTCAGCTTCAAGGGCAGGACGGCCATTTTGCCCTGCCAGCATGATGGGGGTGGCCATTTTGTCCTAGCAGCTTCAAAGGGCAGCCATTTTGTTTCTCAAGTGCCCTTGGAGGGGTGGGGCCCACATGAAATGGTGCCACAGGCTGTATCTGGCCCACAGACCTTAGGTAGGGAACCCCTGCCTTAGACCCACAGATCACCCACTAATGCTAAACAATGAGAGATTCATAATAGATCAAAGCACAGAGGTACCACATACAATGATTTTAATCCATTCCATGCAGCTCGTTGTACGAAACAATTGCTATACGATGCATGCATCGTATAGCGATTTTCCCTATGGGATGCATCGTACAACGGGGTTTTTTTTTGCTAAGTGGTTTTTCCCATAGAAAAATTATTGTATGATTTTTTTCCATAAGGAAAATTGTTACGCAGGATGCCATTTTTTTTCAAAGCCTAATTGTTATATGATTTCGTTGCTATACGGGTTTGCAAATGAGGACAGCCAGAGTTGTATCAAGATTACCTGAAGCAGAAAAGCAAATGCCACTCACCAAGGTCAGAAGACACAGTACACATTTCTATAAATCTGGTGCACATCAATTCAGTAGGAATTTCATTGTTGTAAATAATTGCTTCTTCCATTTTTATTGCTCCTTCTTTTTGCAAGGATAATTTACTTGAGTAAATATGTACCCGATGGTAATGTATGGTTGTGAGAGCTGGACCATTAGGAATGCTGAGTGCAGAAGAATAGACACCTTTGAAATGTGGTGTTGGAGGAGAGTTCTGAGAGTCCCCTGAACAGCAAGGAGAACAAATAGGTCAATCTTAGAAGAAATCAACTCTGACTGCACCTTTGTTGTGTCTGAACGCAGGAAATACTCTGACCAGCTAGGAACAGTTCAAACAAAAGTGATTTATTAACAGCTCATAACTTGGGGTAGTTCAGACCAAGGGTGAGATGGCTTGCTTACATACACACAGGACAACAGTTGGCTAACTAGATACATTTACCCAGCTTCTCAGAAAGGCGGGAACCAATGAGAACATAATGAAAATAACATGCAGTTTGCACCTTACAAAAAGGGTGCGCTTTTGCAAAACTAAAGCAAGTAACATTTAGACTTAACATTCCTCTCCCCTAAGTAAAGGGTAACCGCTTGCCCCCAAACCGCTTGGGCAAATCATAGAGTCATTTAGAATGCATTACAAGTTCAAAAGTTACGAATCTGGGTTCAGGACAGCCAGGGTCTATGGGCACACTGGTGGAATCACGAGCCAACTTCTGCAGGCTAGGTTTACTGTAGGACTCATTGTGAGCAAAAACTGTGACCGGTGGTTTAGGTGCATTTCCCAGACTCAAAACTGCTAGAGTCTACCTTGGACAATTTCAGCACATCTACCTTGGACAATTTGGGAGGTACGTACTCTGGCCCTTCTTGTGCTATGACCTTCTCCCTTCCTCCCAGGGGTTGTGGTGCGTAATTACAGTTGGAAACCATACACACCTCCTGTTCAATAAGAGGTTCGCTGGCGAATGGAGGCCAATGGAGTAACCCTTTTGGTAACAGAAATTGAAACAGCTGCAATTCAAAATCATCTGAACCCATACCTTCAAGTGTTTCCCTAACACTCTTAAATTGTCCGTCCACTTTACTAACTGTGGTGGGGCGTAAGGAGTCAGTACTTGTGTGCCTAATACCATTACCCTTGAGAAAACTTTGGAATTCATCCGAAATGAAGGTTGGATCATTGTGAGAAATGACAACCTCGGGTAACCCAAAAACACAGAATACATGTATTAGCTTCCTAATTATGACACTAGCTAATTATGACCCTTGATAATGGGATCACTTCTAACCATTGCGAGTAAGAATCAACAATTAGCAGATATGTTACACCATTAGATGGGCCAGCAAAGTCAATATGGACTCGGATCCAGGGATCCTGAACAGTATCAGACTTTCTGGTGGATTGGTGGCTTACCTCCAACCTAGAGAATTGGCTTACTCTGCATTGCCCAGTCCCTGCCTCGATGTCTGAATCGAGCCCGGGCCACCAGACATAGCTCTTGGTGAGCGCTTTCACGTGTGCAATATCAGGGTGACACTTGTGTAAAATACATAAAACTTTATTCCGTATTGCAGACAGAATTATTATTCTTTTTCCCCATACCAAGCATTCATTTACTACAGACAATTCGAGTAATAACCCTGGAGCTCTTCAGAGACCAGTGAGACGGCCAGCCGGCCCTGTACCCATGTCACAATCTTTATTAAGAGGGGGTCAATCTTGGTCACAGCAGCAATGTCCAAGCTTCTGAATTTCTAGTAACTATCTCACATTGTGAGACTCCTAACCACTTTATTTATTTAATGACTGTTTACTTGGAGCATCATTAGTGTGTGCTGTAACCTGAGGCAACAATATTCAGGGATATATCTAGTAAATAATTATTTACTGACCAATGTATCCTTTAAGATATGTCCAGAAATGTAGTATACATTCTACTTAGTGCTCTAGATTCCATAGAGACCCATTAAATCACCAAGAAATGCTACTGTAAACTAAGTGCTGTACTTAATGAGTAACCTGCTGTGAATGAGACACTTTGGTTTAAGTATGCTCTTCAATGTGATGTAGTTTACAATAGTGCTGACACTGCCTGCTGGAGCCACAGCATCTCAGCAGGTGACAAATATCACTGGAGATGCATCACGGGCAATGCTTGGGCAAGCAATTATCATAGGAAATAGTGGTAATATTCATTGCCTTTCATTCTCAGCCTCCTAAAATGACATATGATCAAAGGGAAAGCAGTCTTGAAGCTGTAAAATTTCTCTAACTATGGCAATTTTTTTATTTTTTGGAGGACTATTGCAATACATCATCTCTTTTCTTCTTCCCGGGAAAAGCACCACATTAATATTGCAAATGAATAAATTGATGGGTGTATGCTTCTTCTTTCATGTCTAGGTCAGACTTTAAACTGCCAAAATGATGCTGCCTTTTGGTGAATTCATTCTGTAGTTCCTTTTGCCTGACCTACTGTGAGAAAGGTTAGCCAGCACAACAAGGTTGCCATCGCCCAATTGTAGTTCAAAAATACCACAGTCTTTGAGGAGGATCTTCCTGTTGTAACCCACTGATATATGCCCAGAGACAGGGACAGAGTACATAGCTCCAGGCATTTGGGAAGGAAAGCAGCAAGCAATCTTGCTAGTTAGCTGACAGGAATTTTGCCTAAAGCCTTTCCAATACTGATGGCACTCTGGTAATGCTCATCCCAGTTTATACTCCAGGGGTTCCCAACCTAAGGCCCATAGGCCAGATCTGGCCCATGGTGCCATTTCATGTGGCCTCCCACCCCTCCAAGGGCATTCAAGAAATGAAATGGCCACCCATTTGAAGCTGTTGGGACAAAATGGTTGCTCCTTTGTGCAGGCAGGGCAAAATGGCCATCTGACCCTTGAAGCTGACTAAGAAAGAGTGACCCAGCCCCCGGCTTGAAAAGGTTGGGAACCCCTGTTATACTCGTTTGTTTTCCCTCTTTAGATTTTTTCTCCCAACTTGGAACATGCAAATTCCTGCACATGGAACAAATCAGCTTAGGCCACTACCAAACAAGCTCAGGATGATTTGGTCCCTATCTGTGTCACCAATATTCAGATACACATCAGAATGGACTGCACCCACAAATGTCATTTCCCCCACCCCCACCCACCCACCCAAAAAAACCTAAATTGAAATGCAAATGTACAGGTATTAGATAGCATAGCATATTTTAACATGTGTAAGAAAGAACTCTCTCATTTTTTTATTATCACTTTCAACACTTGAAAATATCTCTAATCACACTTCACAAAGACCCACATTGATTTAAATAATAATGTTGTGCCATCAAGTCAATTCTAGCTTATGGTGACACTTTCTAGGGTTTTCTAGGTAGAGAGAAATCAGAAGTCATTTACCATTCCCTTCTTCTGGGGGCATCTTCAGACTGTGCAGCTTGCCCAAAGCTACGTAGTCTGGTTTTCTCCTCAGAAGCACAGTGGGGAATCATATCCTCAGTCACTGCCAGATACCTAAACCACTCAGCTATCCAGATACTTCAATTTAAATAGATCTAATTTAAGTTCAATCTAATATTCAGACTTGATAAAAACTTAAAGGCATTTTCTATAGACAGATCATTTATCCTATTCTTAGAAGAGAATGGTACAAAATCAGTTAAGAAAGTGTATTTGTTTATTCTGACAAGCACATGTGGGTGCCTTCTTATAGTGAGTTGCTACAGTGGCAAATTTTCTTCTCCCATAAAGTGTGCCTTGCTCATGGTAATTTCTTGCTCATCGCAAGAGGGCCATTTGCAACAGGATGCCAAGGAAAAGAGGTATATAAACAAAGTCTCATTGCCAAGGCCACAAATCTGGCAAAACAGCATCAGTCTTGCTGCCTTGATAAAAGTGATGATGTAATGGCTTCTTTTGCATTCAGTGATGGCACTTCATTACCTAGATTTGATTGGTTGTGTGACACTATGTAACAATTGAATTTCCTAGATGATCCTCAGTTGGCTGGGATCACACAGCGAAGGTTCTTTTAGTCCAAAAATGCTACTCCCAAAGCTGCAGATTGAGAACCACTGGAGTAAAGATTCCAGCAAAAATGATATCAAAGTAACAGCAACTTTCACATTAAAAATCTTAAACAAACACACACAATGCATCACTTAAATCAGGGATTCCCAACCAAAGGGATCAAGTGCCTGGCACCATTTAACATGCCTCCCCACCCCTCCAAGGGCATTCTAGAAACAAAATGGCCACCCCTTTGAAACTGTTGGTACAAAAGGGCCACCCAAATCATGCCAACAGGGCAAAATGGATGGCCGTCCCTTGAAGCTGACTGAGAGAACATGACCCAGCCCCCGGCTTGAAAAGGTTGGGAACCCATGATTTAAATAGTGCTTCCTTCATAAATAGTGTGGTTTACTCTCTCAACCTTTTTCTTTGGGCTTGCTTTTCAGAAGCAGGAGAAATATTATTTTAATGAGTTGTGCAGTTCTGTTGTAATATCAGAGAGACTGTAAGAGAGACAATTGTAAACATTTTATTACACATAAGAACATAAGAACAGCCTTGCTGGAACAGGCCACAGCCCATCCAGTCCAGCATTCTGTCTCACACAGTGGCTCACCATTTCCTTCAGGGTATTCCCAAGGAGATGCCTTCACCTGCTTATGATTCCCTGGAAATGGCATGGAGAGATATCCTGCCTATCTCTCCAACCCGGAGGTTGTCCTTAGGTAGCCATAATTATAGCCATGGATACCCTTGTCCTCCATGAACTTGTCTAATCCTTTCTTAAAGCTGTGAAGACTGACGGCTTTTTCCAGCTCCATAATATCCTTCTGGAGGTATGGCGACCAGAACTGTACACAGTATTCCAGATGGGGTCTCACCATAGATTTATAAAGAGGCAAAATGACACTTGCTGACTTATTTTCTATACCCTTCCTAATGATCCCTAGCATTGAGTTTGCTTTTTTCACTGATGAGGCACACTGGGTTGACACTTTCATTGAATTATCCACCAGGACACCAAGGTCCCTTTCCTGGTTTGTTCAGACCCCATCAGTTTATAAATGTAATTGGGGTTCTTTGCCCCAACATGCATCACTCTGCACTTACTAATGTTGAAGCTCATTTGCCACTGTTTTGCCCACTCCCCCAGTGTCAAGAGATCCCTCTGGAGCTCCTCACAATCTCTCACAGTTTTCACTACCCTGTATAATTTAGTGTCGTCAGCAAATTTGGCTACCTTGGAGAAGTGTCCACATCGCAGCGGAAACAGCCTTCAAGGCTTACCTCAAAGTCCCGGCAGCTGGCAAGGCAGCCAAAAATTACACAGCGGTCAAACAGGGATCCCAGGAGTCCTACATGGACTTTATCAATCGATTAGAGGAAGCAATCAGTAGACAGATCGATAATGAGCAAGCCCAACAAGAGCTCATGATGAAATTGGCCAAAGACAATGCCAATCTCAACTGCCGTAAGATCTTGCAGTCCCTGGGAAATCGTCCTGACCTGACACTCACAGATATGATTAGGGCATGCGCCGACGTTGGCACAGATTCCTACAAAATGGGTCTGTTGGCAGCGGCGGTGCAAGGAGGCAGGAGACCCCGGATCAAGGGAGCATGCCACAATTGTGGCAAGATCGGTCACTTCGCTAAGGAATGCCGATCCAGAGGCAGCGGCCAGCGCACCGGCCGTCCCAAGGCTCCAACCACCCCATGTCCAAAATGCAATAAGGGCCTTCACTGGGCCAGGAATTGTCCGAATTCGGGAAACCATGTGGCCCCAGTCCAAACAGAGGCTTCCCTCGCTCTGGGCGCGCCAGAGCTGGATTAGATTCCAATCACATTCCAGGCATTGCAAAGGCGCAGGCCAGCCCCAAGGGTAGTACAGGGCTAGAATTGACTTGCTAGACAGACGTCACATGCGACTTGCCAGGCACAGTCTATCTGGTGGATTCCCAGTACATGGGACCCCTACCCAAAGGCTTCATAGGCTTAGTTTTGCCTCGTAGTGTCGCAGGAGCACACGGAATTCTTGTAATTCCGGGAGTCATTGACTCCAATTTTTCGGGCGTTCTCCAAGTTCAACTCTGGACACACCTACCCCAGACCATCCACAAGGGAGACACATTAGTGCAACTGATTATGGTTCCTTGTAACTCGCCAGCAGATAGCCAGGGAAGGCTCAGGGACAGCGCAGGGTCCGGGTCGGCAGACCGCTCGAGCGCAAGTGAGGCAGTGCAAGGATACCATGTCTTAGCGACAGTGGAGACCAACATAGAATGGAAACAGCGGCCAGTTATTGAGGTATTTTTGAATAAAAAATCATTCTCAGGGTTGCTGGATACCGGAGCTGACGTCAGCGTTATCAGCCGAAGTCAGTGGCCGAAGGAATGGGCTATTGAGCCGGTCTCCGATGTGTGGGGGGTAGGCGGCATCCAAGAAGTGTTTAGAAGCCGGGAGTGGGTGGAAGTCACGATCCCTAAAGCTGACGGCACGGCGGTCATTCGGCCGCACATTCTGGACGTGCACATCAACCTTTGGGGGCGAGATATTTTGCAGCAGTACCGTGCCACTCTTACCTTCGGGTAATGGCTCTGCCACTTAAATGGCTTACCAACACGCCAGTCTGGGTAGAACAATGGCCGGTAGTGGGGGAGAAGTTAGTCGCCCTAAAGCAACTGGTTAAAGAACAGCTAGACGCAGGACATATAGAGCGGTCCACTAGTCCTTGGAATTCGCCCATTTTTGTCATCAAGAAAAAGACGGGGAAGTGGCGACTCCTCCACGATCTCAGAGAGATCAATAAATGTATACAGCCAATGGGTCCGCTTCAATGCGGCATTCCGAATCCAAATATGATTCCCGAGGGTTGGGAGATCCTGGTCGTAGACCTCAAGGATTGTTTTTACACCATTCCCCTAGATCCGAGGGACCGGGAAAGGTTCGCCTTTACGGTGTCGGTTGTGAACCACAGTGAGCCCACGCAGCGTTACGCGTGGAAGTATTTGCCACAGGGGATGCTCAATTCGTCCACCCTGTGCCAAATTTATGTTCACAACACACTGGCAAAGTTTCGAAACCTTCACCCCACAGCTTTAGTATGCCATTTCATGGACGATATCTTGGTCGCAGCGCTGCAACTCGGCAGCGAAATGTTTAAGGACCTCCAGGCCAGCCTGGGGGGGAAAGGGTTACTCACTGCCCCAGAGAAAGTGCAGAGAACCGAGCCCTTCTCATACTTGGGTCATTGGCTTCTCCGCTCTTTCGCAGCACCAGTTTTGCCCCAGATCAACTTAAAAGACTCAGTCACCTTGGTAGAATTGCAGCAGGTTTTAGGTAACATTAATTGGGCCAGACCGTACTTCAGACTGGATACGGATCTTCTAAAGCCGCTCTTCCCGCTGCTGATGCTAGGTAAGCAGCCGGCAGACCGGATACAAATTCCTCGAGAGGCACGTTTGACCTATTAATTCTATCTTTTAGGATGGTTTCCATCACTTTACCTGGGACACATGTCAAACTGACAGGTCGGTAATTTCCTGGATCACCCCTGGATCCTTTTTTTGAAAATTGTGGGTGGATGCCATTTGGTCCTATTGATTTGTTAGCATTTAGTTTAACAAGACATGCAAGGACCTCATCCCTGGTTATTTCTATCTGGCTTAATTCTTCAGTTTCCCTCCCTATGAAGATAGGCTCTGTTTTGGGCATGTGGTCTCTGTCTTCTTCAGTGAATACTGAAGCAAAGAATTCATCGATTCTCTCTGCAATCTCTGTTTCCTCTTTAATAACTCCTTGCCTTCCATTGTCATCTAATCGTCCAATGGCCTTCCTAGTAGGGTTCTTACTTCTAATGTACGTAAAGAAGTCTTTGTTATTTCTCTGAGTGTTTTTAGCTATACGCTCCTCAAAGTCTTGCTTTGCTTTTCTGATTGTTGCATTTGTTCTGCCAGAATTTATGTTTCTGCCTGCTGTCCTCATTCGGACAAGCCTTCCATCTTCTAAATGAATTTTTCTTGCTTTTGATCACTTCCCAAACAGCTCCTGAAAGCCACATCGGAGTCCTCTTGAACCTGGCAGTGCCCTTTTTCCTTTTGGGTATGCATTCCAATTGGGACTCCATGCCTCTTGGAGCTCCACTCCAACTCCTTTGTTTGGCTCTGCTCTTAAGCACATGCAGAATCAAGAAGGCTGACACTGAAAGAGCTCAGAGCTTTTAAAGGCTAGTGTGGCTGTAACTGAGTTACAGTTCAGGGAAGGGCCTGGGGTGGCTCTGGCCCCCTGCTTCCTGTTTCAGGAAACTTCTAGCTGCCTCCTCTGTTTGAACAGAGGTGGCTCTTAGCAGTTTAAATTTTCAATTTAAATTAGTGGAGGCCTCTAAGCAGCTCTTCTTCGAGTGCAAGCACACCCAAAACTTTCCAGTGCTCACTTCCTTTGTTTGGCTCTCCTCAGCAGCAGATCTGCTTAAGAGCACATGCAGAATCAAAAATACAAGGAGTACCCAAACCACCGTGACCCCTACGAGATTTATAGTGCCTGCTGTATTTGCAATGAGAAGGCAGCATTCATAAACATCCTGATCAATTTCAAATAGTTCTAAAATTGGGAGGCTGAAACAGAAGTTCCTTAAATCTCACCATGACCAGCTCTTCCAATAGCATACAGAGATGAAATCTAGAATCCCACTTTAAATAGCAGCAAGTGGAGAGAGAAAAACAGATGTTCATATCATCATAGGGGACTGGAATGCCAAAGTAGGAAGTCAAAAGGTAACTGGAATAATGGGCAAGTTTAGCCTTGGAGTACAAATTGAAGGAGGGCAAAGGCTTATAGAATTTGGTCAAGAGAACACCCTGGTCATAGCAAACACCCTCTTCCAACTAAGAGGCAACTCTACTCATGAAACTCACCAAATGGCCAAAACTCAAATCACATTGATTATGTACTTTGCAGCCAAAGAAGAAGAAACTCTATATAGTCAGCAAAAAGGCAGCGTAGAACTGACTGTGGCTCAGATCATGAGCTACATATTGCCAAATTTAGGCTTAGAATGAAGAAAATAAAGAAAACCATTAGGCCATTCAGGTATGACCTAGATCACATCCCTTATGAATATACAATTGAGGCAAATAATAGATTTAAGGGATTAGACTTGATAGAGTGACTGAAGAATATAGATAGAGGTTCATAACATTGTACAAGAGGCAACAATTAGAACCATCCAAAAGAAAAAGAAATGCAAGAAAGTGAAGTGGCTGTCTGATGAGGCTTTACAAATAGCTGAGGAAAGAAGGAAAGCCAAGTGTAACGTGAAAGAGAAAGATTCACTCAACTGAATGCAGATTTCTAGAGGACAGCAGGGAATGAGAAAGAATCCATCTTAAATGAACAGTGCAAAGTATTAGACGAAAATAACAGAATGGGAAGGACTAGAGATCTCTTTAAGAAAATTAGAGAAATCAAGGAAACATTTTGAGCAAAGATGCCCATGATAAAGGACAAAAATGGTAGGAACTTAACAGAATCAGAAGAGATTGGGGAAAAGTGGCAAGAATACACAGATGAATAAGATCTGGTCCTTGCCATTTGTATCACTGAAAATTAAACTCCACTGCCTCCATACAGTCATCTATGCCTGTGACACTTGGAAGGCATCCCAACAGCAAGTATCAACAAGACACTTGGTGTCTTCCAGCAGAGGTGCCTCTGCTGAATTTTAAAGATTCACTATTTTGATCAAGTTACCAATGAGGTGGTGCTTTGAAGGCGTGGTTTGTGCAAATTACATCATTGCAGGCGCACCCCCCAATAAAGGACTCAGACACTGATGAAAGTGGATAACGGCATTGGGCCACATTTATTGATTCATGCCCTAGTCCGAATTATAAATTTCTATTGGTATTCAACCAATTATAATTCTTAAGGCAAGCAGGCCGAAGTAACACTGGTAAGGTACCACCCAAAATTGCAAACGGCAATTGGTTACAATGTATCCATTTGTATCAATTTGTTTGTTGACAACAAACAAATTGTTGACCGTAGTCAATACCTAACTATTTACCCCACCCTCTGACGCGTATCCGTAAAATAAAGGGGGTGATGCATGCTGTATAGCTCTTGCCATCACCCCATCGCCTGGTTCGTCGTTGACCGGACAACGTTTAATCAACTTGTGCCTGTCTAGTGTTGTCCAGTCAATTGCGAACCTGCCGGATACCTGTGGGTCATAAATGTTTACCTTACCAGTGCTACCCGCCCATGTGACCAAAGTCAACAGCAGTAGAATGAAAACCCCTATATCAAACCATAGCAACAGTGTGGGATGGGCAAAAAAGCCAGGACCCGAGAGCCAATTGTAGGACCCAGCCAAAAATTCCCACCCGGCCCCAAAGCGACCAAAATATCACACTGTTAACTAGGGAGGGGGTGGAGGGGAAAAACTTCTCCTCTCCGTCGCTTTGCAAAATGGCAGCTCAGCTGCCTCGTGGCCACCCCTTTTATAAGGGTGCTGGCCACGCCCCCTAACTACCTGGATGCTCTTCGTCCGGTGGGGGGGCCCGCAAAGAGCGTGGCGGCCATTTTGGCGCCGCGCTTGCATTGCAGGCGCACCCCCCAATAAAGGACTCAGACACTGATGAAAGTGGATAACGGCATTGGGCCACATTTATTGATTCATGCCCTAGTCCGAATTATAAATTTCTATTGGTATTCAACCAATTATAATTCTTAAGGCAAGCAGGCCGAAGTAACACTGGTAAGGTACCACCCAAAATGGCAAACGGCAATTGGTTACAATGTATCCATTTGTATCAATTTGTTTGTTGACAACAAACAAATTGTTGACCGTAGTCAATACCTAACTATTGACCCCACCCTCTGACGCGTATCCGTAAAATAACGGGGTGATGCATGCTGTATAGCTCTTGCCATCACCCCATCGCCTGGTTCGTCGTTGACCGGACAACATTTAATCAACTTGTGCCTGTCTAGTGTTGTCCAGTCAATTGCGAACCTGCCGGATACCTGTGGGTCATAAATGTTTACCTTACCAGTGCTACCCGCCACCCGGAGAGGCTAATAAAGGCTCGACGCCCCCCCCAGACCGTCAGCTCGGTCAACAGGCCTGCTCGCCAATCTCGTAACCGGAGGTCCATACCTCCCTGCGACAGATGGACCCCATCCCCTGAGTAAAGCTCATAATTTTGTAGGCTGATTGCGGGGTGCCTAATGACACGCCGCCAACCCTCGTCGAGAAGGAACCGGGCAATAGCCCTGCTCAACGAGCGACGAGCTCGATCAAGGGCCTGGAGGTCGAACCCTCCCCTGTAAGCATGCCGCGGTACCATGTCTGACCAAATGAGGGTTGTGGCAGGCCACACATAATGTAAGTAAGCCAGGTCACCGCAAATCGCATGCTTCAGCGATAGTCTAGTGACCTGTCCCAAATCATTGCCCCCAAGGTGTATGATAAGAATATCTGGCGGGTCAGCATTCCTGCTGTATAAAAGGAATGGCAACAGTTCCAGCCATAACATACCGCGCTTACCACACCACCTGAGACTTGCGGATGCACCCAGTCCCAGTCGGGGTCCACTCTGTCGCCGCAGCGTACGACGCTGCCCTATGCACGTAGCTGTGGCCCACCGTCACCGGTGTAATACGACACCCAGGGTCTGTCAAGGAAAAAAGGGGGGGAAGAAACAGTGCAGTGACTAAACTGGTACTCACGGTTGAAGAGGGCGAACACAAAACTGAAAACATTGTGATCCCCACCTTCCCATGCGGCATCTTTCCGCCCCGGAGTACCCAAAAGCAGCCGCAGTAGAAGCCGCCCCTATCCTGAAAGAATGGGTGCCGTAACGAGCCCCAGGGAGGCCAACACTGTCTAGTGCTTTACCGGTCACCTTCCAAAATTGAAATTTAGTAAGGGGAGACCCATCTTGGTGACAGAAAAACGGGCCATGGTGTGTGCCACGCAGTGCAAGCAACTCCTGTAGGGCACCAACCGGACCGATGTCTCAAATGTCTTGTAGCAGTATACACGACCGCCTACCGTGCTGAAAAAACCCGTGAGGACTGCATCCCCACTCGAGCCCACTCATGTGCCAGAGACATCGTCGAGTTCCAGTGCCCTACGAGACACCTCCGCCTTACACATGTGGTACCAACTCTGGGACCCTCTCAATGATGCGGAGCGCTCCCCAAGGCTACCATAGCAGCCGCGTGGCTAAGAGCCACCTCCTACCTATCTGTACATGGGTATGCCACCTCGTGCGAGGTGGGTCGAAATGCTGGGCAGAAAAGTGACGCGTGCCGGGGCAGCAGGCACGTTCTCGCGTCCACCCGCCCCTGACATGACACATGAGCTCATAGTGATACGCCTTACGCGTGCGATGTGCCAATGACATGTCCAGTCCCCTTCAGCTCGCCTAACTTCCAGCTATTGGCCAAAGTGGCAAGTGGAATTCCTCCGCTCCTGGATAAAAGCACGGGAACGGGCGATCCGCTGGTGGGGAAAAGGCACAGTAAGGTCATTATTCACACCCAGGACACGTCTGGCCTTGAACAGCACATTTCGGCGTAGGCTTCGCAAACGAATAGACAAACTACAGTCAGGGCCCGGGGATTAGCATTTCAGGGCGTTGACAATGCGCAACACTGCCGCATTGCCACGCAGCAACTGGACCACTGAGTAGGTCCACTCCTTGCACCATAGGCGCAGTGCTCCCCAAAACAGGTGAAAAGCACTATCACTGTGATCACGGGGGCAATCCGGGCACCCACCAGTAGAGTAAACCCCATAAGTGAGAGGCCGGCGGCATCCGACCGCGCCAGATATCCTACGGCGGACCACTAGGTCCAATCCCACCAAGTGACCCACGAATAAGAAGGGGCATACTATATGTTTGGCAACCAATGCCAAAGGCAGAAATGTGAGGTTAGAAGATGGGGCCTCGGTCTATTCAGGCGCCAAGGGGACACCCAGGTCCCACCTGAGTGTCTGAATTGCGATGAGGAGACGCGTACACGTGTCCAAGCCCCGTTTAACCCTGGACCCAAAAGTTGTCGAGGTAATGGGCTGGAGACCGAGACCCCAACCTGTGAGCAAATGCCCACTGAATGAAAGTCCCACATCGGTCGGGTGCTGAAACTGAATTAACGCATTCAGAAAGGGATTGGCCTTATCTAATTAAAATCCCCCTCAAAACCTAAAAACCTGATAGGTCTAAATAATGGGGTGCACTGGCAAAAAGCTGGAAGCCGAGTGCATATCACACTGTGCCAAAACAGGACCAGAATTGCGTGAGCACGCCAGCCATAGTAGCCGAGGCAACTACGAGTACCTGACCGAACAAGGTCATCAGGAAGGTCGTCCCTGAATGGAGCACCCACAGGGTAAGCCGAATGGAGGATTATAATACATTCACCCTTTTTCTAGCTCAGTATGAGCTTCATGGGGGATACCTTCGACTAAGGAAAGGTGGTTCCAAGAAGGGCCCCCGCTACTCTCATAGCCCCCAACTTCCATAACTGTGGACAGTGGAGCCCCCTCCCCATTACCCTGGAAGGGAACCAGATTAGTAGCATCCTGGGGCCCCCAGTACCCCGAATGGATACAAAAAACCCCATTGAAAACCCCCCAGCAGGTTTCCCGCCACCTCGCTTCTTGGGAGACAGAGTGACATCCCCCCAGGCTGACTATAATAGGGGCGGGGGGGGGCCTAACAACAAGAATATGTGGTTCAGAGGGAGCTCTGATCGCCTCTGCGCACAAGTCGGTCACGACCGTGATGCTTTGCAGGCGCACCCCCCCAATAACGGACTCAGACAACATTGAAAGTGGATAACAGCATAGGGCCACATTTATTGATTCAATGCCCTAATCCGAATTATAAATTTGTATTGGTAAAACGACCAATCATAATTCTTAAGGCAAGCAGGCCGAAGTAACACTGGTAAGGTACCACCCCAAAATTGCCATCGGCAATTGGTTACAATGTATCAATTTGTATCAATTTGTTTGTTGACAACAAACAAATTGTTGACCGTAGTCAATATCTAACTCATGACCCCGCCCTCTGACTCGTATCCGTAAAATCACGGGGTGATGCATGCTGGCTAGCTATCGCCATCACCCCGTCGCCTGGTTCATCGTTGACCGGACAACGTTTAACTAATTTGTTCCTGTCTAGTGTTGTCCAGTCAATTGCGAACCTGCCGGATACCTGTGGGTCATACTGTTTACCTTACCAGTGCTACCCGCCAATGTGACCAGAGTCAACAGTAGAAACGAAAGGAACCCCTATATCAAACCATAGCAACAGTGTGGGATGGGCAAAAAAGCCAGGACCCGAAAGCCAATGTGGGTCCCAACCAAAAATTCCCACCCGGCCCCGAAGCGACCAAAATATCACACTGTTAACTAGGGAGGGGGTGGAGGGGAAAAACTTCTCCGCTCCGTCGCTGAGGTAAAATGGCAGCGCGGCTGCCTCGTGGCCACCCCTTTTATAAGGGAGCTGGCCACGCCCTAAACTACCCGGATTCTTCGTCCTGTGGGGGGGCCCCCCGCAAAGAGCGCGGCAGCCATTTTGGCGCCGCGCTTGCATTGCAGGCGCACCCCCCAATAACGGACTCAGACAACATTGAAAGTGGATAACAGCATAGGGCCACATTTATTGATTCAATGCCCTAATCCGAATTATAAATTTGTATTGGTAAAACGACCAATCATAATTCTTAAGGCAAGCAGGCCGAAGTAACACTGGTAAGGTACCACCCCAAAATTGCCAACGGCAATTGGTTACAATGTATCAATTTGTATCAATTTGTTTGTTGACAACAAACAAATTGTTGACCGTAGTCAATATCTAACTCATGACCCCACCCTCTGACTCGTATCCGTAAAATCACGGGGTGATGCATGCTGGCTAGCTATCGCCATCACCCCGTCGCCTGGTTCATCGTTGACCGGACAACGTTTAACTAATTTGTTCCTGTCTAGTGTTGTCCAGTCAATTGCGAACCTGCCGGATACCTGTGGGTCATACTGTTTACCTTACCAGTGCTACCCGCCACACGGAGGGGCTTCAAAGAAGGCCTGACGCCCCCCCCCCAGACCGTCAGCTCGGTCAACAGGCCTGCTCGCCAATCACCCAACAGGAGGTCCATACCTCCTCGCGACAGATGGACCCCATCCCCTGCATACAAGTCGTAATTTCGTAGGCTAATAGCGGGGTGACAACTGACCCGTCCCCAAGCCTTGTCGGCAAGGAACCGCGCCACCGCCCCGTTGACCGCGTGCCTAGCGCGGTCAAGGGCCAGGAGGTCAATGCCCCCTCTATAAGAATGGCGCGGGATCATGTCCGACCAAACCAGGGTTGTGGCAGGCCAGACGTAGTGCAAGTAAGCAAGGTCCCCGCAAATCGCATGCTTGAGCGATAAGCCGGTGACCTGACCCAAATCATTGCCCCCAAGGTGTATGATGAGAATGTCAGGCGGGTCAGCACTCCTGCTGGAAAACAGGAAAGGCAGCAGCTCCCGCCACAACATCCCAGGCTTACCATGCCATGTGAGACTGGCGTGTTCACCCAGTCCCAGTCGGGGTCCCCACTCTGTCGCCGCAGCGTAACGCGCTGCCCTGTGCACATAGCTGTGGCCCACCAGCCATACTGTCACCGGTGTAACACGACACCCAGGGTCTGTAAGAAAATTTAGAAAAAAGGGTGAAGGTAAGGTGATAGGATTGGTACTCACGGTGGAAGTGGGCGCACATAAAACTGAAAACATTGCGAGCCCCACCTCCCCATGCTGCGTATGTCAGCCCCGGAGTACCCAAAAGCAGCTGCTGTAGAGGCTGCCCCAATACGAAACGAATGTGTGCCATAACGGGCACCTGGTAGGCCCACCCTGGCGAGGGCTCTGCCTGTCACCTTCCAAAACTGAAATTTAGTAAGGGGAGACCCATCTTGGTGACAGAAAAACGGGCCATGGTGCATGCCACGCAGTGCCAGGAACTCCTGTAGGGCACCAACCGGACAGATGTCTGCCAAAGAACACCGTAGCAGTCTTACACCACTGCCTACGCCATGCTGATCTGACTTGGAGGAACGTATCCTCAACTGGGCCCAGTCTTTGGCAACATATACATCTCCGAGTTCCAGTGCCCTACAACTTGCATCTGCCTTAGACAGCATCACAAGTTCGCTGAAGCGGAGCGCTCCAAAAAATGCCACCGTTGTGGCTGCATGAAAAAGGGCTGCCTCATAATGATCAAAACAGAGGCTCGGCCAGCCCCGGGCCAACTGGGTAAGAACCCCTGGGGAAATAGGGTGCCGATCGTCCGGGCAACGCCCACGCTCGCGCACCCACCCCTCCAAAACATGTCTCACACGGAAGTCAGAGGTGCTGTCCACATGACCCCCCACTTTGGCCATAAAAGCCAGCGCCGAGAGCTTGGATGCTATGGTGCGAGGTGCGAGGCCGAGAGCGTGCAGGTGGACCATGAACCGCAGAACATGGTCAACCGGGATAGGCCAGGTCTCTGGCAGTTGAAATTGAGCAGCAAATGCCCTGAAAGAATTAAATGCTTGTTGATACGCCTTACGCGTGCGTGGCGCTAGTGACAGGCCAATCGCCCGGTTCACCTCTCCTTGCCAATGGTCCATATCTCATCCGGGAGTGGCGAGGGAAATTCCTCCGCATCCGGGGCCAAGGCACGGAACCGGGAGATCTGCAGGCGGGACAAAGCGTCAGCAATATCATTATTAATCCCTGGGACATGCCTGGCTCTGAACAAAACGTTGAGGCGCAGGCAGCGCAGCACAAAATGGCGCACTAGGTCCATAACCCTGGGCGATTTGGAAGTCTGTGCATTAACAATGTGGACAACAGCAGCGTTGTCACACCAGAAATGCACAACCGAGTTGGCCCATTCCTCGCCCCATAGCATCAAAGCCCCAAGTATAGGAAAAAATTCAAGGTATGTGAGATCACGCAGGCGATCCGTGCCTGCCCAGGCCGGTGGCCACCCACCATAGGCCCACTTCCCATTGAAGTACATCCCATAACCCAGGGATCCTGAGGCATCAGACTGGATCTGAAAATTGGGGGATGCCAGGAGGTCAGACCTCCAAAATGAGACCCCATTGAACTCCCTCAGGAACTGTAACCAGACAAACATGTCTGCCCTGATACCCCGGGTAAGTCTAACTCTGTGGTGAGGCCTGGATAACCCTGCCATGGCGTCGCATAAGCGTCGAGCAAAAGCCCTGCCCGGAGCGACCACCCTGCAAGCGAAATTCAGGTAACCATGTAGCACCTGCAGTTCCCTCAGTGATGCCTTGTGCTTGGCCATCAACTCCGAGATAAGGGCCACTATCCTGGACACCTTATCCTCCGGTAACCTAGAAGCCTGCGCTAACGTGTCAATCTCCACCCCCAGGAATACTAGCTTGGTAGATGGGCCCTCGGTCTTTTCGGGCGCTAAAGGGACACCGAGTTCCTCCATTAGCGTCTGAAATGTGTTAAGGAGACGTGCGCACGTGTCCCAGCCCCGTTCACCCCCGAATAAAAAGTCATCCAGGTAATGGGCTACAGACCGGGACCCTGACCTGCGGACGAAAGCCCACTCTAAGAAGGTACTAAAGCGCTCAAAGGCCGAGCATGATATGGAACAGCCAAAAGGCATGGCCTTATCAAAATAATATTCGCCCCGAAATTTGAAACCCAGCAACTCAAAGTCGCCCGGGTGCACCGGCAGGAGGCGAAAGGCCGACTTAATGTCGCACTTGGCCAGCAGGGCACCCGGGCCACACGAGCGCACCATGCGCAGCGCGTGGTCAAAAGACGTATACCTGACTGAACAAAGGTCATCAGGGATAGCGTCATTGACCGACCGGCCGGCTGGGTAGGATAAATGATGAATAAGGCGAAACTCGCCTTGAGACTTTTTGGGAACCAAACCTAGGGGCGACACCTTAAGGTTGGGGAACGGGGGTGAAGGGAAAGGGCCGGCGACCCTGCCCGCATCCAACTCCTTCCTGATACTGGCAGCAGCCACCTCCTCCCTCCCCTTGAGGGACAAAAGATTGGGGGCATCCTGAGGGGACCTATCACCCATGAAAGGGATGCGGAACCCGTACTTAAAGCCTTGAAGGAGATACTCCCCATCCTCCCCCTTCGGGTACACTGTGAGCCAACGCTCCAACATGTCCACCTTAATTGGGGAGGGGGCCTTTCGGTGAACCAGCTCCATCTGTGGCAGCCTTGCCAGCCCACTGTCCGCCCCTTCCTCTGCCCCGTGTCCCCCCAGGCCTGGGACAGGCAGAGGCTGCGTGGGGGCCCGAACATGTGGGACACTCCTGCCGGTATTTGCAATTCTTCTTATTGCAGGAACCATTGGACGAGAAAGCCCAGCACAGCAGGCGGGCTGGAACCCCCTGCCCCGCCGCTTGGCGGGTAGCCTGTGCTGGGACAGCTCGCTGGACCGCATGTCCGCAATGGTATCTGTCTCCTGGGACGGGGCGCGTGGGTGTCATGTACAGAAGCCAAAGCCTCTGGCACGGCTCGTCCCACCTCATCTCCGGGTGGAGTGGAATCCGCATACGGAATTCCTCGTCATAAGCAAGCCACGAAGGGCCCGGGAAATCAACCATTGCCCTGTATATGTTGTCCAAATATTGGACCATCGGAATAGCCAACTCCGGCCGCGCCCTCAGATACACTGCCATGTAAATTAAATAAGCCGGCAGCCAGTTGGCCCAGGTACGTGGCGGCTTACGACGGCGCGCCTGCTCCTTATCCTTCTCATCCAGTCCCTCCCTTTCCTCCTTGGTGGGCTCTCTATTCACGAGTGAGAAGATATCTACATACTCCCCCCGCCAAATCTTTTCTTTGGTTGTCTGTGCCAAGTGGTCACCCAGTGGCAAGGAGTACCCCGCAGTTGGCAAGGCCGAAAAAGGCACCACAGACACCGGGAAAGGGGCCTGAGCTAAACCAGCCACCCCCAGTACATTCCCCGGATTGTGAGAAAAACTACCCACCCCAGTGCCCTGGGTGGCAGTTACCGTCGCCGAGTGGAGTGCCGGCTGCTGTGCCACCGCACCACCCGAGCGAGGCCAAGGCCATTGAAAAGCTCCCCCCATAGAAGGAATGTGTGTAGGTGTACTGGCTTGGACCGCATACTCACATGCTGCACCCCCGCAGGCCGCCCCCACCGGGGGTTCCGGCCCACTGGGGGCGTCGGAGCTCACGACCGACGTAGAGCTCATCATCGGGGCCTGACCTGCACTCGTATGCTGGCTGGGGAGCTGCGGGGCAGTGGCCGAAGCCACGCCACCCGCCTGAGGCAGCTCAACCCTGCCTGCCGCCTGTTGTCCTCCCGCCGACGGCGCCGCAAAAGGGACGCCAAAAGGAGCCCCAGCCTGGCTGGCCCGAGCTAAAGACGCTTCGAGGGCTGCAAGGCGGGCCAGTAATGCCTGCACGTCGATCTGGGGCCAAGGGCCGGCCGGCCCGCCAAGTCCGGGCGCGGGTACAGGTCCCTGTACCCCAGGACCCGAATAGGGCCATTGCCCAATACCGAAGCCCGGTAGGGTCGGTGCAGGAACCTGCCAAGGTGGGGGGCCACACCACCCACCCAGGCTAGAAGGCCCAGGAGGAATAGAGGCAGGCCCAACAGGATGGGCAGAGGGAGTAGCGGTGTCCACCGCTCGCGGGCCGCGGGCCGAAGCCCCTGCCGCGCCCGCATTCTGGTCCCCCGCGTCCGGCCAAGGGGCGATAGACCCCATTCCGCCGGGGGCCTGGACAGGCGGCTGCTGGGGAGGTGCAGCTGTGGTCCTCCGACCCGGGTTGCGCCTCCTCACAGCTCGAGCCGCACTCGAAGCTGCCTTCTTCTTCGAAGGCATCTCAACGCAGGAGAGGGAAGCCGAAAAGAAGATTCGCCGCCAAAAGGCTTCCCGTAAGGAGCGACGGAGACACAGGGGAAAAACTTCTCCGCTCCGTCGCTGAGGTAAAATGGCAGCGCGGCTGCCTCGTGGCCACCCCTTTTATAAGGGAGCTGGCCACGCCCTAAACTACCCGGATTCTTCGTCCTGGGGGGGGGGGGGCCGCAAAGAGCGCGGCGGCCATTTTGGCGCCGCGCTTGCATAGTACACACATTGTCAGCTGAGCAGGCCGAACACAGTAGGCGGGCCGCAACCCCCCGCCCGACCAGTCTGCTTGGGGCCAGTGTCTGAAAAGCCCACTGCTCAGCATGACCACCATGGTGCCCATCACCAGGCACCGTTCCGTGGAACTGATGTACACGAGCACCCTTGGTGACAGAACCCGTCCCCCCTCTCTCGGGATATCTATAGCCACCCTCGTCCACATCCCCCACGATGAGCCAACTGTAATGGGCCCATCCGATCAACCAGGATAGTGGGCCCCAAGGTGCTCGGTGGCTAACGACAGTGGGACATCTCTTTGCCTCAACCATCCCATCCGTCTCTCTCCTGCCAGTGGGCTCGCGGTTCAATAGGGAGAAAATCCACATGTCGCCTTACGGCCCTTGCCCCTGATGGCCTGCGGCCAATAATCAACCGGAGCCAGTAATAGCCGATCCTCAGCCAGGCCCTCTACGGGACGTCCTGTGTAACGGGGCCTACGCAGCAGGATCCAGACAGCCCCCACGATGCCCCACACCGTTCAGAGGGCGGACGCCTCAGTGCATGGTGGCTTACTACGGGGGACCACACGCTGTCTCTATCGTCCAGCCCGTACCCCCCATCCCCATTCGGGTCTCAGTTCATAGGGGTAATATATATCCACGTACTCCCCCCCCCACCAAATCTTTTCCCTCCCGATCTGGAGCAGATGATCACTGGGGGGGGGCATGAATAACCAGTTGACGGCAGTGCCCATGCTGAAGCATGATGTACAGCGGGCATGCACAGCCGGACCCGGACAGCCCCTGTGATGCCACGTGCCGCCCCGGGAGCGTAAACCCCCACCCCCAAACGTCGTTCCAGAATGCAACCAAGGGGCACTGGTATAGGATGGCGAGTGATGCCCCCCAGCCTCAAATAGGCAAGGCCAAGAGCACTGCCCCCACCGGGAATGGACTGTGATGTGTGTGCATTCACTTGAACGTAATACTCACAAGTTGGACCCCCGTGCGCCGCCCCCACCGGGGGATCCGGCCCATGGTGGGCGTCGGAGCCCGCGACCGAAATCGAGCTCTGAGGCGACCTCCAATACACTCCCGCCGCAGATCCAGACAAACGGGAAGCCGCGAGACAGCGGCGGGCACAGGCCGGCGTGTCATGAGAAGCACAGCCCAGCCGGCCACCTTGTGGAGAGTGGCCGCGATCAAAGTGGCCGGCAGACACAAAGGGGCTCCGACGTTTGGAAAGGGGCCTGCCACGAAAAAAACCCTAGTAGGTGGGCCAGGTGGGCCGGACGGCCCGCTCGGTATAGCGTCAGAGGCCCCCAGTTTGAGAACCTGGGCTAGAATATGGCCCTGTCCGAAACCTGGCCCCTAACGGGCAAAACGCGCTGTGAGGCAGCGCCAGGCCCCCCTCCCAATTGTTCCGGCCCGTAGCCGGCAGGCGTGTGCCGAATCCTCTGAATGGCCAATCCCTAGGGGTGCCTCTAGCACCACCACATGGGCCAGTAATGCCTGCCAACCCCCTGCATAAGTGGGGCCAGGTGGGCCGGACGGCCCACCTGGCATGGTCCAGGGTCCCTACTTGAGAGCCAGGCCCTAACACGGCCATGCCCAAACTCCGGCCCATGCAGGGCCGGGGAAGTCCTGCTGTGCAACCGCGCCCGGCCCACCCCCCTGCTCCACACCCGTGGCCAGGGATTGAGGGCCGAGGGCCGAAGCCCCTGCAGGGCCGGTCTGAGGGCGGAGGGCCGCGGGCCACAGCCTGAGCTGCCCTACCCCACCAATCCCGGTGGGAGCCTCCGGTTGGAGGTCCTATCGAGGGGGTGCAGTCACGGTCCTCCGACCCGACCACTGCCCGCCTAAGCCTTCTTTCAAGAAGGCATAAATGAGAGGCCAAAGACCTACCTCTAAGGCTGCAGCCTAGGTATCAAACTGCTGACCTAATTAATCCCCTCGCAAAGATGCAAAGGAAAAGTGGGGAATCGAACTCACAACCTTTGTCCCCAAAGACAAATACTTAAAGCACTGAGCTATCCAGCAGCTTGCAGAAAGGGAGCCTCAACAGAGGCTAACAAAGGAGGAAGCGACGGAGCAAATTCCTCTGCCCCGTGGCTGCTAAAGCAAATCCTGCAGCGACTCCTTCTAAGGTCTTGCCTCTAGGAAGGAGAGAGAGCGACGGAGCAATTGGAAAAACTTCTCCTCTCCGTCGCTTCGGAAAATGGCAGCTCGGCTGCCTCGTGGCCACCCCTTTTATAAGGGTGCTGGCCACGCCCCCTAACTACCCGGATGCTCTTCGTCCGGTAGGGGGGGCCGCAAAGAGCGCGGTGGCCATTTTGGCGCCGCGCTTGCATTGTTGAATGAAAAAGACTCCAAATGGCAGACCATATTTTTCATATGGAGAGAAACAGGATCCCTAAAGTGGCAAAAGTTGGACTCCTCCTAATATCAAATGACAATGAGGATGCCCTCAAAATATATGGTGAATAACTTTCATGACAGCTTTAAAGACCTTGAAAATGACATGGGAAGATGCCGAGGTCCTTGCCCAAGAGCAAAACCATTGAAGATTCCTTGCTTCCCAATATACTACATAGCACTGGAGGATATAGGTCTAAGTATAAGTAGATAATGTCCTCTTGAAAGTGTAACCTCAACAATCCATACTTTCCATACCTGAAAATGAAAATGGAAAATACTTTAATACACCACCCTGCTCTCCCTTTCCATCCCTTCCTTCAAATGGCACTTAACATTTGTGCCTCTCCTCAGTGCAGTTCACATGTCTGGATCTGGAAGGAGTCTGCAGTGGTTTGCTTTATCATACTTCTAATTAGGCAGAGCTTGAACAATCCTCTCATGATTTGGACAAAATCTGTTTCTTAATGTGAACAGTCATCTAGAAAGAGTGGAGAACAACTGTCATTTTGCCTGGTGGAATACTCAGAAGCTTGTCATTTAAGGTGCATCATATCTTAATGTCATTTAAGATGTCATTCCTGTGAGATTTTGGCTTACACTAGGAACAGTATTTATGGTTCACATTGCCTTCAAAAACTGATACTAATGTTTTATTTTATGTCCCTCTAACACCTTCTCGGGGTGATGGGATGGCGAGAATATACTGTGAAAAATAAGCTGGAGATATATTATGCATTTAATAATAAATTTGTTATTTGCAAATAGACTGAGCTTTGTGATTAGGCAGATTCTTGATACCATGTAATTTACATAAAGCACCTTTAAATTAGGAATGAGCAAGTACCTCCTGATTCTTCTCCATTATGATTATGATGTCCCAGGGCAAGAAGAAAATGCAGATGGAATTTGGAAGACTGCAACAAAATCTAAATAGAGGAATTTTCCCATTTCTGATTTACACCTCTGCCTCAGGCACCAAAATGTTTTGGGCTAGATTTGGCTATTATCTTGCCCCCTGTTACTCCCCCCTCTCCAATGTTCAACTCACATGAATATGACTTTAATATGCAGAACACGCCAGCTATTAGAACTTCATAGTACTTGAAAGGTTAACAACAATGCCGAATATAATCAGAATGAATGCTTAATTGCACATTGCATGACACTTGCAGCTTGGCTGATCAAAGAGAATTAATTCTCATCTTTTACTCTAGCATAGGCTCATTACAACCAATTAGATCTAGATGTCATTCAACTATACATTCTCACACATACCATTACAGACATACTACTTCAAAATATGTTTTTAAATGTTTTGTGTTTTATATATTCCTGCTAAACGTGAAACTTCAGACTGCCTAATAAACAGTTATCCCCATTGTCCATCTAGCCCACACCTGACTATTCAGATTAGTGTTACCTCATCAGAATACTGTCACCCTTGCTTACTGTAGATCTTTCCTTTGGGAGACAGAATCTGGAACTTTCAAAATGCAGTCATTTATATGTTTGCTAAGGAGATAGTCCCACTAGAAATCAGCACATGAGATTGTTTTAAAGCTTGGCAGCCTTCTTCTTTCATGTCCCGATCAAACTCTGGACTGCCAAAATGAAGCCACTTTCTTGGCCTTGTCATTGAGCAAACTTAAGTCCTCATCGGTGTATGTTTCTGGCAGTAATCAGGAGACCAGTAAACGAGCCAGATTCTGTATCTCTCCCCATTCACACAGCATGTTGTTGTCTGCCAGCAACCTCTATGTGAGTATGTAGGTCTTACATTTAGGCACTCCGACCCCCATCCTATTCAGGGTCCTCCATATGATGCAGGGGAAGTTGAGTTTCTCAACTGCATCCTCATTTAATGTTCCTTGTCCAGTGAGCTCCTTCCTCCATCTTTTAATTTGGTTTTGCACTTGTATACCCTCAAGAATGTTTGTTCTTGCCGTAAAGCAATTCCTGAATCTGAGACGGCGGACTTGAGGCTCATATTCATTCAGAGGATTTTGTGGGTCATTCTCTTGCTTAGTACTCTTGGTGTTCACTGCTAATTTCTGAAACAAAATTATTATTAGTTGTGAATTTTATCAAAGCAAAAGCATTGAATCACCATGTGTTTAAATCTTTGTGTGAAAAGGTTAGAGCAGATCATATCATACTGCTGCTTCATACAGAAGTACAATGGTTATCCAGAGGAAATGTTTTATTAAGGATTTTTGAACTTAGAAAGTTAACTGAATTTTTTAGTCGAAAAAAAAAACCTGTTTTGCTTTATATTTCAAGGATCCAAACTTTGAGATTTCGCTGGGTTATCTTCCTGAGGTGTTTGGAATTCTTAATTCTGTGAACATTTTACTGCAAGGTACAGATGTCAGTCTCATGGAGGCTGAAGAAAAAATACAATTGTTTCAAGAAAATTGACTCTCTGAAGAAGAAGGGTGAAGTTAGGTAACTGCCAATTTCAAATCTCTTGATAAAATCACTTCAGATCTGGCATATGAACTAAAACAGTAAGTTTGTGATATATTGCATTTTAAAACTTTGAAAGAGGCAGTTGCAAGAATGATCCATATCAAAAACACAGGAGAGATAAGAGAACAACATCAAAAACCCCTCTATACTCCAGCCGCAGGTCTACCATCAAACCGACAGCACCTAACTCCCATCCTGCGGCGGCGGCAGTGGGGCAGCATCTCCGGTGTCCTTTAGACTCCCCAGCCGATTAGGCTAAGGGGAGGGATGCCGGGCGCAGCTTCCTCCCATCCCGAGGCCATTGACGTGAGCACCGGGAGAGGCTCACAAGTCCTCCAGCTGGGCGGCGGTGGGGCAGTGTCTCCAGTGTCCTTTATACTCCCCACCCGAGTGAGCCAAGGGGAGAGGCTCAGCTGGGCTCCTCTTCCCTTCCCAGACCAGCCGGGCCAGAGGAGGGGGCCGAAGATGGTGCGGGCATCTCTGGTGCGCTGGCGGTGGCTTTTTCAAGCCCTGCTGCAGAGACAAGGCTCAGCTCGGCTCCTTTTCCCATATGGTAGAATAAGGCAACCCTATCTCTTGAGCAACTGGCTATCATTAGTAAGCATTTATTATATATAACCCATAAATTGGTTAATCTCTTTTGAAAAGTTTCCTGAAAACACTTCAGCTACCCTGCAGCCTGTGATCTTAGCACAGAGGGCTACTGCCTTATTCCATGATGGAGTCAGCCATCCTATTTAGATTCCAGGTCACCACTGTATATAACCACACTGGAAGCGTGGCGCCAAAATGGCCGGCGCGCTCTTTGCGCCCCCCCCCACCGGACGAAGCCATCCGGGTAGTTAGGGGCGTGGCCAGCACCCTAATAAAAGGGCTGGCCACGAGGCAGCCGTGCTGCCATTTTGGCGAAGCGACGGAGCGGAGAAGTTTTTCCCTCTTACCTCCGTCGCTCGAGTCCTTCAGGGGAAGCCTTTTTGGGCAGCTTTTTTCTCTCCATAGGCTTCCTAGCTAACTCAGCTATGCCCTCGAAGAAGAAGGCAGCCGCTAACGTGGCTCGATCGGCGCAGAGGCGCCAGCCGGGTCGGAGGACCGCGACTGCGCCCGCCCAGCAGCCACCTTTAACGGAGCCCACCGGGACCGGTGGGATGGGATCGGTGGCCCCTTGGCCCGATCCGCGGTGCGGGCAGGTTGCCCCGGATGGGGCCTCAGCCCTTGGCCCGCAACCGATGACCAGTGCCCCCGCCGGGGTCCGTGCGGCTGGGCCCTCTTGCCCGGGTGCACAGTTCCCCATGGGGGGAGCGAGCCACGGGGGGTGGTTGGGTTCCCTGCCTTTGTAGGGTGTGCCCACGGCTCCACAGGGGCCGGGCATGGGCTCTTGGCCTTATCTGGCCCCTGGGACTCAGGGGCCTGGACAGGTACCCTTTAACTATGGGCCGATTGCCCATTCGCCCCCCGTTGGGGCTGGGGCATTTGTCAACGTGGAGGCCCTTCTGGCCCGCGTTGCGGCCCTTGAAGCATCCTTGGCGAGGGCCAATCAAACAGGGGTGCCTCTAGGATTCCAGGTGCCCCCTTTGGCTGCCGAACAGCGGCCGGCGATGGGTCGGGTTGAGCCGCCTGAGGCGCGCGGGCCAGTGGCGGCCACTGCCTCGCAGCTCCCCACTCAACAGGTGCAGCAGTCTGGTGCAGGTCTGGCCCCGTCGACGAGCTCAGCTTCGGTCGTGAGCTCCGACGCCCCCAGCGGGCCGGAACCCCCGGTGGGGGCGGCCCGTGGGGGTGCATCGGGTGAGTATGCAGTTCAAGCTAGTGCACCCACACAACTGACTTCCTTGGGGGGGGGCTTTCCAATGGCCATGGCCTCGCACGGGTGGTCCGGCGGCCCAATTGCCTCCGGCCCACCCGGCAACTTCACCCCTGACTCAGGGCCCGGGTCTGGGTGGCGCCCCCAGCGTGGTGGGGAATGTGTTGGGAATCCCCGGGCTTGTACAGGCCCCCTTTGCTTTGCCCGCAGTTCCCTCTGTGCCGGTGTCGGCACTGCCAACGGCAGGGTATTCCTTGCCCCTGGGGGACCATCTGGCCCAGTCTACCAGGGAAAAGATCTGGAGGGGAGAGTATGTAGATATCTTCTCCCTTCTTAATAGGGAGCCGACCAAGGAGGAGAGGGAAGGGCTGGACGAGAAGGATAAAGAGCAGGCACGTAGTCGTAAGCCACCACGCACGTGGGCAAATTGGTTGCCAGCGTACCTGATTTACATGGCCGTTTACCTCAGGGCCAGGCCGGATTTGGCCATTCCTATGGTCCAGTATCTGGACAACATCTACCGGGCCATGGTTGACTTCCCGGGTCCGTCGTGGCTGGCTTACGACGAAGAATTCCGCATGAGGATTCCACTGCACCCAGAGATGAGGTGGGATGAGCCCTGCCAGAAGCTGTGGCTTCTGTATATGACCCCCACGCGCCCGGCGCCTGGGGATAGATACCATTGTGGACATGCGGTCCAACGAGCAGCCCCGGCACAGGCTCCCCGCCAAGTGGCGGGGCAGGGGGTTCCAGCCCGCCTGCTGTGCTGGACCTTCTCGTCCAATGGTTCTTGCAACAGGAAGAATTGCAAGTACAAGCACGAATGCCCCTCTTGTTCTGGCCCCCATGCTGCCTCCGCCTGTCCCAGGCCGGGAGGATATAGGGGCAAGGGTAGGGGCGGACAAGGGGCAGGCAGGACTGCCACAGAAGGAGTGGGTTCACTGAAAGGCCCCCTCCCCAATTAATGTTGATATGCTGGAGCGTTGGCTCGCATTGTACCCGAAGAAAGCAGACGCTGTGTACCTCCTTCAGGGTTTTCAACTGGGTTTCCGTATTCCTTTCACGGGGGATAGGTCTCCGCAGGATGCACCCAACCTTTTGTCACTTAGAGGACGGGAGGAGGTGGCTGCCGCCAGCATTAATAAGGAGGTGGCTGCGGGCAGGGTCGCTGGCCCTTTCCCAGCGCCCCCTTTCCCCAACCTTAAAGTGTCTCCTCTAGGACTAGTGCCCAAGAAGTCCCCGGGCGAGTTCCGCCTGATTCATCACTTGTCCTACCCAGCAGGTCATTCGGTCAATGATGCTATCCCTGAGGACCTTTGTTCTGTCAGGTATACATCATTTGACCAGGCATTGCGCATGGTGCGCTCATGTGGCCCGGGTGCACTGTTGGCTAAGTGTGACATTAAGTCGGCTTTTCGCCTCCTGCCGGTGCACCTGGGTGACTTTGAGTTGCTGGGCTTCAAATTTCGGGGCGAATATTATTTTGACAAAGCCATGCCATTCGGCTGTTCCATATCCTGCTCGGTTTTCGAGCGTTTCAGTACATTCCTGCAGTGGGCATTTGTCCGTAGGTCAGGGTCTCGGTCTGTAGCCCATTACCTGGATGACTTTTTGTTCGGGGGTGAACGGGGCTGGGACACGTGCACACGTCTCCTCAATACATTTCAGATGCTAATGCAGGAACTCGGTGTCCCTTTAGCGCCCGAAAAGACTGAAGGCCCGTCTAATAAATTAGTATTCCTGGGAGTAGAGATTGACACGGTAGCGCAGGCGTCTAGGTTGCCGGAAGACAAGGTGTCAAGGATAGTGGCCCTTGTATCGGGCTTGTTGGCTAAGTGCAAGGCGTCCCTTCGGGAACTGCAGGTGCTACATGGACACCTTAATTTTGCTTGCAGGGTGGTCGCACCTGGCAGGGCATTTGCTCGGCGCTTGTGTGACGCCATGTCAGGCTTATCCAGGCCCCATCATAGGACCAGATTGACACGGGGCATCAGGGCAGATATGCACATATGGCTCCAGTTCTTGAGGGAGTTTAACGGGGTCTCATTTTGGAGGTCTGACCTCCTGGCTTCACCCCAATTTCAAATTCAGTCTGATGCCTCGGGATCCCTTGGTTATGGGATGTACTTCAATGGGAAGTGGGCATATGGTGGATGGCCACCAGCCTGGTCAGGCACGGGTCGCCTGAGGGATCTCACATATTTGGAATTTTTTCCCATACTGGGGGCCTTGATGCTATGGGGTGAGGAGTGGGCCAACTCTGTGGTGCATTTCTGGTGTGACAATGCGGCCGTTGTCCACATTGTCAATTCACAGACCTCTAAATCTCCCAGGGTCATGGACCTCGTGCGCCAGTTTGTATTGCGCAGCCTGCGCCTCAATGTACTGTTCAGGGCCAGGCATGTCCCGGGGGTGAATAATGATATTGCTGATGCTTTGTCCCGCCTGCAGATCTCCCGGTTCCGTGCCTTGGCCCCGGATGCGGAGGAATTTCCCTCGCCACTCCCGGAGGAGATATGGACCTTTGGCAAGGAGAGGTGAACCGGACGATCGGCATGTCTCTGGCGCCACGCACGCGTAAGGCGTATCATCACGCGTGGGTTTCCTTTCAGACTTTTTGTACCCGGTCTCGACTGCCAGATACCTGGCCGATCCCAGTGGCCCACCTCCTTCGTTTCATGGTTTACCTGCATGCCCAGGGCCTGGCACCCCGCACCATAGCATCTAGACTATCAGCGCTGGCTTTTATGGCCAAGGTGGGAGGTCATGCGGACAGTACCGCTGATTTCCGTGTGAGACACGTTTTGGAGGGGTGGGTGTGGGAACGTGGGCGTAGCCTGGATGACCGCCACCCAATTTCCCCGGGGGTCCTTACCCAACTGGCACGGGGCTGGCATGACCTATGTTTTAATGGGTATGAGGCAGCCCTGTTTCATGCGGCTACAACGGTGGCCTTTTTTGGAGCGCTCCGCATCAGCGAGCTTGTGATGCTGACTAAGGCGGATGCAAGTCGTAGGGCACTGGAACTCGAAGATGTCTATGTTTGCAATGATTGGGCTCAGTTGAGGATACGCTCCTCTAAAACAGATCAGCACGGCGTAGGCAGTGGTGTAAGACTGCTACGATGTTCCTTGGCAGACATCTGTCAGGTTGGTGCCCTACAGGAGTTCCTTGCACTGCGTGGCACGCACCATGGCCCGTTTTTCTGTCACCAAGATGGGTCTCCCCTCACTAAATTTCAATTTTGGAAGGTGACTGGGAAGGCACTGGCTAGGGTCGGCCTCCCTGGGGCCCGTTACGGCACCCATTCGTTTAGAATTGGGGCGGCCTCTACTGCGGCTGCTTATGGGTACTCCGGGGCTGACATACGCAGCATGGGGAGGTGGGGCTCGCAGTGTTTCCAGTTTTATGTTCGCCCTCTCCCACCGTGAGTACCGTTTTTTAGTCACCACATATCTCTTCCTTCCCTGTTTTTTCCTTGACAGACCCTGGGTGTCGTATCACACCGGTGACAGTATGGCTGGTGGGCCATAGCTACGTGCACAGGGCAGCGCGTTACGCTGCGGCGACAGATTGGGGACCCCGACTGGGACTCGGTGCATACGCAAGTCTCACATGGTACGGTAAGCCCGGGATGTTGTGGCGGGAGCTCTTGCCATTCCTCTTTTCGGCAAGGAACGCTGATCCGCCCGACATCCTGATCATACACCTTGGGGGTAATGATTTGGGACAGGTCACTGGCTTATCGCTGAAGCATGCGATTTGCAGTGACCTCGCCTACTTACATTACGTTTGGCCCACCACAACCCTTGTTTGGTCAGATATGGTCCCACGGCACGCTTATAGGGGAGGCCTTGACCTCCAGGCCTTGGACCGCGCTAGGCGCATGGTGAACAGGGCGGTGGCCCGATTCCTTTCGACCAAGGGCTGGGGGCGTGTCAGTCCTCATCCGGCCATTAGTCTGCAAAATTATGGGCTTTATGCAGGGGATGGGGTCCATCTGTCGCGAGGAGGTATGGACCTCCTGCTGAGTGATTGGCGAGCAGGCCTGTCGACCGAGCTGACGGTCTTGGGGGGGGCGTCGAGCCTTTATTGAAGCCTCTCCGGGTGGCGGGTAGCACTGGTAAGGTAAACATTTATGACCCACAGGTATCCGGCAGGTTCGCAATTGACTGGACAACACTAGATAGGCATAAGTTGTTTAAACGTTGTCCGGTCAACGACGAACCAGGCGAGGGGGTGATGGTTACCACTAGACAGCTGGAATCACCCCCTGATTTTACGGATACACGTCAGAGGGTGGGGTCATTAGGTAGATATTGACTACGGTCAACAATTTGTTGTCAACAAACAAATTGATACAAATAGATACATTGTAACAATTGCCGTTGGCAATTTTGGGTGGTACCTTACCAGTGTTACTTCGGCCTGCTTGCCTTAAGAATTATGATTGGTCAATTACCAATAGAAATTTATAATTCGGACTAGGGCATGAATCAATAAATGTGGCCCAATGCCGTTATCCACTTTCATTTGTCTCTGAGTCCATTATTGGGGGGGTGCGCCTGCAATGGAAGCGTGGCGCCAAAATGGCCGCTGCGCTCTTTGCGGGCCCCCCCACCGGACGAAGCCATCCGGGTAGTTAGGGGCGTGGCCAGCACCCTAATAAAAGGGCTGGCCACGAGGCAGCCGTGCTGCCATTTTGGCGAAGCGACGGAGCGGAGAAGTTTTTCCCCTCCACCCCCTCCCTAGTTAACAGTGTGATTTCTTGGTCGCTTCGGGGCCGGGTGGGAATTTTTGGCTGGGACTCGCAATTGGCCCTTGAGTCCTGGCTTTTTTTGCCCATCCCACACTGTTGCTATGGTTTGATATAGGGGTTTGTTCTGTGCTGCTGTTGACTTTGGTCACATGGGCGGGTAGCACTGGTAAGGTAAACATTTATGACCCACAGGTATCCGGCATGTTCGCAATTGACTGGACAACACTAGATAGGCATAAGTTGTTTAAACGTTGTCCGGTCAACGACGAACCAGGCGAGGGGGTGATGGTTACCACTAGACAGCTGGAATCACCCCCTGATTTTACGGATACACGTCAGAGGGTGGGGTCATTAGGTAGATATTGACTATGGTCAACAATTTGTTTGTTGTCAACAAACAAATTGATACAAATAGATACATTGTAACAATTGCCGTTGGCAATTTTGGGTGGTACGTTACCAGTGTTACTTCGGCCTGCTTGCCTTAAGAATTATGATTGGTCGTTTTACCAATAGAAATTTATAATTCGGACTAGGGCATGAATCAATAAATGTGGCCCAATGCCTTTATCCACTTTCATTTGTCTCTGAGTCCATTATTGGGGGGGTGCGCCTGCAATGTGTCTGTGTCACAAGTTTATTTCTATGGGTGAAAAGACTTCTCACATACCCAATAAAGGGGAGGGGAATTAGCACCCTTTATAGGAACAAAACAGCTCAAGTTACAGTTAAAGTGCAGCCACTGCCACCATCAGAAATTTCTGGGCCCCGGACTGAGCAATCCTATTGGCCCCCCACACACACACACACATTTTGACCATTCCCCTCTGTGGACATGGCCAAATCTGTGGGTGTGGTCAAATCTGTGGGTGTGGCAAAATTTGGCCCCTGCCACATAAAGGTAAACGTTTCCCTTGCTCAAAAGCCAGTCGTATCTGACTCTAGGGTTCAGTGCTCAGGAAAACAGAGGAGGCGAAAGCCACACCTCTCACTCTTGCTAGCCTGGAGAAAAACAGATGGACAGAACATGGGGCTGGATGGAAAAAGTTAGGAGGAACTTTGGCGCAGGTCTTAACATGAGCTCCCCCTCCTCCTGTCTATACAGATCTATACAACAATGACGATCATTAATAAGGTTTGTTCATATTAATATTAGTTGTCTATATTAATAGAAAAATCTATTTTTGCTTAATTCTGATGCTTAACTAATCTGTCAGCAAGACTTCTTTTTAAAACTATTATTAATACATAAAATGAAACATTAATATTTAGAAACTATTGTGTATACATGCAGTTCAGCTGCTCGCCATTAGCACAGCTGATGGAGCTCATGTGGCTCCAATTCACCCAATGAGGAACTAACACGGGAAAGCTTCCTGCCACAGGTGAAACTGTCAGGTATGCATTACGTCAGGAAGACGTCACCAATACAGTAACCAATAGGCGCCTTCGGGTGAGATTCAAATATATCATGTACCATATATAAGGAGGCAAGGCTCCACCATTGCCTCATGTACAGATTGACCATGTTACAATAAAGTAGTGTTTAGCCTGTCTGCGGGCTTCGTGTGCAATCAATCTGCCTACATCAAAGAAACCAATACATTTTGAAGGTAAAGTGTCATTCTAGGACATTCTAGACCTTCTTAGCTAATGCCTTCTAACATAGATAAATTGAAAATATGCAATATAATATATATTGGTAATACACACAAAAAGAAACACCAGCCCAAGTTGTTTCTATAGCAGAACATTAAATAAACAAATTAAACCACAATCTTGTGTTTTGTTTCTGTTTTTAAGTCTGCCAGATGTGGTGTGCTTCTAAGCTATTGAACCAGTTAAGATGGTCAACTGGCTTCCTTTTTTGAAATTACTTTTGAAGCATTCTAGAATTGAAATAACACATATGCTGCGCTGGGCCATGTTCCTTCAGGCATACCAGTTTGACCTAGAGCATTGCCCAGGTTCCAGCATCAGTAATGCGGATGCGCTGTCCAGTCCCCCAGTAGCAATTGTGGATAAGATTGAAATGGACCATCAGGTCCTCATGTTAGAGGTTTAAACTCCCCGCCAGTGTCTACTGTGGACATCATGGCTGAAACAAGGAAATGACAAAGCTGTCAATGTGGTCAAAGGTCAAAGGTGTCAATGTGGGTTCAGAAAGGGTGGCTGTCGCTATTGGTCTCTGAAGAGTTCTAGGTGTTTTACAGTAAATGTAACGAACTGTCCCTAGAGTGAGGGTGCTTAGTATGGGGACACAAAGTGGTCATCCTGTTGGTGGTACTGAACAAGGTTCTTCGCACACTACATATTAGCCACCTGGGGATTGTCCGATCAAAGGTGCTAGCATGTAGTTACTTTTGGTGGCCCAGATTAGACCTCGACATCGAGGCATGGGTCGGGGGTTGTAGGGAATGTCAAGCCTCCTGACTGGAGGAAACATATTTTCCAAGCTGAGAGTGTAACACCACCAGAGGTCCCTGTTCGCGAGTCCATATTGACTTCGCTGGTCCCTTCAGGGGAGCCACATTTCTACTTATCATAGATTCATATTCCAAATGGTAGGAAGTAATTCCTGTGTCTGGGACTTAATCTGCAGTCACAATTCGCAAGTTAAGGCTGTCATGATATTCACAAGGGTCTAGTCCTTTTAGAAGGGGGCAATTCATATCTCTAATGTTTTGCTAAACTCTGCTTTTTTCAGACAGGCCTCTCTCTAGCTTTCCTTGTCTGAACATTCCAAGCTTGTTCAGCCAGGCACACTAAAGTTCTGTCTTCTGGTAACCTCTGAATCCCTGAAGGGAGGGGTTCTGGCCAGAGCAGCACAGTTTGAATTCCTATAAGCCTGCTCTGAGAAATCAGGCAGGGCTTCTGTGTGTAAGCTTGCTAAACCACAGGAATGCTGTGTGAGCTTGCTGTACAAAGCCAAAAAGGCATGTGTATTTCTTCACTTACATGTTAAGCTGAAACCATGTTTTGTCTCTTATCAACATGTTTAGCAGAGAACAGGTTGATCCCTTCAGTACATGCAAGACTACTTTCCTACATAGGTCAGCAAGATTTCCTTCCCATAGGATGGGGGCCATATTCTTGATGGTGCACAGTTAACTGTCAATCACATCATTGATGCACATTTAGTTACCATGGTTCCCAGGATAACTCTATAAGGAGCCACCTCTAAAGAGAGGGGAGGAGGAGAGAGAAAGAATCTTTCAGGGGGTGAAACCTTGTCACTCTGGTCCTCAAGATGCCCATTTAGACAGGGGGGCTCAGAAACCCCATTCTCTTATTAATTAATTAGATTGATTATATATGTTTTTATTTTATTAGAAATACGTTTTCAATGTAAATGTAGAAGTAGGTTAATAAAAATTATTAAAAAAGGCATTTTCTCTATCTGCCTCTCTGTGCTGCTTATCTGGAGTCTGGGGAACATAGCCAGAAGAAGAGCCGATAAGAAAATAGCTTGGCAGAAATCCCAGAAACACAGATCTCTCATTGAGAGAAATGGAGCTGGCTCTGCTTTAGGAGATCATGAGCGATGGAGAGAGAGTTCTTTCAGAGGGCAGGTCTGAAGCCCTGCAAGGGGATTCTCAAACTGAGACCCCATCACTACCAATCACCTCCTCCGACTTCATGACAAAGGCGAGTGTTTTGTACTTTTGGTTTACCGGGCATCGTTGTATCTGACAATGCGTCAACCTTCATGTTGGGAGACTTTCAAGATTTCCTTTGCCGTAATGGCATCAGGCATATTACTGCTGCACCTTTCCACCCCGCGACAAATGGACAGATTGAAAGACAGGTCCGAACTGTCAAAGACTCTCTTAAGTACATGGGGGCTGGAGACCTAGAATTGCAGCTGTGCCAGTTCTTACTGGCCTACAGGATCACCCCCTGGCATCAGGGCTGTCACCAGCTGATCTCTTAATTAAGAGAAAATTGTCCAAGGTCTTGGACCACTTGAATCCCCAAGGACAGGGGGCTCAATATTGACATTACTAATGCAAAGCATTTTGCAGTCGGGCAGACGGCCCATTGCCGGAATTACAGCCCCGGATCCCCATGGTTGGTTGGTGAGGTCTTAGAACAGACAGGTCCAGTGTCATACAGGGTCCAACTGGATGATGGTACAGTGTGGAGGAGGCACGCTGACCAAATTCGGCCACGAGTGCCTGGTCAGAATGTGAGCCTAGAAAGGGAGTCACAAAGGAAAGCCACTGCTACCAATGTGCAGGATTTTGAGTTGGAGCTCTTTAGCGAGCCACTGTCCTCCACACCAGTACCCCCTTCACCCAGGACTCCACTGGAGATACCCAAAGCAGAAGCAGCAACCGAGGCTGCACCCAGTTCACCGGCTGCTCCAGAACCAGTCAGGGTTCACACAGAGTCAGCACCAAGTCCTGAAATTCTCAGGCACACCAAATGGACTTGTGGTCTACCCAAACGTTGGGGAGATTATGTTCCTCGCTAAGGGGGGAGGGATGTTCTGTCCAAAGTTTAATTCTGTTTAAAAAGTCAAACTGCACCAAAGCGGGAGAACAGATGTGCACCATTTCTAAAGGCACAAAGTTCAAATGTATGTCAAAGCGGGAAATGTTGAACTTTGTTTGTCCTCCGGAAGCCCGCCTAAATGTACTGTATCTTGTTTTCTAACAGTCAAATCACTGTATATATAGAGGCCACTCCTGTAAATAGTCCCCAGTCCGAAGTAAGAACTGAATAAAGAATCACTGAATTTAACCCAATCCTGCTGGTTAGAGTACTTCTTGTTTCGGATTCAACAAACTTGGATCCTGCAAAAACAAAAAATATCTTAAAGCTTTCTACAGTTCTGATTTGAGCATGGGAAGAAGGATGAATAATTCTGATTTTAAGGCTGAATTTAATTGTCTGCTTTAATTTTTACCATGCATTCAGGGATATATTTTTATATCTACCTCCCCACAAATGCAAATGTAAGAAAGCAGTAAAATCCCAAAAAGATCTTGTGGTTTCCAATATTTTGTCATGTAGTAGACATATAACCTGCTTCTGCTCCATTCTCATAGGGTGGAAATGTATTGATGAGGAAAACCAACTTATTTGGATTCAGTACTGAGGTATTTTTCCCCATAATGTGATAATAATCATTTGCAGATCCTGGGTCGATGAGGCAGCAAAATGTGTGTAAATAGATGTGAATCAGGAGGAAATATGTTTTCCACAATAAGCCTTCTGAGATAAAGGAGAGACATAGCAGGACTTTCAATTTATCTGGCATTTTGGGGAATGACAAGAAGACAAAGCATCATTAATCAAAATTAATAATCAAATGTATGCCATACTTAGAATCATTTAATTGGAAAGACTGATTGATTAAAATGGCACTCCTATTCTATTTATTTGCAAAAAAAATCAAGTGACCTTCCAGGATGCTTCAGAAAAAACTATCTGTTCTGAGTAATTTGAAACTGCTGCTGAAAAGATCTGAAAGAGAAGTACAGTATGCTGAAGCCTACCTTGTCCTGCGCTCTCAGATCTCATCATCCAATTTTTTTGCAAAAAGATTCAGCTTTAAGATCACTTCTCAGATTTGTATCAATCAATACTGTATCAAGCAGTAAAAAATAATAATCAGGGGTCTCATCAATTAATTACCACCCAGTAGTTAATTGATGAAACCCCTGGAGGGGAGATTGATTAAGCGCCATGGTAGCTCAGTGGTTAAACTGTTGTACTGCAACCCAAAGGTTGTGAGTTCAATCCTGACCAGGACACAAGGTTGAGTCACCCTTCCATACTTCCGTCAGTAAAATGAGTACCCTGAATGTTGGTGGCAAAATGCCAATTAACTTGTGAACCACCCAGATAACGGTCATCCTTGCTCGAAAGCTAGTCGTATCAAACTCTAAGGTTCAGTGCTCATTTCTGTTTCATAGCTGAAGAGCCAGTGCTGTCTGCTTCTGCAGACATTTATATGGTCATGTGGCAGACATGACTAGACACCAGAGTGAACAGAACACTGGTTATCTTCCCACTGAAGTGGTCCCTACAGATACTTGCAATTTTTTGCTTTGGAACTGCTAGGTTGGCAGGAGCTGGGACAAAGACAGGAGCTCATTCTGTCCTGCAGTATTTGGGTATCGAACTTCCAGTCAGCATCTTAGTGAGTGCACTAAGCACTATGGAGTGATATATAAGTGTGATTGCTTTGCTTCGCTTTGCTTTGCTTTGCTTTGCATATCCATTCAGAGGATTTAGATTTATTGTCTGGTTGTGACTAACAACAGAATATTTACCAAGTCTCTGGTAAAAGAAAGAGCTTCTAGAGGAAGAATTATGTCTCTAAATTTTCATCTCTTGATCAATAACTTAAGAATAAATTTACATTTCAGGATTTCCTATAGACATTTCTTAGTTGACACTTTTCACATTTCAAAAGTGGATTACATTGGCTAAATCACATATGTTAGTATCAAGGACATACAATGAGACATTTTATCTTGTTCTGTCAAAATGATGTTGCCATCTCAGAGATGCTAGTTGGTAAAGAGATCTAAGAAGGATAGTTTAATTTCTTGCACTGTCTTGAAGCAATACTCAGTGTTGTTTCAGGATTCACTTCTCTGTCATAGAGGATTTGAAGCCTGTTCTGGAAAGCAGTCTTCTTCACTTTGTGTCAGAAACTCAGGTGCAAAATGAGTCTTCTTAAGTTGGGGAATGGTCTATAAATCCGAGCTGAAGAATAAGAACATTTACCCACTTGTTCATAGTGTAAGGGAAGATGCATGCTCCTCAGATGAGTAGACTTGCAGTTCAGTGCAGTTGCTTATGTCTCTGCAAAATGCTCATTTTGTAAAGAAACACATTAAAGTTTTTTAAAAAGCATTTCCTTACAAAGTTGCACATGTAAGTCTAATGAAGTGTCAACAGTTTTATAATGCAAAAGTCCATTTTTAAATGAACTCATTACTGTCAATATGTATCTCAAACTCTACGCAGGAAAAAACACTTGGGAAAGAGTTTGGAGCTGGTAAAAAATGGCTGCTAGACAAACATATGAAAGATTTAAGCACCATCTGGAGCCTCCTTTCATTTAAAAATGTAACAGGGCTTTCTTAAACAATGTTTAGCTTTGCTGTTATGTTTTGCCAAATGACTATGGCTTCCCTTTTTCATATATTATGCAATAAACTCTCCAATCTAATGACTGAATTGGCTAAGTCAAGTCCAGGAGAAAAGAGACAAACCGCTGGTAGACAAGATATATGATCATTACAGCTGTCTCAGAAATCAGAACTAAGTTTGACTTTATTTTAAATAATTAAGATCTGGAGGGAGGATTGGAAGGAAATTCAATTAAAATTTTATTTCAACTTTAATCACTGCATTTAAATTTACATAGAACTGGGATTGAAATGACAATCAGATTCAATTTTCAATCTTACCCTATACACCCCATAATCTTTGGAGAAAGATTAAAAAATAGTTGCAGGAATACAGAGATTGCTTTGTTCCTATTATTAACCAGCTGAATAAACAGAAAGATTTAGCAGAATCAGCAGCCAATTTGATATGATGGAGTGGAGTGAATTCTCATCAAATTGGCAGATAACATAAAATAGGGTGGAATAGCTAATACCTTAGAAGACAGCAGCAGAATTCAGAAAGATCTTGATAGGCTTGAACACTGTAAGGTAAAGGTAAAGGTTTCCCTTGCTCGAAAGCCAGTCGTATCCGACTCTAGGGTGCAGTGCTCATCTCTGTTTCTAAGCCGAAGAGCCAGCGCTGTCTGCTTCTGCAGACATTTCCGTGGTCATGTGGCAGGCATGACTAGACACCGGAGCGCACGGAACGCTGTTTACCTTCCCACCGAAGTGGTCCCTATTTATCTACTTGCAATTTCTTGCTTTCGAACTGCTAGGTTGGCAGGAGCTGGGATGAAGACGGGGGCTCATTTCCGTCCTGCAGTACTCGTGAATCGAACTGCTGACCTTCCGCTTCCCAGTCAGCGTCTTAGCGACTTGAGCCACTGCAGTACCCTGAATGAAATTTAACAGGGATAAATGCAAAGTTTTACACCTAGGGGAAAAAAACCAGATGTACCATTACAATTGCAGGCGCACCCCCCAATAACGGACTCAGACACCATTGAAAGTGGATAACAGCATTGGGCCACATTTATTGATTCATGCCCTAGTTCGAATTATAAATTTGTATTGGTAAAACGACCAATCATAATTCTTAAGGCAAGCAGGCCGAAGTAACACTGGTAAGGTACCACCCAAAATTGCCCACGGCAATTGGTTACAATGTATCAATTTGTATCAATTTGTTTGTTGACAACAAACAAATTGTTGACCGTAGTCAATATCTAACTCATGACCCCACCCTCTGACTCGTATCCGTGAAATCACGGGGTGATGCATGCTGGCTAGCTATCGCCATCACCCCGTCGCCTGGTTCGTCGTTGACCGGACAACGTTTAACTAATTTATTCCTATCTAGTGTTGTCCAGTCAATTGCGAACCTGCCGGATACCTGTGGGTCATAACTGTTTACCTTACCAGTGCTACCCGCCCATGTGACCAAAGTCAACAGTAGTAGCAGAAGAACCCCTATATCAAACCATAGCAACAGTGTGGGATGGGCAAAAAAGCCAGGACCCGGAAGCCAATGTGGGTCCCAGCCAAAAATTCCCACCCGGCCCCGAAGCGACCAGAATATCACACTGTTAACTAGGGAGGGGGTGGAGGGGAAAAAACTTCTCCGCTCCGTCGCTTAGCTAAAATGGCAGCTCGGCTGCCTCGTGGCCACCCCTTTTATAAGGGAGCTGGCCACGCCCTAAACTACCCGGATCCTTCGTCCTGTGGGGGGGGGGCCTGCAAAGAGCGCGGCGGCCATTTTGGCGCCGCGCTTGCATTGCAGGCGCACCCCCCAATAACGGACTCAGACACCATTGAAAGTGGATAACAGCATTGGGCCACATTTATTGATTCATGCCCTAGTCCGAATTATAAATTTGTATTGGTAAAACGACCAATCATAATTCTTAAGGCAAGCAGGCCGAAGTAACACTGGTAAGGTACCACCCAAAATTGCCCACGGCAATTGGTTACAATGTATCAATTTGTATCAATTTGTTTGTTGACAACAAACAAATTGTTGACCGTAGTCAATATCTAACTCATGACCCCACCCTCTGACTCGTATCCGTGAAATCACGGGGTGATGCATGCTGGCTAGCTATCGCCATCACCCCGTCACCTGGTTCGTCGTTGACCAGACAACGTTTAACTAATTTATTCCTATCTAGTGTTGTCCAGTCAATTGCGAACCTGCCGGATACCTGTGGGTCATAACTGTTTACCTTACCAGTGCTACCCGCCACACGGAGGGGCTTCAAAGAAGGCCTGACGCCCACCCCAGACCGTCAGCTCGGTCAACAGGCCTGCTCGCCAATCACCCAACAGGAGATCCATACCTCCTCGCGACAGATGGACCCCATCCCCTGCATACAAGTCATAATTTTGTAGGCTAATAGCGGGGTAACGACTGACCCGTCCACAAGCCCTGTCGGCAAGGAACCGCGCCACCGCCCTATTGACCGCGCGCCTAGCATGGTCAAGGGCCATGAGGTCAACGCCCCCTCTGTAAGAATGGCGTGGAATCATGTCCGACCAAACCAGGGTTGTGGGAGGCCAGACGTAGTGCAAGTAGGCGAGGTCCTCGCAAATCGCATGCTTGAGCGATAAGCCGGTGACCTGACCCAAATCATTGCCCCCCAGGTGTATGATGAGAATGTCAGGCGGGTCAGCACTTCTGCCTGAAAAAAAGAAAAGGCAGCAGCTCCCGCCATAACATCCCAGGCTTACCATGCCATGTGAGACTGGCGTGTTCACCCAGTCCCAGTCAGGGTCCCCACTCTGTCGCCGCAGCGTAACACGCTGCCCTTTGCACATAGCTGTGGCCCACCAGCCATACTGTCACCGGTGTAATACGACACCCAGGGTCTGTAAGAAAATTGAGGAAAAAAGGAAGGTAAGGTGACTGAATTGGTACTCACGGCGGAAGTGGGCGCACATAAAACTGAAAACATTGTGAACCCCACCTCCCCATGCTGCGTATGTCAGCCCCGGAGTACCCAAAAGCAGCTGCTGTAGAGGCTGCCCCAATACGGAATGAATGTGTGCCATAACGGGCACCTGGTAGGCCCACCCTGGCGAGGGCTCTGCCTGTCACCTTCCAAAACTGAAATTTAGTAAGGGGAGACCCATCTTGGTGACAGAAAAACGGGCCATGGTGCGTGCCACGCAGTGCAAGAAACTCCTGTAGGGCACCAACCGGACAGATGTCTGCCAAAGAACACCGTAGCAGCCTTACACCACTGCCTACGCCATGCTGATCGGTCTTAGAGGAGCGTATCCTCAACTGGGCCCAGTCTTTGGCAACATAGACATCCTCGAGTTCCAGTGCCCTACAACTTGCATCCGCCTTAGACAGCATCACAAGTTCGCTGATGCGGAGCGCTCCAAAAAATGCCACCGTTGTGGCTGCATGGAAAAGGGCTGCCTCATAATGATCAAAACAGAGGCCTGGCCAGCCCCGGGCCAACTGGGTAAGAACCCCTGGGGAAATAGGGTGCCGGTCGTCCGGGCAACGCCCGCGCTCGCGCACCCACCCCTCCAAAACATGTCTCACACGGAAGTCAGAGGTGCTGTCCACATGACCTCCCACTTTGACCATAAAAGCCAGCGCCGAGAGCTTGGATGCTATGGTGCGAGGTGCGAGGCCCTGGGCATGCAGGTGAACCATGAACCGCAGAACATGGTCCACCGGGATAGGCCAGGTCTCTGGCAGGTGAAATTGGGCAGAAAATGCCCTGTAAGAATTAAATGCTTGTTGGTACGCCTTACGCGTGCGTGGCGCTAGTGACAGGCCAATCGCCCGGTTCACCTCTCCTTGCCAATGGTCCACGTCTCGTCCGGGAGTGGCGAGGGAAATTCCTCCGCATCCGGGGCCAAGGCACGGAACCGGGAGATCTGCAGGCGGGACAAAGCGTCAGCAATATCATTATTAACCCCTGGGACATGCCTAGCCCTGAACAAGACGTTGAGGCGCAGGCAGCGCAGCACAAACTGGCGCACTAGGTCCATAACCCTGGGCGATTTGGAAGTCTGTGCATTGACAATGTGGACAACAGCAGCGTTGTCACACCAGAAATGCACGACCGAGTTGGCCCATTCCTTGCCCCATAGCATCAAAGCACCCAGGATAGGGAAAAATTCCAGGTATGTGAGATCGCGCAGGCGACCCGTGCCTGCCCAGGCCGGTGGCCACCCACCATAGGCCCACTTCCCATTGAAGTACATCCCATAATCCAGGGATCCTGAGGCATCAGACTGGATCTGAAAATTGGGGGAAGCCAGGAGGTCAGACCTCCAAAATGAGACCCCATTGAACTCCCTCAGGAACTGTAACCAGACAAACATGTCTGCCCTGATACCCCGGGTAAGCCTGACTCTGTGGTGAGGCCTGGATAACCCTGCCATGGCGTCGCACAAGCGCCGAGCAAAAGCCCTGCCCGGTGCGACCACCCTGCAAGCGAAATTGAGGTGACCATGTAGCACCTGCAGTTCCCTCAGTGATGCCTTGCGCTTGGCCAGCAAATCCGAGATAAGGGCCACTATCCTGGACACCTTCTCCCCCGGTAACCTAGAAGCCTGCGCTACTGTGTCAATCTCCACCCCCAGGAATACTAGCTTGGTAGATGGGCCCTCGGTCTTTTCGGGCGCTAAAGGGACACCGAGTTCCTCCATTAGCGTCTGAAATGTAGTGAGGAGACGTGTGCAAGTCATCCAGGTAATGGGCTACAGACTGGGACCCTGACCTGCGGACGAAAGCCCACTCTAAGAAGGTACTGAAACGCTCAAAGGCCGAGCATGATATGGAACAGCCAAAAGGCATGGCCTTATCAAAATAATATTCGCCCCGAAATTTAAAACCCAGCAACTCAAAGTCGCCCGGATGCACTGGCAAAAGGCGAAAAGCCGACTTAATGTCGCACTTAGCCAGCAGGGCACCCGGGCCACACGAGCGCACCATGCGCAGCGCGTGGTCAAAAGATGTATACCTGACTGAACAAAGGTCATCAGGGATAGCATCATTGACCGATCGGCCGGCTGGGTAGGACAAATGATGAATAAGGCGAAACTCGCCTATAGACTTTTTGGGAACCAAGCCCAGGGGAACCTGTGCTGGGGCCGCTCGCTGGACCGCATGTCCACAATGGTATCTCTCCCCTGGCGCGGGGCGCGTGGGCGTCATGTACAGAAGCCAAAGCCTCTGGCACGGCTCGTCCCACCTCATCTCGGGGTGCAGGGGAATCCGCATACGGAATTCCTCGTCATAAGCCAACCACGAGGGGCCCGGAAAATCGACCATCGCCCTATAGATGTTGTCCAAATATTGGACCATAGGAATAGCCAAATCCGGCCGCGCCCTCAGGTACACTGCCATGTAGATTAAGTAAGCCGGCAGTCAGTTGGCCCAGGTACATGGTGGCTTGCGACGACGTGCCTGCTCCTTATCCTTCTCATCCTGCCCCTCCCTCTCCTCCTTGGTGGGCTCTCTGTTTAGGAGTGAGAAGATATCTACATACTCCCCCCACCATATCTTTTCTCTGGTGGCCTGTGCTAGGTGGTCACCCAGTGTCAAAGAATACCCCGCCGTTGGCAAGGCCGAAACCGGCACCGCAGACAACGCGGGCATCTGAAAAGGGGCCTGTGCTAGTCCGGCCCCCCGATTACATTCCCCGCAGGGTAGGGAACACCCCCGACCCCAGGGCTCTGGGTGGCAGTTATCATCGCCGGGTGGGGCGCCGGCGGCTGGGCCACCGCGCCACCCGCGCGAGGCCAAGGCCATTGAAAGGCCCCCCCCATAGCGGCAATGTGTGTAGGTGTACTGGCTTGGACCGCATACTCACATGTTGCACCCCCGCGAGCCACCCCCACCGGGGGTTCCGGCCCACCGGGGGCGTCGGAGCTCACGACCGCCGTAGAGCTCATCATCGGGGCCTGACCCGCACCTGCTTGCTGGCTGGGGAGCTGCGAGGCAGTGGCCGAAGTCGCGCCACGCGCCTGCAGCAGCTCGACCCGTTCCGTCGCCTGCTGTTGCCCAGCCTGCGACACCTCTAAACGAACCCCACAGGGAGCCCCAGAATGGCTGGCCCGAGCCAAGGACGCCTCCAGGGCCGCAACGCGGGCCAGTAAGGCCTCCACGCTGACATGGGGCCAAGGGCCGGCCGGCCCGCCTGTTACAGGCGCGGGTACAGGTCCCTGTACCCCAGGACCCGAATAGGGCCATTGCCCCACACCGAAGCCCGGCAGGGTCGGTGCAGGCACCTGCCAAGGCAGGGGGCCACACCACCCCCAAGGCTAGAAGGCCCCGGGGGAAGCTGCGCCCCAACTGCTGCAGGCCCAGCAGGATGGGCAGAGCCAGGAGCAGTGTCCACCGCTTGCGGGCCGCGGGCCGCAGCCCTTACCGGGCCCATGCTCGGGTCTCCCGCTTCTGGCCAAGGGGTGATCGACCCCATCCCGCCGGTCCCGGCGGGTACCGGCAAAGGCGGCTGCTGTGGAGGCGCCACCGCGGTCCTCCGACCTGGATTGCGCCTCCTGACAGCGCGAGCCGCACTCGAAGCCGCCTTCTTCTTCGAAGGCATCTCAATCTGGGCAAAGGGAAGCCGAAAGAGAAGATTCGCCGCCAAAAGGCTTCCCAAGCAAGGTAAGGAGCGACAGAGACACAGGGGAAAAAACTTCTCCGCTCCGTCGCTTAGCTAAAATGGCAGCTCGGCTGCCTCGTGGCCACCCCTTTTATAAGGGAGCTGGCCACGCCCTAAACTACCCGGATCCTTCGTCCTGGGGGGGGGCCGCAAAGAGCGCGGCGGCCATTTTGGCGCCGCGCTTGCAGAAGGGGGATACTTGGCTCAGTAATACTACAAGTGAGAAGGAACTGTTGATCATAGGTTAAAAATGAGTCAACAGTGTGATGTGGCTGCAAAAAAGGCCAATGCTGCTTTAGGCTGCATTAACATAAGTACAGTATAGTCTCCAAAATCCACTGCCATCAGTCATATCTGCTTTGATCCAGATTCCTGCATTGGACAGGTCCCTTCCAACTCAGTTATCAAGGGAACAAAATGAAACTTTTTTTTCTGTATCAGAGATGAAAACACATTTTTCTAAAGTAGTTTTTCATGCTAAATTCAGAACTGCCATTAGTTTTTCCCTATCATGTCAGGTTTTAAAGTCATGAACAATGTGTCATATATTATGATATTTATTGTTTTTATTGTTTTGCTGTTACTTTGTATTTTATAACTATGTTGAGAACCTCTTTGAGTTGTCAGTAGACAAGTAAAGCGGTATATAAGCACAAATATAAATAAATAAATAAATAAAAGCGTCACTCTTAATCATGTACACACAGCAGCTAAATACATTCCTCAGTATCTCAGAACAAAAGTCAAAACAGGCCTACTCTTTGAAATACATCACATAACTGTGCTAGAACAGCTGCAACGGCTTCTTCAGAAGCACTTAGAATAGGACTTTCTTGTGTAAGGTACAGCATCCAGCAGCCATTATACTTTCATTCCAGGAGCCTTGGTATCAACGTTCCATTAACTGAATGTCCTTGTGGAACCGTTCTCCTTGTTCATCACTCACAATTCCAAGATTTTCTGGGGGGAAATCTAGGTGAGAGTGCAAAAAGTGTATTTTTTAATTACATGCGACAACCAAGTTTCTTGTATGAACGAAGAAGATTCTGAACTCCCTCTTTGTACCCAGGAGACTTATGATTATCCAAAAAGTTTTTGACAAGCCAAACAAAAGCCTCCCAAGCTTCCAACTCTTCTGCTGAAAGAGATTGTTTAAATTCTTCATCATGCAAAACAGACTTAATCTGCAGGCCTATGAAAATTCCTTCTTGTAGTTTTCCAGCACTGATGATGGGAAATTTCTTCACAAGGTACTGAGTTCACTTTACCAATGGCCTTAACAAGATTCTTCATCAAGTCTAACTTGATATGGAGGAGGTAGATAAATTTTGTTTGGATCAACCAGAGGCAGAAACTTGACACTGCTTGTTCCGGGTGTATAGACGTTTCTTGGTTGCCAGTCGCGCTTGACATAATGTTCTGCACTAGACTGGCTGTCCCACAGGCACAGGAAGCAGCAGTATTTGGTAAATCCCTCTTGCATCCCCATCAACATGCCAATAACTTTTAAATCATCACAGATGTTCCACTGGTGTGTCTTAAAACTAATACCGTCCAACAAAGTGTTCATGTTCTCGTATGACTCTTTCAAATGGACAGAATGTGCAACTGGTATGCTCGATTTGGAGTTACCATTGTGCAGTAAAACTGCCTTCAAGCTTCTTTGTGAAGAATCGATGAAAAGACACCATTCAGATGGACAGTGCACTTGTGACAAACCATTGTAGTCCATTGATATCATGGCAATAGCACAATGAGCCATCATGAGTAAAGAATGAAGACAAGTTGTGATTTCTTTGCCTATAGTAAGTTATTTTCACACCATGTGTGAGCAAGTTCTTCTGTTTAAGTCTGGAGGCGAGAAGCTCAGCTTGATCTTTAGATAGCTTTAAATCACGTACAAGATCATTCAGTTCAGCTTGGTAAAAGTCTTTGATTCTGTGTCATCATCCCACAAGTAGTCTGCATCTGACATTTCTGGAACGTGGCCAGTGGCTTCACCGCATTCCTGATCACCTTCTACCGAAGCAAGACCATCATCTGGTGGTAATGGAACGGGCAAGGAATCATCATGGAGAACAGGCCTAATTGCTGAATCTAGGATATGCAATTTTGTGCTTTGTTTTAGATGAGAATCAAGTTGAATTAACCCGACAAAAGTAGCAGTCGTTAATATGGTCTCACAGTTTCCTCCACACTTTTGGGATGGCAAAATACATTGATGTCCTTCGTCAATTCAACCAGTTGTGTAGGCTACTGGAACAGCTGGTGCACATGATATGTGGAGCCCAGGGTTTATCCTGGTCACCTAATGGACAGCCAAATTACAGCATGTACCTCTTTTTAAGATCTGCAGTAATTGGACGATGTTGTGCTGACGATGTAAATGATCCACACACGTAACAGAAACTATCAGGTTCATTCCTGCAGTGGCTAGGCATGATTCCACCAGAATATAGAGGAAAGCAGATTAATTAAACACAGTTTGTCTTAGATAGTTTCTGTTATTTACAGACGGGTCTAACCACGCAATACCCCATAGGGCAATAACTGCCATTGCCGAGGCAACCAGTTACACTGTCAGCGCTGAGCACCAACTCACACAGCAAGGCTTATAGTAAAGCCATCAAAATATATAATTGCTGATAAAACAAAAACTTGACGTGCTAGAGAAAAATGGTTTACAGATTTGAAATCAGCGAGAAAAATGCTATAAGACACATATGAAATGGTCTCCGATACAAATTTTTTGTAGCCTTGTGATATGAGTCTATGACATTTAACAAACTAAATTAATTTTAATTACTTCTTTCTGGTAACACCCAATTGTAGTCCTATAAACTCAAGATAGCTCAGTGAGCTGGAGTACCTGGCCTCAGATGTATAAATTAAAAGATTAAAAATTGAAAAGCCCTCAAAAGCAGGAAAACTGAACCAAAACCAAAATCCTGTTGTATAATTTAGGTCTGTAGAAGAATGGTGTTTGGCAATTTTCAATAATTAAACCAGGGGTGCCCAAACTTTTGCGCCGGGGGCCTGACCATGCCCTCGGAAGGAGGCGCGTTTGCACATGCACATTGGGACCCACTTCCGGGAATGGTTCTGGTAATCCTTGCACATACATAAATGTATCTGTGCCACTCCTGGAAGTGGTTCTCGACATCCCTGCACATGCTAAATGTTTCTGTGGCACTAACGGAAGTGGTTCCGGAATCCCTGCATACATACAAATGTATCCACACCACTCCTGGAAGTGGTTCTGGACATCCCAGCACATGTGCAAATGCATCCACGTCACACATGGAAGTGATTCTGGACATGCATGCGCATTGGCGGGCGCATCCCACATCCACTTCCGGGAGAAGCAAGGGCATCATGGGCCGGATGAAATGGTGTTGGGGGCTGGATCTGGCCCATGGACCATAGTTTGGGCACCCCTAAATTAAACATTTTATATGTCTCTCCCATGAATTTATTTGGCTCCTCAAGAGGGCACTGGCCTTTATCATGAGAAAATTCCAAACCACTGATCTGTGGAACTTTCTCCTAAGTAAATATTCTTAAGATTGTATCCGATACTTGTGCCTTCAACTCCTGGCAAAAACAATGAAGTAATGTTAATGGAAACCTTCAGGAGTGGCAGTTCACCTTCTACATTGCAGGCGCACCCACCCAAAGAAGACTCAGATTAAAGGCATCGGGCCACTTTTATTGAATAATGCCCTAGTCCGAATTATCACTTTCAATTGGTGTATCATCCAATTGTAATTCTTTAAGGCAAGCAGGCCGCAGTAGCACTGGTAAGGTTCCACCCTAAATGCCAATGGAAATTGGCTACATGTATCAATTTGTATCAATTTGTTTGTCGACACAAACAAATTGTTGACCAGAGTCAATATACTATCTACTGACCCCATCCTATGACGTGTATCCGTTCAAATATCAAGGTGATGCAGGCTGTGAAGCTCCTGACATCACCCCTTTCAAAGTTCGCCCTTGACCGGCCAAACCTGTTTCCCCTGTACCTATCTACGTGTTGGCCAGTCAATTGCGAACCTGCCGGATACCTATGTGTTATAAATCTTTACCTTACCCAGTGCTACCTGCCACACGGGGAGGCGTCCATGATGACTCACCGCCCCCCAAACCATCAGCTCGGTCACCAGGCCTGCTTGCACCTACTCCAGAAAGAGGTACATACCTCTAGCCGACAGGTGGACCCCATATCCTGCCTATAGGTTAAAACTTTTGCAAGCCTATCCTCAGATGTCTACTGGCTGTCGCCGAGCCAATCCCAGCAAGGAACCAGGCAACAGCCCTGTCTGCTGACCGCCGAAGACGGTCCAAACCACAGAGATCCATGTCTCCCCTAAATTGGTGTCTCGGCACGATGTCAGACCATAGCGACCGCGTGTATGGCCATAAATGATGTAAAAACGCCAGGTCACTGCACCTTGACATTTTAATGGAAGGTCAGTGATCCGTGTGAGATCATCGCCGCTGAGGTGCAGAATAAGAACATCAGACGGTCCAGCATCCCTGATGGACATCAGGAATGGCAACAGTTCCCACCCACTTGTGCCGCGCATACCATACCATCGCATACGTGCGGATGCATGCAGCCCGAGCTGGGGTCCACACTCTGTCGCCGCAGCATATACTGCCGCCCAGTGTCCATAGCTGCGGCCCACCAGCCCCACTGCCACCGGTGTGCGGAGAGACACAGGATCTGTAAAAGAGGATAAGGTGTTAAGGACATAACTAGGTACTCTTACAATGAGGGGACGTAAATATAAGGACAATACGCACACACCCTCACGTGCCCACAGATATCCGCCTCCGAGTATCCAAACGCAGCCGCAGTCAACGCGATGCCTATCCTAAAGGAATGGGTGCCATAACGGGCTCCACACTGTGAAGCGCGGTACCGGTCACCCTCCAGAACTTAAAATTTGTTAAGAGGAGACCCATCCTGGTGGCAGAAAAACAGGCCAGGGCGCGCAGCAGGCACTGCCAATTGCATGTAGGGCACCAACTGGAACGATGTCAGGAAATGTACGTCATAGCAGTATACACCACTGTCCACTCCATGCTGATCGGCCTTCAAGGGACGACTCCCCAACTGAGCCCCACTCTTGGTTGATATAGACATCTTCGAGTTCCAGTGCCCTACAAAACATGTCCCCCGTTGACCATAGGACCAGCTCGCTGAGTCGTCGAGCTCCAGAAAAAAGGTAAAGCAGTAACTGCATGGAAAGAGACTCCTCCTGCCTACTGCAACATCGTCTATGCCAACCTCGTGCAAGATGGGTCAGAATATCTGTAAGAATAGGGTGACATGTTTCGGGCAGTGGCCACGTACACGTGTCCACCCCTCCAATACACAGCGTATTCAGAAGACCCTCGCATAGTCAGGAAAGCCCCATGCCTTGGCCATGAATATCAAGGCTTAAAGCCTGGTGGCTATGGTGCGTGGAGCCAACCCCAGATCATAAGGGCAGACTATACATTATAAAACCTAGTCGGCCAATGTCGGCCACATTTTGGGCAATTGCCTTTTCCTACAAAAGGCTCTAAAGTGAAGGATTGGACGCTGATGCACAGTGCGCGTGCGAGTTGCCAAGACATGCCATTCGCCCGGTTCATGTCTCCTTGCTAAATGACCATATCACAGCCAGGAGTGGAGAGGGTAGCTCACAAGCGTCTGGAGCCCAGCCGCGGAACCGGGCGATCTGCAGGTGGGGAAAACATAAGCAATATCGTTATAAATGCCTGGCACATGTTTAGCCCAAAGAAGCGCCTTAAAGCGCACGGACCCAAGAACAATATGCGAGCTGAGGCCATGACTCCGGGGGATTTAGACGTTCGGGCATCGACAATGTGCACCACCACAGCATTTCCACACCAAAAGCGGAGCACAGAATCAGGCCACCTGTCCCCCAAAGCATAAAGGGTACCTAGAATTGAGAATTTTTTTTTAGAAACATAAGATCGCGTAAGCGATCCGTGCCCTCCCATCCCTGGGGCCAATGACCATAGGCACCTGTCCTTAAATAAATCCCCCCACCCAGGGAGCCGGAGGCATCCGACTGTACTTGTAACTGGGGCTGACCAGAAGCTCAGACCTCCCGAGGAGACAGCATGGAAGTCCTGCGGGAATGTGAGCCAAACCAACAGGTCCGCTCGTAAACCCCTAATCAGCTGTACCCTGCGGCGGCGTTTAGCGAGACCCGCCATAGCGTGACCCAGACACTAGGCGAAAGCACTGCCTGGTATTACCACTCTGCAGGCGAAGTTGATGCGGCCATGCATCACCTGTGACTCTCGGAGAGGCACCTTCCACTTGGCAACATTGCCACATTGCAGCAAGAGCCGCTCCCCTTGACCGACAATTCGGTCACCTGGCCCTCTTGCACATTATTCAAAAGAGAGGTGCCTCCACTTGTTGACAGGTGAACCCCATCTCCAGAATACAGGCCAAATTCCTGTAACCCTATCCCCAGATGACAAATGGCTGTCCCCAAGCCATTCTAGACAAGGAACCAGGCACCAGCCCTGTTCACTGACCGTTGGGCACGGTCCGATCGCTGGGACAAAGTGTCGCCCATGATATTGCATCGGCATTATGTATGACCATAGCAATCATGTAGACGGCCATAAATGGCAAAGAAACGCCAGGTCACTGCACTCAGAAGTCTTTAAGTCCGGGCCAGCAATCCGTGTAAGATCACCGCCTCCGAGGTGCAGCATTAAAACATGTGGCGGCCAAAATGGACATCAGGAATGTCGACAGTTTCCGCCACCTCTATGCCGTGCACACCATACCACTGCATACACGTGGTTACGGGTAGTTTGAGATGGGGTCCCCATTCTAAAGAAGCAGCATACTGAGCCACCCCAGTGCACAGAGTTGTGGCCCACAAGCCACCACCACTACCAGTGTGTGGGAACACACAGGGTCTGTAAAATAAGGAGGGAGAACAGAGGGCAGTCAAGGCACTCATTCAGTGAAGAGACGAACAGACAGAGAAAATTGGGCAAATCCACACCTGCCCATGCAACATATGTCAGGCTCCGAGCACCCAAACGTAGCTGCAGCTGATGCGGCACCCAACCAGGAGGAATGGGTACCAATTCTAGTTCAGTCAGGATAGACCCGGCTTGGTAGCAGACGACAGGCCAGGGCGTGAACCACGTGCTGCCACAAACACCTGTGGGGGAACAACCGGACATATGGCAGCGCCAGGCTAGTACCCTCTCCCGGCTGATCGGCCCTTGAGGAGCGAAGCCTCACCAGAGCCCACTCCTGATCGAGCAACCCATAATCTAGCGCCAGTGCCCTGCAAAACATGTCCGAAAGTGGACTCTCCGCACACAGCATAAGCGTAGCCACGTAAGAGTCACATACAGTAACTGCAAGTGCTAACAGGAGTCGTCGCTGGCATCTCAGGGTGAAGGGCCGCCCTAAGCCTAAGGTCTTGACCTAGGCTAACCATGACGGGCCAGGGAAAACAACCCCGGCCCTGCAATCATTGTTCAAGCACTGTACCATTGGAATGGCCAAATCAGGATGGGCCCACATACATCCTGCCATGGATGCCCAATAGGCCGGCAACCAATCGGCCCCATAGGGGGGACAGGGTGCGGTGACGGGGCAACTCCTTGACCCTGTCATCCTGCCCCTAATGCCCTAATCAGTGTGTTCACATTGCAGAAGGGGGAAAATGTGAATATATTCCCCAAAACACAGAGCCTAGCTAATAGTCCAGGACAAGTGGTCACCCAGGGGCACAGAGCAACCGGCCATCAGCAGAACCACCATTGGCACAGATTGGAGTGGATAAACACATAACCGGCCCTACGGGCCCAGAGGAATTAAGTAAAAGCATAGGGGCGGTCACCCCAGTAAGAACCAGAGTGTAATTGGCCTGCTGCGACCATGGCCACTATACCCACCACCAGCGTGATGAGCTAGTGTCAGAGGTGTGCTCATTTGACCAGGATACTCACTCGGTGCACCCCCACGAGCCGCCCCCACTGGGGGTTCCAGCCCGTGGTGGGCGTCGGAGTTTGCGATGTCCATCTCGCTACATGTTCCCGAGCGTCCCGGCCGGATGGGGAGCCACGAGGCGCCAGCCTACGCTGGCCTGATGGCCTCTGGCAGCTCGACCCTGTTGGTGGCCCACTGCACAGCCATGGCCGGCATGTGGGCCGGAACCGCCAAGTTGGCGCGCCCACCATCCGAGGTGGTGGAGCAATGACCATTGATGCCTCCATTGCCGAATTGCAGGCAAGGGGGCATCCGCAGCATCTAACCCACCAGGACAAGGTGAGTCGGATGGGCCGGATGGCCCCACCGGGTAATTGATACGGGATAACCCATGGTAATCCCCAGCCATAATAGGGGCATGCCTAGTAATCCGGCCCATGAGGGGCCGGAATGACAGTGGGGCAGAAACCCGCACCGTGCCCAAGTGGGCCGTTATGCCCAGCCGGGCAAATAAGCAGCAGGGGTAAGAACCCCAGTGGGGCAGGCCTGTGCCACCCCCCGCCCGAGCCCTCAGCCTGGGCTCATGGGACCTGCGGGGGTGCCATCCGAGCCCTCCGGCCCAATGGAACTTCCAAAAAATAGAGGGGGTGGGCTGAGCCCCCCCTCCCCCAGGCGCAACCAAGGGGGTCAGTTGAGCTCCAGGTGATGCCCGAACTCACAACCAATGAAGCATTCCGTTCTGCAGTACTCCGGAATCGAACCGTTGACTTTCTGCCTCCCAGTCAGCCTCTTAGCCACCTGAGCCACTGCAGTCCGGTGCCGTGAGAAAGGAAAAACCTCCAATTGAAGGAGACTCAAAAGAGAGAGACCCATAAATGTCTCTCTCCACGGGAATCCTTGCTAAAACAAAGGGCAAATCGAGCCTCTTGCAAAGAGGCGAGGAAAGCAAAAAAAAAATGAAGCCTCGAACAGAGGCGAGCAGGGGAGGAAGCGATGGAGCAAACTTCTCCGCTCCGTCGCTTCTAAAATGGCAGCCAGGCTGCCTCGTGGCCACCCCTTTTAAAGAGGGTGGCCACGCCCCCTAACTAACCCGGATGTCTGAGTCCGGGTGGGTGGGGGGCCCGCAAAGAGCGTGGCGGCCATTTTGGCGCCGTGCTTGCATATGTCACAGCACACACACCCATGTAACACCCCAAACTGTTGATTTTCAAAGCTCTCACTAGAAATCTAACAACTTGCTATGTTGACATGGCTTTTTCAGACCCCAGAGGGAACAGAAAATTGACCTGACCCTGAACCTGGTAAATATGCCTGTCTTTTTTTTCTAAAGCAGGATTGGATAATGTTTAGATCTAGAGAACCACATGCAATAACAGCTGGTCACTTGAGGGGCACATTTTTTATGTTTGTGGATTTGTGTAAAGAGAAACACATATTTCCCTCATCACAGTATACAAGAATGTGAATGTTAAACATCCCAGTCCTGGCTAGTTAATTTTTTTCTCTTTCATGTCCTGATCAAATCCTGGACTGCCAAAATGAAGCCACTTTCTTCACTTTGTCATTGCACAAACCCAAGTCTCATTGGTGCATGTCTCTGGCAGCAATTGGCAGATCAGTAAATGGGGCAAACTCTGTCTCTCTCCATATTCACAACGTGTGTTGTTGTCTGCCAGCAGTTGGTCTTGCATTTATGGACTCCGACCCTCAGCCTATTCATGATCATACAGGTGGTAAGGGAAGTTGAGATCTTCAGTTATAACCACCTTTAATGATGTTCCTTGCCCAGTGAGTTCCTTTCTCCATCTTCTAATTTGGTTTTGCTCTAGTGTACCCACAAGAATGTTTGTTCTTGAGGTGCGGCTAAGATGGTGCCGGGGCAACACTTATTCTGACTAGTTCGCGCTGTTAACATGATTTTAATGGGGTAATTAGAAACAATTTGGAGTCAAACTTTCAAGAAAAGAGCTGTTCTGAAGTCCTGGATGCTTTTGCTTAAGTTTTTGGGTGAAATCGAGGTTGGAGTTTGGAGATCGGGTGATGAATGAAGCGCAATGCAGGCTGGGCTGAATGAGCCATCCTGAGGCCAGACAGAACCTCAATCATTCAAAACTAAAGAAGGGGGCTTCAGAACTCTATAACAAATTAAGCAAAATGGTGGTGGACAAGTGGTTGTGGAGTGGATGGAGGAGAGAGCCCAAGGAGATTAAGTAAGTCTCGAAGGAGAGTGGAGGTTGGAGGTCTGAAGGAAGAAGGAGGAAGGAGCGGGGTGAGAAGGAGTAATGGTGGCGATCTTTGTAAAGATCGAAAGTTAGAGAAAGTACAGAAAGACAACCGCAGAGTTAAAGCAACAAGTTTGGAGTGGTGGTCCTGGAGTTGGAGTGAAGGAGTGGTGGTGTTTGGATTGAAGGAGAACAGAAGTGGAAAAGGAAGGAATAAAAGAAAGGAAGGAGGAGAAAGAAATAAGGAGAAAGAGGGTAGCCGAATTGCACGGAGGTGGACCTTGCTTGGAAAAGGCCGAGGTTTGGATTATAATTATGTAAGATTTTTCTTCTTTTTAAAAAATATATATATCTTGGAACTGAATAGTTTGATCTCCATATGGAAAGTTTTTTTTAATTACTATTATATTTTTTGTTATTATTCTCCCTGGATCACCGTTTGAAATTGGTTGGAGCTCTGATTCGTCATTTTAAAGTTTAGTTTCATCTTTGCCTTTCCACTGTCTCCTGCACTTTCACAGTTGCCATATTGTTGCAGTTTTTGGATTGTACTTATTTTAAAAGAAACATTTGAATCTGATATTTTGGGAATCAGACATTTGGATAGATTATACATTTATTCTCGGAAACAGATGCTGCGACATGGATTATAATTGTGGAATAACTTTTTCTTTTTTCTTTTTTCCCCCTTCTACATACATCACATTTGGATCGAATGGTTTTATTTTTTTGGTTTAGAAGGGGAGTTTTTTCTTTTTATTGAGATTCTGGATATATAGTTGCTGGAAACATCTAACTGAGTTCAGGACATTTGGAAGCAACATTACAATTGGATTATAATAAGGGGGAAAAGAAGCTTTTTCATTTGGTTGGATAATAACACATGGATTATAATTATTGAAAGTGTGTGGTTTTGTTCAGCTAAATTTTTGCTTTGGATTTTGAAGAATTAATAGAACTCATAACTGTATAAGTCTACAACATTTAATCAAATCTGGAATTTGACCAGGAAGATGGATTTGGAGGAAATAAAGGGGTAGATGCATTGAGACTATTATTTGAAGTTACAGTGGAAAAACTTGGAAAAGGAAAGGGAAAGGATGAAGAGGTGGTGAAGCCTAAGAAGATGGGTGTGAAGAATGATGAGAAGAAATATAAATTAGCAACTGAAGAAGCACCCCCATCAACAGCAGCACCAGAACCTGCACCAATGGACCAAGTGCAAATTATGGTTGAGTTAGGTAAATTGTTTGAGAAATTTGAGAGGATGGAGGAGGCAAATGTGAAGGGTTTCCATAAAATTAAGGAAACAAGGGTAAAAGACAAAAGATGAAATTATGGAAAAACAGGATAAGCTGGTTGCAATGTTTACTGATTTTTCTAAGAAGGTTGATTTTAATTTTCAGAGGATGGATATAAGTGTTCAGTTGATGCAAAAAGATATGAAATTGATACAGGATGACATGAAAGGGTTACATGAGGAAGGAAAGGATACTAAAATGAAAGTTTAAATGCAGGAGAAAAAGATAGACATGATGGAAGAGATGATGAGAAAACAGAACATAGTAATTCGTAATCTTGTGGGGAAAATGCCAGACCAGCTGAAGGAAAGAATAGTTAATTGGCTAAACAGTTTGAAAATGGGGAAAGATTTTGAGAATGAAAATACTGCAAATGTTTATAGACTGGGTGCGAGGAAAGGGAAAAGTGTTCAAAGAAATGTTTTGGTTAAATTTGCAAATTGGGGGGGGGGATAAATAAAAGGTGATTGCTTTTATAAAACAAGCTGGGTCTGGCGTTATAAAAATTGATGGGAATTATGTTGAGGTTTATAACGACATATCAGTGGAATAATATGGTTGGTGATATAAGATGAAACCAGGAACAAAAATTTTGATGGAACGTGGGATAAAATATAATTGGAGATTTCCACAACAAGTAAGATATTTTATGATAAGAAAATGCATACAATTGATGCAGGGATGGATGCTTTGGAATATTTGGTTTAATTGGTTTGGTTAAGGCAGCTACACAAGAATGGCTTGGTCTAAGGAAAGCTTTAATAGAATCGGGGGGCATAAAAAGAGACTATGGAAATGCTGAAGAGAGGGGTGCTACAGGAGGAACAGATGTGGATTTTAAAGCATTGATGGTGGTTGATGAAGGGTGAATCAGGATTTACTGGATGGAGAAGAAAATGGAATGATGCAGGGGAAAGAAATAATTTTTATAAATGTTTGTGTGTTTTCAAAAATAAGATTGTGCGCTGGAGCATTAGATAGTAGGCACATCTTGCACATTCCCCCCTCCTCTCTTTGATTGTCAAGGGCTACTTCTATAAAGAAGTGGGGAGGGTAGGTATGAATGTTTATTGTTTTAGCTGTTGTTATTGTTTATGTGTGGTAGAGTGAAACATGCCCGTAGGAGGAAGCGAAGGTCATAGAAGATGGTTTTTAAGATTAAAGTATGAGAAATATTAAAGTGTTATCATGGAATGTGAAAGGTACTGGCTCTCAAGTGAAGGGGAGAAGAATAGAATCAGCCCTGAGGAAAGATAAGCCAGATATAGTCTTTTTGCAGGAAACTCTCAAAAATTGGGGGATACAAATAAGACTTTTTAGGATGGATGCAAATTTATGAAAAGTCCTATGGTACATCAAAAGCAAGAGGGATTGCGGTTCTGATCTTGAGTAGACTAGGTTTCAAGATGATAAATAGTATTTCCAACCTGGAAGGTAGATACTTAATAATAAAAGGGGAGATTGACGATGAGGAAATAATTTTAGTGAACATATATGCACCAAATGATCATCAAGGGGAGTTTTTAGATAAAATATATGGTGTACTGGAGAAAGAAATGCAACAAAAATAATTGTAGATGGAGATTTTAATTTAATAAGGTGAAACTTAGATTGTACAAATATAGCAAGGAGTGGAAGAGGATCTAAAATGCAGATTCTTGATAAATGGATGAAATCTCTAGGCTTGAAAGATACATAGAGGGAGTTTAAAGGGTCGGAAAGGGCTTATACGTTTTTTCACAGGTGCATAATACATACTCCAGAATAGATTATATATTTGTAACAGAGAGTATGATCAGGAATATAGATGAGGCGGAAGTGGGAATTTTTAAAGAATCAGATCATGCAAAAGTGTTGATGGAATTAAGGATAGAGGGAGCAAAGAAAATTAGAAGGAATTGGAGATATGATGCTAAAGTTTTTAAAGACCAAAAATGTAAAGAGCAAATTATTGAAAAATGGAAGGAAAGTTGGTATTGGAATGATATGGATGAGGTGAGTTATAATATGGTATGGGATGCCATGAAGTCAGTTTTTAGAGGGGAGAGTATTAAGTTGGCTAGCATTAGAAATAAACAATTTAAGGAAATACAAGACAAAGTTGAAAAAGAGATAAAGCGGTTACAAGAAGATCATGCTAAGACAAATGATAAGAAGATTTTTGACAGGATGCAAAGATTAAAGACGGAATTGGTAGGAAAGGACATTAAAAAGGTAAAAATAGATTTGGTGTATTTAAAAAGGGAATATTTTGAATACAGTAATAAGCATTCAAAGTTATTAGCAAGAGCTGCTAAAGAAAAGAGAAATAAAAGGGAAATTGGAATTTTGGTTAATAAAGAGGGAATAAGATGTAACAGGATTAGAGATAAATGTAAGATTGTCAAAGGTATTGTATCAGATTTTATATGCTAAAAAGAATATAGATTTGGAGAAGTTAAAGGATCAATTGGGGAAACAAATAGAAAATAAGATAAATCAGGAACACAGAAATAGAATGGAAGAGCGAATAATGGAGAAAGAAATAAAAGATGTAATAGTCAACTTGAAGTCAGATAAAGCCCCGGGTGAAGATCGGTTATCAGATGAATTTTATAAAGAATTTAAAGACATTGTGGTTCCAAAATTGATGAAATTATATAATTATATTTTGGAAGGAGGGCAAATTCCGACCTCATGGTATAGAACTATAATTGTTTTATTAGCAAAACCTGGAAGAGATTTAGAAAAAGTGAAATCATATAGACCTATTTCTTTGATAAATCAAGATGCTAAGATTTTTACAGCAATATTGGCAAACAGACTGAACAGTTTTATGGGTAATTATATAAATGAAGATCAAATGGTTTTTTTTTGAAAGGAAGACATATGGTGGATTTGACAAGGAGAGTTTTAGATTTAATAGATATTGTAGGACAAACAAATGAGAAAGTTGGATTATTATCATTAGATATCTTCAAGGCATTTGATTCATTACAGTGGGTAACAATTAACGAGATAATTAAATGTTATGAATTTGGTGATAAATTCAGAAGGACGATTGAACAATTATATCGATATGGTACTGCCATTGTTAGGGTAAATAATGATGTTACAGAAGAAGTAAAATTATAAGCTGGAACAAGGCAGGGTTTCCATTAACACCAATTTTGTTTATTATGGCAATGGAGTTGTTGGCAAAGGCTATAAGAGAAGATAAGGATATTGAAGGAATACTAGGAAATAAGATAAGTTTGTATTCTGATGTTACTTTGATAACAATGAAGCATCCTATGAAGGCATTAGAAAGAATACAAGAGCAGTTAAAAGATTTTGAAGAGATGACAGGTTTGAGAATAAATTGGGATAAGTCGGAAATGATATTGTGTAATATTGATAAGTAGGAACAACAGAAAATAAAGGGTAAATTTAAATTACAGGTTAAAGATAATTTGAAGTATCTGGGAATAAATATTTCAAATAAATTTGAGGATCTTAAGAAATTGAATTATGGAAAACAGAAAGTGGAAATTACAGATAAAATATAGCAATATCAAAAGTTGAAGTTGTCTTGGTTCGGCAGGATTGCGTTATGTAAAATGATGTTGCTACTGAGAATTAATTTTTTGTTTGATGCCCTGCCGATCCAATTAAATGATAAGGAAATTAAGGAATTTCAAAATTTGTTAAATGATTTTTGTAATGGTGGGAGGAAACCTAGAATTGTAAAAAAAAAAAACCTGTGGTACTTATCTCAGAAAGAAGGAGGACTAGGATTGCCAAATTTGAGGAATTATTACAGAGCTTTTCAAATTAAAAATATTGTGAAAATTTTAGCAAGGGAAAAGGCAATATGAGAAGAAATTGAGATGAGGGATCTAAATCAAATCGGGAAAATGGTCTTTTTAGATAGTAATATGGGGAAAATAGTTACAAAAAATAAAATTATGAAGACAATATTAGGAGTATGGAAAAAGTTGAAGATGGAATTGGCTCCAGATACATCTTAACCTATAAATCCAAGAGTTAACCGTTGGAACTGGCTATAGGTTGCTATGCCTCGCCCTACTTGCCTGCACTCACCCTTCGTGCACACGGCTGATCTGGGTACGCAGGTCAACGAAGGATTGAGAAAACCAACAGTGGGGCAACAGCCCCACAAACGCGAAGAAAGGGAAACAACTTCACTTCCCAACATTCCTTGCGCCGCACCGCGCCAGAGCCAATCAGGCTGAGAGGCTCTCGCACGGCGCAGCATTCAGAAATGCGCCGCAGCCAATCAAAAGAAAAGCATTTTAAAAAAAACGCAGCACAAACACAAAGCACCAACCCATAACTACAAGCCCCAGCGTCCTGCGCGCCATGAGCGCGCAGAACGCTGAGGAAGCCGGCGCCCGAAAAATTAAAAAGAAAAACAACTCACCGCCTCACAGCCAAGCAAACAACAGCCGGCTTTCTTTCCCTCACCCGCGGCGCCTGAAGGTCCCGACTGGAGTTTCCCCTTTAACATCAGTGGGTGGGGGGTTGCGATCCCCCTCACCGCTGGCTACCCTAGGGTTGGGAGGTTTGTGGGAACAAAAGGGGTATGTTTCCCAAACCCTTCTGGACCCAGGGCACCAGGAAGAGGGGATCGATCCCCCCCATCCTTAAAACAACTCCGTCTTTTCTTCCCTTTAAAAACGGAGTTGTTTTAAGGAGGGGGGAGGGAATCGATCCACTCTGCCTGGTCTACTGAGTCCAGAAGAGTTGGGGGGACATACCTCTTTTGTCCCCACAAACCTCCCAACCCCAGGGGAGCCAGCGGAGAGGGGGGTCGCAACCTCCCACCCACTGTTTTTTTTATTTATTTTTTTTTATAGTCACATTTGTATATGCCACCCACTCAGGCAGAACCCGACTCAGGGCGGCATTACAACAATTCTAAAAACACATAAAAGACACTATAAAAAACCCACATCCCACCCCATTTAAAAACCCATATCCCGCCCACCCATCCCACCCACCACATAAAGAAAAAGAGAGAGTTCTTAATCCTTACAATAGCCAGCAGGCGGGAGCCGTAGTCCCATTCGGGCCCCACACCTGCCCTGCCAGCCAGGTCTTCATTCCTTTCCTGAAGGGCAGCAATTCGCTTTGAAGTCTTAGATCTATTGGCAGGAGGTTCCAAAGAGCTGGTGCGGACACGGAGAAGGCCCTCCTTCGGGTGCTAGACAAATGTGCACCCCTAGTTGATGGCACTATTAGAGAGCCCCTCCGGTCCGCTCTAGTTGGACGGGCAGACACTCTTGGGACGATGCGGTCTCTAAGGTATCCTGGCCCACTGCCATATAGGGCTTTAAAGGTCAAAAACAGCACCTTAAATTGCACCCGGAGACAAACTGGTAACCAGTGCAGCTCCCGAAGTAGCGGTGAGGCATGGGCATATCGCCCACACCCCATCACCACCCGGGCCACTGCATTCTGGACCAGCTGCAGCCTCCGAATGGTCGTCAAGGGCAGCCCCATGTAGAGCGCATTACAATAATCTAGTCGGGAAGTAACCAGAGCATGGGTGACCATAAGCAAGGAGCCCCGGTCCAGGAGCGTGCGCAATTGGCGAATCACCTGAAGTTGGGCAAAAGCCCTCCTGGCCACAGCCGCTACTTGTTCTTCTAGCCGCAGCCGCGAGTCCAGAAGGACCCCCAAATTGCGCACAGGGTCTGTCTGGGGCAAAACAGCCCCATCCAGTACCAAAGGTGGTAACTCCCTGGGTAATGCGGGGCCCCCCATCCACAGCCACTCTGTCTTGCTGGGATTCAGCCGAAGCCCATTGGCCCCCATCCAGACCCCAATGGCCTCCAGGCATCCGGATAGGATTTCAATAGCATCACTAGGGTCCCCACGGGCCGAGATGTACAGCTGAGTATCATCCGCGTACTGATGGTACCGCACCCCGTGGGAACGAATGATCTCACCCAGTGGCTTCATGTAGATGTTAAATAGGAGAGGAGAGAGCACCGAGCCCTGAGGAACCCCATACTTGAGGAGCCTAGGGCTGGACCTCTCACTCTCTAACCACACCGACTGGGTACGGCCCTCCAGAAAAGAGGAAAACCAGGACAACACAGTGCCCTGGATCCCCAGTCCTTTGAGTCGTTCCAGAAGGATACCGTGGTCGACGGTATCGAAGGCCGCTGAGAGGTCAAGAAGAGCAAGGACGGATGGATAACCCCCGTCCCGCTCCCGCCAGAGATCATCCATCAGTGCGACCAATGCCGTCTCCGTTCCATACCCGGGCCTGAATCCTGATTGAAAGGGGTCTAGATAATCCGCTTCCTCCAGGACACTCTGCAGCTGGCAGCCACCGCCTTCTCCAAAACCTTACCCAGGAAGGGCAGGTTGGAAACCGGCCTGTAGTTGTTAAGGACCACTGGGTCGAGGGACATTTTCTTCAGGAGGGGGCGCACCAAAGCATGTTTTAGCTGTGCAGGAAATACCCCCTCCCGCAGTGATGCATTTATTATCCCCCCAACCCAGCCACCTGTTACCTCCTTGGAGGCTTTCACCAACCAAGTGGGACAGGGGTCCAAAGGACATGTAGTGGCACGGACAGCTGCAAGGAGCCTGTCCACTTCATCAGGGACAACAGGATCAAACTGATCCCAGATCGTACAGCAAGACTGTGCACCGGCACCCCCCCCCCCCCCGACCCTCCCCATCCATGCCAGGATTCAATCCTGAACGAATCCGATCGATTTTCTCCACCAGATGGTCAGCAAAGTCCTCAGCCGAACCCTGCCAACCGGGCACCGATCTCCCCCTACCAAGGAGGGACCTGGTAACCCGGAACAGGGCAGCTGGGCGATTATCAGCAGAGGCAATAAGGGTGGTGAAGTATTGCCGCCTCACCACCCCCATCGCCACTAGGTAGGCCCTAATAGCAGCTCTAGCTAGTGTCCAATCGGAGTCATCCCGGGTCTTCACCCAGCGGCGCTCTAGGCGTCTCTTTGCCCGTTTGAGTTCACGCAGTTCATCTGTGAACCACGGGGATGACCTAACCCCACGGGTGCGGAGAGGCCGCAGTGGCGCGATTTCATCCAAGGCTGCTGTTGCCGTCCTATTCCACAGGTCGACAAGTGCCTCGGGTGAATCGTGAAGCCGATCCAGAGGAACACCCCCTAGTTCCCTCTGGAATCCGTCTGGATCCATTAGTCGCCGAGGGCGGGCCATTTTAATAGGCCCTGCCTCCCTACGATGAAGTGTCGCCCCCAGAAAGTCAAGAGTCACCAGATAGTGATCTGACCATGGCACAGGTGAGATGACTAAATCCTGTAGTCTCAGATCACTCTGCCACTGCTCCGACAAGAAAACTAAGTCTGGCATGTGACCACTGCCCCTGGTCGGACCCCGAACTACCTGAGTCAGGCCCATGGCTGCCATGGAAGCCATGAACTCCCTTGCCACCTCAGAAGCCATCCCCAGCGATGGCAAATTGAAGTCCCCCAGCACCATAAGCCTCGGGAACTCCAACGCCAGCATCGAGGCGGCCTCGAGGAGCTCAGGCAGGGCATCCCTTACCCTGCAAGGGGGCAGGTACAGGAGTAAGATCCCCAACTGACCCTTGGGGCCCAGCCGAAGAAGCAGGGCCTCACAACCGGACACTTGTGGAGCAGTGGCCCTAGCAACTCCCAAAGACTCCCTGGCAACAATGGCGACACCACCGCCCCTCCCCTCATCTCTAGGCTGGTGCCAAATGCCGAACCCAGCTGGACACATGTCCGAAAGAGGTACTCCATCTTCAGGAGTCAGCCAGGTTTCGGTGATGCATGCCAGGTCGGCCAGCCCTTCCTGGATGGCATCTTGAATCAGGGGGGCCTTATTACAGACCGATCTGGCATTCACCAGCAGCAGCCTAAGGGCAGGGTCACTCTGGATCTGCTGCTCAGGGCCCAGAGATGTACCTGCAGGGCTGGAATGAGGGACCGCACTTAAACATCGGACCCGCATTCCCCGAGTGCGGCCTGCCCCACGGTACCCGCCATACCGCCCCATGCCCGTCACAACACCTATAACACTGATATTAAAGGGGAAACCCCGATCTACTTTCACGACTCCACACAAACAAAGCACCATAACACAATAAAGCCCCCCTCCCTACCACCTAGCCCACCCTTCCTAACCCCCAATGACCATGCCCCCCTCCCCACCACCTAACCCACCCTTCCTAACCCCCAACGACCATGCCCCCCTCCCCACCACCTAGCCCACCCTTCCTAACCCCCAATGACCATGCCCCCCTCCCCACCACCTAGCCCACCCTTCCTAACCCCCAATGACCACGTACCTTTCCCACCACCAAATAAATAATTTTTAAAAAATTACTAAAAACACTCAAACACATCCAAAAATACACAAAAACAAAAACACCAAAAACAATACAAAGTAAACAAAGACACAATCAAAAACAAAACAAACAGACAAAAAATACAAATTCCAACCAACCCCCCCGCCCACAAACACACACACAAAAGAAAGAAAACAAGCAAACTTACCAAAAGAGGTGCTACCTCCACCAGGACTGGAAAAGAAATGAATAAAGAAAGACCCTACTTACCAGAAGAAGCTCCACCCAGAGGCCAGGAGAGAAAAAAAAGTCAAAATACAATAACCCCTACCAGCACCACCTGCTGGCCACAATAGTAAAAACAATTCAAAAACACACAACAGCCCCACAAAACACAAATTCACAATTTTACACAAAAGGTCACACCAATAAAAACAAGTAAAAAAAATTACACTAAACACACTTTCACACAAATCACAAATATATGTCAATAAAATACAATAGAAACTTTAAAAAATCCTGTGCTGAGTTATAACTCAAATTTAAACTCAAAACATCTAAACATATTTTTAAAACATTGAATGTAAAAAACATTTACTTTTACATTATTAAAATTATTACCTATGGTACAACTAATTAAAAAAATTCAAAAAACTAAAACATTATTCGCTTACATAAAACAATTTGAAAAAATTATATCATACTTTCTTCTTTTATTAATCCTCAAAAAAACCCAAAAAAGCAGATCACAGTTAATAACAGCCAAGCCAAACAAATTTTACATAAATAAACATTTAAAAAATTAAAAATACAGACTAAGCAATTTTCAAAAAAAATTAACACAATTTAACCTTCCAACACAATGTAAAACTATTGCAAAAATAAAATTGCCTCATTTTTTATTAAAACACACGGGGGGGGGGGGGAAGCCCGGCAACGCCGGGCAACCCTTGCTAGTCTCCTATAATAGAAATAGAGGATATCAAAAAATTTCCAATACAAATTGACAAAAGGATGAAATAAGTTTTATTTAGAAATCATGTTTTCCTGTTGAAAGACTGGATACGGGTTTGTAAAGATGGAGAGAGAAAAGCAGATATGTTTGCACAATTGAGGTTGAACTGGCTCTATATTGTGTTGGTAAATAAGTGGAACAGTAAATATTTGTTGGAAGTCAGTTTGGAAAGAGATATGACAGTTTGAAGTATTGATATTAAAGATAAGAAAGGGAGAAAGGGGTATTAAGGGCGTAGTAAGTAAATTATATATAATGTTAAATAAAGATGGTAATCCACAAGAAGCGTTGAAAATAAATTGGGAACAAGAATTGAAAATAAAGATAGTAGACGAGGTTTGGAAAAATAAGTGGAAGAAAAGGATCATTAGAAAAATGTCTGTTAGAGTGAAAGAACATAATTATAAAATGTTGTGGAAATGGTACTTGACCCCAGTGATGTTACATCAAATAGATAAAAATAAAGATAAAATGTGTTGGAGATGTAAGCATACACTGGGAACATATGAACACGTGTTGGGGTTGTAATGTGGTAAAGGATTTCTGGGGGGAAATTGAGAAAGAGATTTGTGCTGTTATGGGTATGAGACTTAAATTGGGGCCAAGTACTGTTTTGTTGACAGATGTGAAAAATATGGATTTAAATAAGGATAACAAAGAGCTATTGTCGATAATGTTGACAATGGGCAGACAGTGTATAGCCAGGAATTGGAAAAATGAAGCAACTCTGAAAATAGAAGAATGGTATAAGGAGATGTGGGATCTTGCGTTGAACGATAAGCTAACATGGGAAATGAATAAGAAAAAGGGTATAGTTAAAGAAAATAGATTTTGGAAAATATGGCAACTATTTGTGGATTACTCATTGAAGGGGGATGAAGGGAATAGACCAGTACCGGATCAAATGAGTTTTTGGGGTTAATAAACAACTGTGACACTCGGTTTTCTCCAGGGCATTGTAAATAACACTGGGTGTATCATGGGAAAACTGTAAATTGTATTTTAATTATTGTATTTTTCCTTTGACTTAGTAGTTGTATCAAATTGATGAGTTTAAGAATAGAGTTTGAATATGTATATTAGGATAGTTATAAGAGTATTATAATGTATTAAAATTTTTGAAAATATAACTAAAGATGTATGGAAGAAAGAGGAAGGCAGTGTATTACTAAGTCGTAGTTTAATTGTACTCTTATTATTTTTTCTTTTTTGTTATATATATTGTATTTGTAAGTATGATGTTTGTATTTTCATTTATAGTTGTTGTTCTTTTTAAGTTGCATTATTGTTAAAAATTTAATAAAAATTATTTTAAAAAAAGAATGTTTGTTCTTGCCATAAACCTCTTCCTGGATCTGAGCTGGTGAACTTGAGGCTCATATCCATTCAGAGGGTGCCAAGGGTCATTCTCTTGTTTAGTTCTCTCAGTGTCTGCTGCTAATTCTCTCCTGATCTTAGGTGAAGCAATACCTAACAAGAGGGTATATTTTCTCAACTGGTGTAGGTTTGAGGTATCCTGTCACTATATGCATGGCTTCATTAACAGTGATGTCAACTTCTTTTGCATGTGTGGATGCGCTCTGTACTGGAGCAGCATACTCTGCTGCAGAGACACTCAGGGCCAAAGCTGATGTGTGCAGTGTGGATGGTTGAGTTTCTCATTTATAGTTTGTGAGTTGCTTCATATCCAGGTTCTCAACTAATGTGCACCGTCGTGATTTCCAATTTTCAGCTAGAACCTGCATTAGTTCTTCTGCAGCTTCAACAGTATCTTCCTGAAAATGATCCTGGTTATAGAGTGTCTGATATCTATATAGCAGAGGTTTGATGTCATCAGTCAGGCCCTAGATGTACTGGGTGCTGCATGCTCTTATAATATTTTGCCTTGATATTATTTTCACAAGATGGACAAATTCATAATGTTTATCTAGATGTCCAGCTGTTCTCAAAAATTCACCCATTTAGCCTTCTTAAAGGCACTTCCTGGAGTTTCATTGAAGCATTTACTATGCACACATTTGGCCTATGATGAGTGCGTGAGATCAGATCATCAACAACTTTCAAGCACTGTGTTGCTGTCTTCTTGCTAACTAAGATGTTGTCCTGAAGTCTTTGAAACCCACTTACAGACTATTGTTTAAGAACTATAGTAAAGTAAAATAGTATCACCATTATCTACTTTTGTTCTTGGAGTTCTGTGAGGGTTCTCCAGAAGTGAGTAAATTAGGGACTCCTTCTAGAATTTACCAAGATGGCATCAGCTTAAAGCCAATCTCTTTGCTTTTAACAAGATAATGAATGTTGCTCTCAGCTTCCTAGCACTCCTCTTCAAACAGACTCTTGTGACAGACAAACTAAATCTGACCAAATGCTTCCTAAGGGAGCGGATATCTCCAGAACATGCCAGAGAGCAGCATATTAGACAGAGCTTGGGCAGGCAGAAAATAGACCTCCAGCTCATTTCCAGTAGATCATGAGAGGTTACCAGTTCTCTAAGGGCTTAACAGGGAAAGTTGTATCTATTTCTCTCCCCCACCTCCTCCTCCTCCTTCACTGCATTCAAAATAGTCATGAGGTAGAACTTGAGTTATGGTGTGTAAACATTAGTTCAGAAAACACACTTCTTGGCTGAGCATTTTAGCTGAGCAGATACCTTGCCCTGCTTTACAAGCCTGTGTTTGTAAGCCACTTTTTTTTTGTTTTGTTTTACACCAGGCTTTATCTGCTGGACCCCACATCATTGTTGGCATAAAAAAGAGAGGTGGGAAAGGAGAATGCTTAGAAAGTAAAATATAAACATTTGGGCTACTTTGCCTAGATAAACACAAAGTAATTTGTGCAAACAAACATTGCAGGAAATTACACAACATCTTAAATACATTCAGAGACACATTTTCATCTGTGGACAATTTGTATTTAAATATGTATTTTAGCGTCTTTTGTTTTGCTGTACTATGCTGGTCTTAGACTGTAATAAAGATTGATTGATTGTGGACAAAATAAAGACACTTTCGTTTGAAAAAATGGGAAGCATTTTTCACACACATAAACATACATCTGTGATTCTTTGCTGAAGTGTGGAAAGCTGCCAACAATCATCAGCATAAACCTACACTAAGAAGACCACAAATTCTAGACCCTGGTACCTGGAAAATACATCTGGGGCTGTCCCTGGAGAGGTTGCAGTGCCCAAATCTCAACCTGTGCTGACTGAGTCCAGAAGGCCAGGAGAAAGTTGCCACATTGGGGGCATACGGCCCCCTCCCTTGACTCCCACCAGCTTCTGGGGCATCCCTGTGAGAAGACACTTTCTGCTTTGGTAGAGGGGAGCCCCCGCCCCCCAGCAGAAGAATGACGACCTGCAGTCACCCACTGCCTGCCCCCAGGCCAACGATCCCCACCGCACCAGGGAGGGAGAGAATTCAAAGCAGTTCTTCGCCGCGGACTGCAGGGCGTCGATTTCCACACTAGAGGGCAGTATGTCCGTGGGAATGAGAAGCAGCGCCCGTGTTCTAGTCAGCGAAAGCTTTCCAGCGTCCTCGACGGCAACGATCGGGGAGAGGGGGAGGACTTAGGATGCAATGTCTCCGTCTCCTTGAAGCTTGTGCTTCAGGAAGAGCTCCCCTGTGAGGGCTGAACACTTAGGCTGAACACTTAGGCTTGGTCCTCCGAAGGGAGAGAAAGGCCACTGCGAGTCGGAGCCCCTCCTCTGCTCTGCATCCTCAAGCTGCCACCCGGACGATCAGGAAAACTATCCGGGGGTTTGAGAGGCAGCTGGAGTCCCGCAGAGCCCTTGACCCACGACGGGAAGGCGATACGTGTGTGTTGGGGGTGGGTGGGTGGCGAACCCGGGTCTCGGGGTGCTGCCGTCGCAAGCTTTGATCCCTTTGATCCCTACTTCCAGCGCCCAGTCTCTGCTGGTAGTCGAGAGAGCACAGGGCTCGCAGGACAATACACAGCAATCGGGATTCTAGAAGTGGGTGGGCGAATATTTTTTCAGGATGGGCAACAATTCCACATATATATATATAAAACCCACCCTGGCCACCCCCTGGCTATGGCCCTGACCAAAACCTGAGTACTGCACGACAGAATGAGCACCCATCTCTGTCTGAGCTCCTACCAACCTAGCTGTTTGAAAGCAAGAAATTGCAAGTAGATAAATAGGGACCACTTTGGTGGGAAGGTAAACAGCGTTCCATGCACTCCAGTGTCTGCAAGCACGGTCAGTACTGGCTCTTCAGGTATAAACAGAGATGAGGACTGTACTCTAGAGTTGGATACGACTGGCTTTCGAGCAAGGGTGACCTATACCTAAACTTCTACTATGCTAAGTATCAGGGTGTCGGTGATTCTTTTTCAGTGATCTAGGAGAGGGGCTGTGGTGGCTCAGTGGTTAAGAAACCCGCCTTGTTAGCTGGAAGGTCAGCAATCAGCAGTTCAAGACCTGGGTACTGCATGATGGTTTGAGTGCCCGTCTCTGTTCCAGCTCCTGCCAACCTAGCAGTTTGAAAGCAAGAAATTGCAAGTAGATAAATGGGGACCACTTCGGTGGGAAAAGACCTTGGGGGCATGAAAGGAACCTCATTCGGATATCCCCTGAGTGGAATTTCTCCCGAAAAAAAATATTTTCAACACAGAGTAATTTCTGACACGAAATTATATATAGGGATCTAAGAAACAGATCACCTTTCCTTTCAGATTGTGTACAAGGACCACTCATTTGATTTATTTATTTTTTTGACTATAAAAAGGAAATTATAAAACAACAAAAAATCTATGTGGAGAATCAAGAACAGAGGAAATCACTAATACACAGGTATGTAATAATTTCAGGAAATCTAACCACCTGGCCCAAAGTTTTAAGATTTTCTGTAAACTTCAACATATACTAGAGACTGTGGTGGCTTAGTGATTAAGACACTGAAGTTGACGACTGGAAAGTTGGTAGGTCAGCAGTTCAAGACCCGAGTGTTTCACGATGGAGTGAGCTCCCATCTCTGTCCCAGCTTTGGCAGACCTAGCAGTTTGAAAGCAAAAAATTACAAGTAGATAAATAGTTACCACTTCGGTGGTAAACAGCATTCCATGCACTCCAGCATGTAGTTATGCCTGCCACATGTCCACAGAAATGTCTGCAGACACAGAAAGTGCTGGCTCTTTCACTATAAACAGAGATAAAAATCAAATCCTAGAGTCGAATACGACTCGCTATCGAGAAAGGTTGGTCTTTTTTCCCTTTTGGTTGTATACTGTACATTCCTCCTTTCTATTGTTTTCCAGGTCTTAACTGGCCACTGATGAAAAGAGAGTGTTGCCATCCTGGTGTTCTTAAAGGCTTTCTAAACAATCTTCCTGAAATTGAACATTATTTCTCTTTCTCCACTGTTTTGGGGGAAATTAAATAAATCATTAAGTAGAGGTTCAAATTTCATAGGAAGAGAGACCACAAATTTGTCACCTCCTAAAACACAGAGGAAGCATTTCCACCTTGTCTATTTATGAAAGGCATTTAGAGGTTAAGGAAGGTAGGGGGGGGGGGAGAGGGAGAGAGGGAGAGAGAGAGAGATTGGAGGCCAAACTGTGCTAATGCTTCACAGGAGTGACAGACAGGATAACAGAAAAACGGGGTGATGTGTCCCCATAGGCACTTTGGTGGGTTTCTGCACACATTCACTCTAATCTGCTAAGCTTTTGATACAATATTATTTTTCAGTATAATATAAAAAACACCACTGTTGTTTTGAAAACACTTTTTTGTGGACAGGACTTGCTTGTTTGCTTGCTTACTGTCAAAAGCACCAAACCCAAAGGGGAGTCTGTCTCCCACTGTATTAAGGATGGCTGCAGGCCTATGGTGTAAATGGAGGCCAAATGTCAAAATAAGAATTCTGCTGTAAAGTAGGACACCAGGCTAGGCAAAAGAGGGGAAACAGTAGGTTGTTCTCCCAGCAAACTAATCCGTTCCAAATCTAGCTGCCTACTCAGAATTTAATTTTGAATTTCATTTTGTTTTTGGACAAAATATTGCTAAATGTAGACTATTAACTGTTTTAAGCTACCTAATCTACTCAACAAGGACTGCAGCGGCTCAAGTGGCTAAGATGCTGACTGGAAAGCAGGAGGTCAGCAGTTTGATTCCCGAGTACTGCAGGACAGAATGAGTTCCCGTCTTCGTCCCAGTTCCTGCCAACCTAGCAGTTCAAAAGCAAGAAATTGCAAGTAGATAAATAGGGACCACTTCGGTGGGAAGGTAAACAGTATTCTGTGTGCTCCGGTGTCAAGTCATGCCTGCCACATGACCACAGAAACTTCTGCAAAAGCAGACAGCACTGGATCTTCAGCTTTGAAACAGAGATGAGCACTGAACCCTAGAGTTCGATATGACTGGCTTTCAAGCAAGGGAAAGCTTGAGCTTAAATCTACTCAACAGAAGGGAAAATTTCAATGCCAGCATTTTGCTTTCAGATATTTTGATATCTAGATAGAACAATCCATAGCACACATACACACACACCTTCTCTCACTCAGTCACAGAGAGCAAGAGTATACAGTCAAGAGATTCTCAAATCTAGATGGTTTGGATGGCGAGAACATAAACCAGCTAGTTCTTTAGTTAGTTTGAATTCCTGCATTGAGCAGGGGATTGGACTCAATGGCCTAAAAGGCCCCTTTCAACTCAGTGATTCTGTTATTCTTTTGGTGGATTTCTACTCGATCAGCAATAGTATTCTTATGAGGCACCTGACTGGGATGGATCTGGCAGACATAGCAATGAGATGTTTTGAGGTTATCTTGGTGAAGTAGTGTCAGGTGTGGTGTTGGAATATTTCTGTTGTGGCCTTTGACATAAGGTTTCACCCACAAGATTCCATCTTGTTTCCTGCGCTTTTTAACTTCTATTCAAATCTACTAGTGGAGAGATAACCAAGGATCTGAGCTGATGACACATAGCACTGTCTCTGCTACTCACTTGTAAAGTCCTTGTTGGCTTGCAATTTTAAAGCAAGTGATAGAAGCAATCATAGCATGGATGAAAGAAACGAGCTGAGAGTTAAACCAGACAATGCAAAAGTAAAGGGAGACAGGATGGTACAACAAAATTCAATATCATGGTGTAACCAGTTTGTCTGCTTCTGCCGACATTTCCGTGGTCATGTGGCAGGCATGACTATACTCTGTAATGCTGTGGATTTATAAATGTTGACAGTGATAAGGAGCGCCTTTTACTGGCTTCCCCAGGCTCTCAGGTGGGGCCTAGCAGCTGTAGCAGGGTGAGAGTCCAATCCTGCAAACACAAGAGCTCCAGGCTGAGGTTCCCATCAAAGCTACCTCTGGGAAACTCATCTGCAAATGCCAGAGCTGCCTCAGACCCTGACAAGCTGATTTAAATGTTCGTTCCAACTTTTACTCAATAGGGACAAAAGGCCAGACTCCAGAAGTTGATACAACTCCAGAAGTTGATACTGTGATGGCGGGAGACCACCATCACAGCTGACTCTGGACCCCTCCCTTGGCCAGGGAGGAGAGAAAAACAGCCAGGCTTCTCAGGCAGCCGGAGACCACTGCCACAGCTGACTCCGGAACCCCTCACATGCCTGGGAAGGAGAGAAAAAGCAGCCGGGCTTCTCGAGTGTCTGGAGACCACCGCCACAACTGACTCCAGGCCCCTCCCATGCCCGGGGGAGGACAGGGAGCCGCTGCCAACTGCCAGGCTTTAGCAGGATGTTTAGCTCGGGGCTCTGTTGAGGATGTTGAGCTTCGAGCTCCATTGAGGTCATTGAGCTTTAGGCTCTGACCTCCAGGCCCCCACCAGGGCCGGCAGAGGACATTATGTTTCCAATATTTTCTCTAATGTCTTATTATGTATAGTGACTGTATTGTATTCTATTTTGTATTCTGTATTGTATTCTATTATGTATATTGACAGTATTGTATTCCATTATATTTTATTATGCTGTAATGCTTTTTGGTGTATGTAAGCTTGCTCTGAGTTGCACTGCCGAGTGGGCAGCATACAAATCCAATAAATCAAATCAAATCAAATCAGTACTAAACTTGATTGATCCAGATTGCTTACAATGCCTTCCAGTCATGTAGTCCAACACTGTGTACACTCCTATTTCTATTCATGCTGCAAGACCTAGCAATGCTTGTTCTGAGGGGGTCCACCATACTTGACCCAAACCTCAGGATAAGGATTCTGAGCTCTTGAAAACTAGTATATTTTTAATTTGCATTTTTCAAATGGCTGGAGGTTTCTGGAGAAAGGCTACTATTCTTTTAAAATGAGGTGCTATATATAAGAATTGTTCTTAAGACAAGTTACATAATTTCCTTAGGCAGCTCTTCACTTACCAATGTGCAGCTCATTAAGAACTTTACAACTATTATCCCTCTGTTTAGCCTCCCATCAGGATTCAAAAAACTTGGTTCCCACCATCAGACGACTTGTTCCACTGTTTGTGACCCCATTTTCCCCATAGGAGGGGTACACACCTTTGCTGCTTCGGGGCACTTAGGTTCACTTCCCAGAGCTAGAGAAATCCCTGACAGGCTTCCAATTCCTGGTTGATTCTTCTTCACTGCCAAAATTCCTGGTTGATTCTTCTTCACCTCCAACCAGAACAAGTAGGACAGTAGCTTTCTAATTTAAGGTAACTGAAAATTCTCCCCCAAACAAAAAAAATAGTTTTGCCTCTCAAAAACAATGAGTCTACCTTAAAAATTCAAAGGTTTATTATGGCAAGGGGAGTACAGAAGTCAAGAATGCAAGCGCGGCGCCAAAATGGCAGCCGCGCTCTTTGCGCCCCCCCCCCCACCGGACTTGGACATTCGGGTAGTCAGGAGGGCGTGGCCAGCACCCTTTAAAAGGGGTGGCCACGAGGCAGCCGAGCTGCCATTATTGCGAAGCAACAGAGAGGAGAAGTTTTTCCCCAATTGCTCCATCGCTCTCTCTCCTTCTTAGAGGCAAGACCTTTAGAAGCGTAGGAGCAGAGGAATTCGCTCCGTAGCTTCCTCCTTGCAAGATCAGCTTAGAAGCGACAGGGCAGAGGAATTTGCTCTGTCGCTTCTTCCTTTGTTAGCCTCTGTTGAGGCTCCCTTTCTGCAAGCTGCTGGCTAGCTCAGCGGTTTAAGTCTTCGGCTTTGAAGACAAAGGTTGGGAGTTCGATTCCCCACTTTTCCTTTGCATCTTTGTGAGGGGCTTAATTAGGTCAGCAGTCTGATACCTTGGCTGCGGCCAGAAAAGTAGGTCTTTGGCCTCTCATTTATGCCTTCTTGTAAGAAGGCTTAGGCGGGCAGTGGTCGGGTCGGAGGACCACGACTGCACCCCCTCGATTGGACCTCCAACCGGAGGCTCCCACCGGAATTGGTGGGATGGGGCAGCTCAGGCTGCGGCCCGCGGCCCTCCGCCCTCAGACCGGCCCTACAGGGGCTTCGGCCCTCGGCCCTCAATCCCTGGCCATGGGTGTGGAGCAGGGGGGGAGGGCCTGGCGCGGTTGCACAGCAGGGCTTCCCCGGCCCTTCATGGGCCGGAGTTTGGGCATGGCCGTTTTAGGGCCTGGCAATCAAGTAGGGACCCTGGACCGTTGCCAGGTGGGCCGTCCGGCCCACCTGGCCCCACTGATGCAGGGGGTTGGCATGCATTACTGGCCCACGTGGTGGCGCTAGAGGCACCCCTAGGGATTGGCCATTCAGAGGATTCGGCACACGCCTGCTGGCTACGGGCCGGAACAATTGGGAGGAGGGCCTGGCGCTGGCTCACAGCGTTTTTTGCCCGTTAGGAGCCGGGTTTCGGACAGGGCCCTATTCTGGCCCAGGTTCCCAAAATGGGGGCCTCTGGCGCCATACTGAGCGGGCCGTCCGGCCCACCTGGCCCACCTACTAAGGGTTTTTCGTGGCAGGCCCCTTTCCTAATGACAGAGCCCCTTTGTGTCTGCCGGCTACTTTGATCGTGGCCACTATCCAGAAAGCGGCCAGCTGGATCGTGCTTCTCATGACACGCCGGCCTGTGTCCGCCGCTGTCTCGCGGCTCCCCGTTTCTCTGGATCTGCGGCGGGAGCGTATTGGAGGTCGCCCCAGAGCTCGATTTCGGTCGCGAGCTCCGACGCCCACCGTGGGCCGGAACCCCCGGTGGGGGCGGCTCACGGGGGTGCAACTTGTGAGTATTACGTTCAAGTTGAATACACACACATCACAGTCCATTCCCGGTGGGGGCAGTGCTCTTGGCCTTGCCGATTTGAGGCTGGAGGGCATCGCTTGCCATCCTATACCAGTGCCCCTTGGTCGCATCCTGGCACAACGTTTGGGGGTGGGGGTTTACGCTCCTGGGGCGGTACGTGGCATCACAGAGGCTGTCCAGGTCCCGCTGTGCATGTCCGCTGTACATCATGCTCCAGCAAGGGCACTGCCGTCGACTGGTTATTCATGCCCCCCCGCCCTAGTGATCATCTGCTCCAGATCGTGAGGGGGCAGATTTTGGGGGGGGGGAGTACGTGGATATATATTAGCCCTATGAACTGAGACCCGAATGGGGATAGGGGGTACGGGCAGGACAATAGAGACAGCGTGTGGTCCCCCGTAGTAAGCCACCATGCACTGAGGCGTCCGCCCTCGGAACAGTGTTGGGCATCGTGGGGGCTGTATGGATCCTGCGTAGGCCCCGTTACACAGGACGTCCCGTCGAGGGCCTGGCCGATGATCGGCTACTAGTGGCCTCGGTTGATTATTGGCCGCAGGCCATCGGGGGCAAAGGCCGTAGGGGGACATGTGGGAGTTCTCCCTGTTGAACCGCGAGCCCACTGGCAAGAGAGAGACGGATGGGACGGCTGAGGCAAAGAGATGTCCCACTGTCGTTAGCCACCGTGCACCTTGGGGGCCCACTATCCTGGTCGATCGGATGGGCCCATTACAGTTGGCTCATCGTGGGGGATGTGGAAGAGGGTGGCTATAGATATCCCGAGAGAAGAGGGACGAGTTCTGTCACCAAGGGTGCTCATGTACATCAGTACCACTGAACGGTGCCTGGTGATGGGCACCATGGTGGTCATGCTGAGCTGCGGGCTGTTCAGACACTGGCCCCAAGCAAACTGGTTGGGCAGGGGGTTGTGGCCTGCCCACTGTGTTCGGCCTGCTCAGCTGACGATGTGTGTTCTAAGCATCACGGTCGTGACCGACTAGTGCGCAGGGGCGATCAGAGCTCCGTCTGAACCAAATATTCTTGTTGTTAGGCCCCCCCCACCCCTATTATAGTCAGCCTGGGGGGATGTCACTCTGTCTCCCAAGAAGCGAGGGGGCGGGAAACCTGCCGGGGGGTTTTCAATGGGGTTTTTGTATCCATTCGGGGTGTTGGGGGCCCCAGGATGTTACTGACCTGATTCCCTTCCAGGGTAACGGGGAGGGGTCTCCACTGTCCACAACTAGGAAGCTGGGGCCTACGAGAGTGGCGGGGGCACGTCTTGGAACCACCTTTCCTTAGTCCGCATGAAGCTCGTACTGAGCTGGTCAAAGGGTGCATATCATTATCCTCCATTCAGCTTACCCTGGGGGTGCTCCGGGCTGGGATGCCCTTCCTGATGGCCTTGTTCAGTCAGGTACTCGTAGTTGCCTCTGCTGCTATGGGTGGGCGTGCCCACGCAATTTTGGTGCTGTTTTGGCACAGTGTGATATTCACTCAGCCTTCAGCTTTTGCCAGTGCATCCCACGATTTAGCCTTATTGGGTTTTAGGTGCGAGCGGGAATTTAATTAGATAAGCCTTACCCCCCTTCTGCCAGCGTTCATTCAGGTTCAGTACCCGACCGATATGGGACTTTCGTTCAGTGGGCATCTGCTCACGGGTTGGGGTCTCGGTCTCCAGCCCACCGCCTCGACTACTTGGGGTCCGGGGTTAAATGGGGCTTGGACACGCGTGCGCGTCTCCTCATCACAATTCAGACACTCAGGTGGGACCTGGGTGTCCCCTTGGTGCCTGAATAGACCGAGGCCCCATCTTCTAACCTCTCATTTCTGCCTTTGGCATTGATTGCCAAACATATAGTATGCCCTTCGGGATTGTAGTTCATGTATTGCCTTCTTATTCGGGGGTCACTTAGTGGGGATCAGACCTAGTGGTCTGCCTTAAGATATCTGGCGCGGTCGGATACCGCCGGCCTCTCACTTATGGGGTTTGCTCTAATGGTGGGTGCCCGGATTGCCCCCGCGATCACAGTGATGGTGTTTTTTCCCCTGTTTTGGGGAGCACTGCGCCTATGGTGCAATGGGTGGGCCTACTCAGTGGTCCAGTTGCTGCGTGGCAATGCGGCAGTGGTGCGCATTGTCAACGCCCTGAAATGCTAATCCCCGGGCCCTGGCTGTAGTTTGTCTATTCGTTTGCAAGCCTACGCCGCAATGTGCTGTTCCAGGCCAGACATGTCCTGAATGTGAATAATGACCTTACTGTGGCTTTTCCCCACCAGCGGATCGCCCGTTCCCGTGCTTTTATCCAGGAGCGGAGGAATTCCACTTGCCACTTTGGCCAATAGCTGGAAGTTAGGCGAGCTGAAGGGGACCGGACATGTCATTGGCGCATCGCACGTGTAAGGCGTATCACTATGAGTTCATGTGTCGTGTCAGGGACGGGTGGACGCGAGAACGTGCCCGCTGCCCCTGCACGCGTCACTTTTCTGCCCAGCATTTTGACACACCTCGCACGAGGTGGCATACTCATGTACAGATAGGTAGGAGGTGGCTCTTAGCCACGCAGCTACTATGGTAGCCTTGGGGAGCGCTCCGCATCATTGAGAGGGTCCCAGAGTTGGTACCACATGTGTAAGGCGGAAGTGTCTCGTAGGGCACTGGAACTCGACGATGTCTCTGGCACATGAGTGGGCTCGAGTGGGGATGCGGTCCTCACGGGTTTTTCAGCACGGTAGGCAGTGGTGTATACTGCTACAAGACATTTGAGACATCTGTCCGGTTGGTGCCCTACACGGTTTTTGACAGTGCCTGCTGCGCACCCCAGCCTGTTTTCTGCCACCTGGATGGGTCTACCCTTACCATAGTACAGTCCCTGAGGGTGCCCGGTGCCGGGTTTAGCGGTACAGGGCCCGTTTTGGCACCTTTTACTTAATGTAGGCATCGCGCTTATCGCGGCTACGTTTGGGGTACTCCGAGGTGGATATGCGTCTACGCGCAATTTCAGATAGGTACGTCCCCTCATAGTAGGAGTGCCCGTTATGCCCTTCACCTTTTGTCTCATCTTTTACAGATCCTAGGGGTCTCAACACGCCGGTGGCACAGGGCTGGTGGGCCGCAGCTATGTACACTGGGCAGCGGTGCGGGCTGCAGCGACAGTGCGTGGACCCCGGCCGGGCTGTGTGCATCCGCACGATGGCTATGGTATGGTATGAGTGGCACATGGGGGCGGGGACCGAGGCCATTCCTGCTGTCTGCCAGGGATGCTCAACAGCTCCTGGAGTTTAAATTACGTATGGCCTACATACGGTTGCATGGTCTAACATTGTGCCGAGACACCAATTCAGGGGAGATGCGGATATCCCTTGTTCAGACTATTTACATAAATTTCACTTGTAAGCGGATGAAGGGGTCCACCTGTCGGCCAGAGGTATGTACCTCGTTCTTGGAGTGCGGCGAGCAGGCCTGGCGACCGAGCTGACGGTCTTGGGGGGGGGGGGCGGTGAGTCTTTATTGAAGCCTCCCCGTGTGGCGGGTAGCACTGGTAAGGTAAACATTTATGACCCACAGGTATCCGGCAGGTTCGCAAGTGACTGGACAACACTAGATAGGCATAAGTTGTTTAACGTTGTCCGGTCAACGACGAACCAGGCAATGGGGTGATGGCACGTGCTAGGCAGCAGGCATCACCCCGTTATTTTACAGATACGCGTCAGAGGGTGGGGTCAGTAGTTAGGTTATTGACTACGGTCAACAATTTGTTTGTTGTCAACAAACAAATTGATACAAATGGATACATTGTAACCAATTGCCGTTGGCAATTTTGGGTGGAACCTTACCAGTGTTACTCCGGCCTGCTTGCCTTAAGAATTATAATTGGTTGAATACCAATGGAAATTTATAATTTGGACTAGGGCATGAATCAATAAATGTGGCCCAATGCCGTTATCCACTTTCACCAGTGTCTGAGTCCTTTATTGGGGGGTGCGCCTGCAATACAAAAATGAAAAGACATCTTAAAATAGAAAGGAACAATTTTCTATTTCTTTCCTTCTCCCAATTAAAACAAACCTTTCTAAGCTAAGAATAAGCTTTGCCTAAAGGCATTTCCAGTAGATAAGCGACTCCATCTAGGCATACATTCCAACTTCAACTTCTCACTAACTCTAGTATTATAGTATATTATAGGAGGTTGGCAAGAGGAAAATGAGACTGCCTGGAAGACAAGAAGTGGAGGAGGAGGGAAAGAAGAGAAAAATGAGGAAGAACTATCGGCACATCATGCATTACATTAAAAAGACACCCCCGGCCAACGTCTGCCGGGATCTGTTGCTGCCTGGAGGACAGGTGATAGGGAAATGGGGCTTCCAAACTGGGGGACAAGTGGGTGGGAAATCAACAGGAACTACATCTCCCAGCGGCCTCTGCACCCAGAAACCAATGTCGTGTTGATTTCTATGAGGAACAGGGAGGGGGAAGAGGAGGAGGCTGCAAGAGAGAGACTGAGGTTTATGGACACTGCAAAACACGTCCAGGGGAATGGAGTCAGGCAGGCCCCCTACACCCTAAAAAGATAAATAATTACATGACCCGGCCCAGCACCACACCAGCACCCCCACCCCACCCCCGTCTGAAGCCAGGCACCTATGCTAGTGCTAGATAATATCACACAGGTAACCATCTCCACCTCCTTTACTATTCTAATACAATCTATTTGCTTTGGGAGAAAAAAATCAAAGTTACTTTCTCAGACTCATCCAAAACATATAATCCTTTTTATAACACCTTTTATTATTCCCCAGAAGCACCACTATATCTGTGTTCTCACCCTAGGTATAACTAAGACAATTATGGATCTAGTATTAGGCATGTGTAACAAAGGTACAAAACCATTTAACCAAAACCATTTAACCAAAATACATAGATGCACAGTAATTGAAAGTTGTGCTGATGACATGAATGTAGTTATGTCACAATATTCTACTATTCATCTCTAAATGTATCCAGGCACAGCTCCTCAAGGCTTACGGTACTATAAATCTTCCCTACTTTAAAAACTATCTTGATCCTCTCTTACTGAAATGTTTTATTTCTTCAAATGGAGAGGAGATGTAGTTCCCTTTCCAAATCTATAATCGTGTCCATGAAATTTTACATCCAATACAAAAGTTGTCGATTCACAAGTAAGAGATATAGAATGTGAGTGAAATGAGATTTAATATATAAAGAATTCATATAGAATCTCACATATAAGATACAGTTACATTTCTCCAGTCTTCACAATTTGACTGACACATCTATCAACAAATCAGATGCCCCATGGATTTTGTTGCTCCCCAATCTGTTCAGTTATCATGTAGTCTGTGATAATAAAACTTTTTTCCTTATCCCCAAAGTACTCTTCATGTTCCTGATTCAGGTTATTAATCTGCGACTTTCACCCAGTAATTGTTTCAATGTCCTTTTACTGGCAGCAGATTACACATTATAAATCAAATAAACATCTTGGTAAAGGGTATTTCAATAATCTTTCTTCTAATTTGCATTTGCACCTTTTAAGTAGAAAAACTGGAATACTTCACAGAGAAGGGTTTAGTTTAGCTGAGAGCATTTATGAATAAACAGACATTAAAGTATTTAATGAGAGTATATAAAAGATTCTTGCTTGCCTCCCTGCCAGTGTGAAATTGTTTCTACGGCCTTATTTTCTTGCTCATTAGACTTCATACTAGGAGCTGCTCTTGTTATTGCAGAATATTGACATATTCAATCTCCAACCTGTAGGTCCAACTCAGGTCCATAGCCAGGGGGTGGCCAAGGGGGGGGGATAAGCCCCCCCCCTTGCTAAGAGCCCTCCCCACCCAGGGCAAAATTCTGATGTTGTGAGTGCGTGCGTGCATGTGACATTGTTGCCCCTCCTGAAAAATTATTCCCCCTCCCCCATCTAGAATCCTGGCTATGGTCCTTGTCCAACTAGATCAGGGGTACTCAACCTTTTGAAGTTGGGGGTGGGGCAGATTATTTGGCACCACAGGCCTGTGGGCCGTAGGTTGAGAACCCCTGAACTAAATCATGAGACAAAATTATCCCAATATTTATCATTTCTCTAGTTTTTCTCTAGCACAACCACAGATAGTTCAGCATGGGGCGATAAGTGGTGGAAAAGCCAATTATCTTCATACTGTTTTCCTACTCTAAATTTATCCTCCCACTGCACCACTAGAAAGAATGTTGAAATAATCATATGTAATTTTTCTATGCAGACAAGCAAACTTAAGTACCATTTTGATTGAGCAAGTGGTACAGAGCGTGGCTTAAACTCCAACCACTTCGACATTTGTGGCAACTGGCACAATTTCTACACATTCTATTCATTGGCACAAAGTCCTCCAAGAAGAAATTAAAGAATTTTTCTGCTTCCAAAAAAAGTGATTAGGACCAGGAAGTGTCACTATTTAGTTCCCTAACGGTCATCAGTTAATTCACCTCTAGGTTTTAGTGTTTCTAAGTGTTGGTTGCAGTCTGGCAAGGTTATCCATACACAGTTTGGACGATGCAGTAATATCACCAATTCACGATGACAATGCTTGGAGAAGCACCAGGTCCCAGGTCCGTCCCCCCCCCCCCCCCCCCGGCTCCTGCCCCTGGAGAAGCCAGGCCTTGTCCACACACCAATGCGGTAGTGGCACCCTGTCCAAAGGTGCTGCTATTACACCAGTCTTCGGACAAAGCCACGTGCCACCACCACCCCGGAAACCCAAGCGTTGCTGAACTCCTTACCTGGAGAGGCAAAGTGAGGCAATAAGACACCCCTCCAAGGAAGAGGAGCAGCGTGTGTGCATGCAGTCTCCCCATCTCCTAGATAGATGTCTGGCCACACCTCCTGGGTGGGATTTCACCCTCCCCTATCTGGCTAGGTGGCTGGGGAAGCTGTGCTGCCATTGGCAGCGCAGTGTGGGGGTGGGGCTTACCCCAACGTCGGTGCATGCCTACTGAATTGGCTCTGCATGCCAGCTTGGGCACATGTGCCATAGGATCGCCATCACAGGAGTAGACCATACTGCCAGAGATTCAACAACAATCATCAGGGGACGTTTAACCAACCTGACAACCCTGAGGACTAATGGTCTTGGGTGGCCAAATCCACAGGGAAGGATTATGGTCCCAGGTGAATTAAATCCCACTTGAATCCACCTTGATGAAGGGCAACAACTTCATCAATCCTGGACTGGGGCTGATGAGGATTTTGTGTATCAAAAGGACTCAGGACCAGAAAGTGACTTGCGGAACTGGATATGGGTGTCATGCTGTGATGTAGAAGGCAAATGGAATGTCACTGTATTATATTGTTCCCAAAACAATCTTTGTGGCTGATCACCATGATGAGAGCCAATATTCAGAATCAGATAAAGCACTGAAAGAAGAAATGTTGGATCACTGGAGAAAAGTCTCAGTTATTCCATCCTAGTTATGGCTCTGAATGCTTGACTCTGAGGGGTCCCCAGAATATGCATGCTAGAAAAAGAGTAACCTGGAAAATTGTCTGTGCTGTGGCTCTCCAATCCATGCTCTGTGGTCTGGAGGATGGAACAGGTCCTTCTACTGCCAGCACCACAACCGCCATTACCACCACTTCCACTTCCTCTTTTGTCCTCCAGCATGGAGTAAGGGGATGCCGCCACCACATAATATATTGGGACAATGGGAAAACTGAGGCTTTGCAAGCTTCAGAATGACTGCAGTAGTCTCAGGAAATCACTGTTTCCCGGCATCTCCAGTGAAGCAGTGGAGAAGGCAAAGATTTCACTTTTGTACAGACAGTGGCCCACATACCTATTCTCACCAGTTCTTAGCTAGTACTAAAACTTTGCGGGATGATTCCAATGGCTACAACACAGCAGTTGAAGGATATAAACTTTTCAAAAAGAATAGAAAGGGAGGTGGAGTTGCAGTACATGTCAAAAACACATATTGTTGCATAGAAATACAATAAGATGAGCTTGGTTCTCCCATCAAGATCACTTGGATCAATAAAATTGGGGAGAAAAAAACAAAGGGAACCAGGTTGGTAGTTGGAACCTAATACCAACTACCCAACAAAATAAAATATTCAGATGAAACATTTGGAAAAAATTACAAAATAGATGCATGACATACAGGTAGTAGTAATAGGAGATTTCAATTATCCTAATATCTTTTGGGAGATAAATTCTGCCAAATATGGCCCTTCCAGGAAATTCCTGGCTTGTGTGGCTGATAATTTTCTCTTACAAAAAGTGAAGGAAAAAACCAGAGGAAGAAACTATCTTTGATCTGATTCTAACTAATAGGGATAACCTGGTGGAAGAAGTGGCAACAAGAGGAACTCAGAACAATGATAAAGTCCTATGGCAGAAGATCCTTTCAGAAATAAGAGTCCACAACAGATATTCAAGGCCCAACACCAAACAGATCCAGCAAAAAGAAAGTGGGAAGACAGCAAAAAAGACCAATGTAGCTCTACAAAAAGTTCAAAGTGGAACTAAGAAACAAAAAAAGATACATATAAGTAGTGAAAGGAAGGCCAGGCTACAAAGGAAGGATACAGACAAGTAGCAAGGAATTGCAGTGATGGTGTTTGGAAGGCAAAAGCTTAGAATGAGCTGAGGTTAGCAAGAGATGCTAAAAGCATTAAAAAAAATCTTCAGTTACATATGTAGCAAAAGACAGAGAAAGAAACAGTGACTCAACTACTAAATAGGGATGGGGATTGATAACAGATGACAAAGAAAAGGCAGAGTGATCAATTTCTATTTCAGCTTGATCTTTTCCAGGCAAATGTAAAGTACAAAGGAAAGGGGCAGGATTGCATCTTGAGATTGATAGACAATCAAGGAATATTTTATTACTTTGAATGAATTCAAATCCCCATGGTTGGATGAATTGCACCAAATGATATTGAAGGAACTGGGTAAAAAAATCTTAGAACAACTACCTATTCTTTTCTTGAAATCATGAAGGATGGATGAAGTGCTGTATGATTGGAGGAGGGCTTCAGTTGTCCTTATCTTTTAAAAGGGCAAAGGTGATGAACTGGCGAACTACAGAGCAGTCAGCCTGACATCAATCCCAGAGAAAATTCTGAAGCAGACTATAAAGTGGTCTGAAAGCACCTTGAAAAAATGCAGTAATTACTAGAAGCCAACATGGATTTTTCTCCCTCAAGGATTGTTACCTTGCTGTGGCGAAGGAGCTTCTGTGGTTCAGCGAGGCTATGGGCTATGCTATGTAAGGTTATCCATAATGAGAAGAGTCAGGCCAAATGGTGGAACAATTGAAATGGTGAAAAAAACCATTTGTTGCAAGCTCACAACAGTCCAAAAAATAAAAAAACTACTAAAAAACTACTAAATTGTAGCACAATTTATGAGAAGTATTTTTGACTGTCAGTGATTCAATCGTGATTTAACAGATTAAAGATATGTTATACAGAATTTGAACTATTGTTCAAATATATTGATTTTTGAAGATTGGATTTTTGGCTAATCCTGTCATTATCTACGGGAATTTACTGTAAAGAAGCACTGATGTATGAAGATTGGTATTATCTGTTATTACCTATTAAAATAAACAGACTATTGTGCTACAATTCAGTAGTGTTTTTATTTTTATTTTTGGACTGTTGTGAGCTTGCCACAAATGGTTTTTTTCACCATTAGGTTACCCATAATGGACAGGCCATAATGGAGACCTCTGACTAAATGTCATCCACTGGAGAAGAAAATGGGAATCCACTCCAGTATACTTGCCAAGAAAACCCTATCTTTGGAATCAGTGAACTAAAGTGGACATCTACTACTTTGAGCAAGAATCCCTTAGAAGAAATGGAGCGGATGTTGTAGTCAATAAGTAAAGCAGTAATAAATAGGGCCCACCTCAGTGGGAAGGTAAACAGCATTCCGTGTTGAGGCATGCCTGCCACATGTCCACAGAAACATCTGCAGACACAGACATCATTGGCTCTTTGGCTATAAACAGAAATGAGCACTGAATTCTAGATTTGGATATGACTGGCTTTTGAGCAAGGGCGACCTTTACCTAAAACAATCTCAAAAATGACAGAATGATCTCAGTCTGAATTCAAGGCAAACCATTCAACATCAAAGTAATCCAAGTCTATGCCCCTGCCACTGACACAGAAAAGGCTGAAATCAACCAGTTCTATAAAGACCTACAACACCTTCTAAAATTGACATACACAAAAGTTGTCCTCATCATAATAGGGAACGAAAATGCAAAAATAGAGTCAAAAGGTAACGTAAAGATGGCCATGAAAAGGGACAAAAATGGTAGGGGCCTCAATCTTATTTTTCCAGCTTAATTAACCCTGATCATTGGAGATCATTTACACGTTTGCATTTTAATATGCTTCCATCTGCATTTAGAGAAGGGTTATTTAAGAAAATACCTATTCAGAAGCATTTTGCAGGCGCACCCCCCCCCCCCAATGATGGACTCAGACACAAATGAAAGTGGATAACGGCATGGGCCACATTTATTGATTCAAGCCCTAGTCCGAATTATAAATTTCTATTGGTAAAACGACCAATCATAATTCTTAAGGCAAGCAGGCCGAAGTAACACTGGTAAGGTACCACCCAAAATTGCCAACGGCAATTGTTACAATGTATCTATTTGTATCAATTTGTTTGTTGACAACAAACAAATTGTTGACCGTAGTCAATATCTAACTAATGACCCCACCCTCTGACGTGTATCCGTAAAATCAGGGGGTGATTCCAGCTGTCTAGTGGTAACCATCACCCCCTCGCCTGGTTCGTCGTTGACCGGACAACGTTTAAACAACTTATGCCTATCTAGTGTTGTCCAGTCAATTGTGAACCTGCCGGATACCTGTGGGTCATAAATGTTTACCTTACCAGTGCTACCCGCCAATGTGACCAAAGTCAACAGTAGCACAGACAAATCCCTATATCAAACCATAGCAACAGTATGGGATGGGCGAAAAAGCCAGGACTCAAAGGCCAATACGAGTCCCAGCCAAAAATTCCCACCCGGCCCCGAAGCGACCAAGAAATCACACTGTTAACTAGGGAGGGGGTGGAGGGGAAAAACTTCTCCGCTCCGTCGGTTCGCCAAAATGGCAGCACGGCTGCCTCGTGGCCAGCCCCTTTTATTAGGGTGCTGGCCACGCCCCTAACTACCCGGATGGTTTCGTCCGGGGGGGGCCGCAAAGAGCGCGGCGGCCATTTTGGCGCCACGCTTCCATTGCAGGCACACCCCCCCCCCCCAATGATGGACTCAGACACAAATGAAAGTGGATAACGGCATGGGCCACATTTATTGATTCAAGCCCTAGTCCGAATTATAAATTTCTATTGGTAAAACGACCAATCATAATTCTTAAGGCAAGCAGGCCGAAGTAACACTGGTAAGGTACCACCCAAAATTGCCAACGGCAATTGTTACAATGTATCTATTTGTATCAATTTGTTTGTTGACAACAAACAAATTGTTGACCGTAGTCAATATCTAACTAATGACCCCACCCTCTGACGTGTATCCGTAAAATCAGGGGGTGATTCCAGCTGTCTAGTGGTAACAATCACCCCCTCGCCTGGTTCGTCGTTGACCGGACAACGTTTAAACAACTTATGCCTATCTAGTGTTGTCCAGTCAATTGCGAACCTGCCGGATACCTGTTGGTCATAAATGTTTACCTTACCAGTGCTACCCGCCACCCGGAGAGGCTTCAATAAAGGGTCGAGGCCCCCCCCCCCCAAGACCGTCAGCTCGGTCGACAGGCCTGCTCGCCAATCACTCAGCAGGAGGTCCATACCTCCTCGAGACAGATGGGCCCCCTCCCCTGAATAAAGCTCATAATTTTGCAGACTGATGATGGGGAGGCGAATGACGCGTCCCCAACCCATATCAAAAAGGAACCGGGCAATAGCCCTGGAGCGACGAGGCCGGTCAAGCACCTGGAGGCCAAACGCTCCCCTGTAAGCGTACTGCGGTATCATGTCCGACCAAATGAGGGGTGTGGCAGGCCACACATAATGTGAGTAGGCCAGGTGACTGCAAATCGCAAGCTTCCGCGATAGGCCAGTGACCTGTCCGAAACCATTGCCCCAAGGTGAATAACCAGGACATCAGGCGAGTCAGCATCCCTGATGTAGAAAAGGAATGGCAACAGTTCCCGCCATAACATGCCGCGCTTACCACACCACCTGAGATGTGCGGATGCACCCAGTCCCAGTCGGGGTCCCACTCTGTCGCCGCAGCGTAACGCGCTGCCCTGTGCAGCGTAACGCGCTGCCCTGTGCAGCATAACGCGCTGCCCTGTGCACGTGGCAACGGCCCACCAGCCCTACTGTCACCGGTGTAAAACAACACCCAGGGTCTGTCAAGGAAAAAAGGGGGGGTGAGAAACATTGCAGTGACTAAACTGGCACTCACGGTTGAGGAGGGTGAACACAAAACTGAAAACAATGTGATCCCCACCTTCCCATGCGGCGTATTTCAGCCCCAGAGTACCCAAATGTAGCTGCAGTAGGAACCGCCCCCATCCTGCAGGAATGGCTGAGTGAGGGGAGACCCACCCTGGTGACAGAAAAACGGGGCATGGTGCGTGCCACACAGTGCAAGAAACTCCTGTAGGGCACCAACCGGACAGATGTCTTCCAAGGAACATCGTAGCAGTATTACTCAACTGCCTACGCCGTGCTGATCTGTTTTAGAGGAGCGTATCCTCAACTGAGCCCAATCATAGGAACATAGACATCTTCGAGTTCCAGTGCCCTACGACTTGCATCCACCTTAGACAGCATCATAAGCTCGCTGATGCGGAGCGCTCCAAAAAAGGCCACCGTTGTAGCCGCACGAAACAGGGCTGCCTCATACCTATCGAAACATAGGTCATGCCAGCCTCGTGCCAGTTGGGTAAGTACCCCAGGGGAAATTGGGTGACGGTCGTCCAGGCAACGCCCACGTTCCCGCACCCACCCCTCCAAAACATGTCTCACACGGAAATCAGCGGTACTGTCTGCGTGACCTCCCACCTTGGCCATAAAAGCCAGCGCTGATAGCCTAGATGCTATGGTGCGGGGTGCCAGGCCCTGGGCGTGCAGGTAAACCATGAAACGGAGAATGTGGGCCACTGGGATTGGCCAGGTATCTGGCAGGCGAGATTGGGAACAAAAGGTCCGAAATGCAACCAACGCATGGTGATACGCCTTACGCGTGCGTGGCGCCAGTGACATGCCTATCGCCCGGTTCACCTCTCCTTGCCAATGGTCCATATCTCCTGCGGTAGTGGCGAGGGAAATTCCTCCGCATCCGGAGCCAAGGCACGGAACCGGGAGATCTGCAGGCAGGACAAAGCGTCATCAATATCATTATTCACCCCCGGGACATGCCTGGCTCTAAACAGTACATTGAGGCGCAGGCTGCACAATACAAACTGGCGCACAAGATCCATGACCCTGGGAGATTTAAAGGTCTGTGAGTTGACAATGTGGACAACAGCCGCATTGTCACACCAGAAATGCACCACAGAGTTGGCCCACTCCTCACCCCATAGCATCAAGGCCCCCAGTATGGGAAAAAATTCCAAATATGTGAGATCCCTCAGGCGACCCGTGCCTGACCAGGCTGGTGGCCATCCACCATATGCCCACTTCCCATTGAAGTACATCCCATAACCAAGGGATCCCGAGGCATCAGACTGAATTTGAAATTGGGGCGAAGCCAGGAGGTCAGACCTCCAAAATGAGACCCCATTGAACTCCCTCAGGAACTGGAGCCATACATGCAGATCTGCCCTGATGCCCCGTGTCAATCTCGCCCTATGATGGGGCCTGGATAAGCCTGCCATGGCATCGCACAAGCGCCGAGCAAATGCCCTGCCAGGTGCGACCACCCTGCAAGCGAAATTGAGATGTCCATGTAGCACCTACAATCCCCGAAGGGATGCCTTGCGCTTAGCCAGCAAGTCCGATATAAGGGCCACTATCCTTGACACCTTGTCTGCGGGCAACCTAGACGCCTGCGCTACTGTGTCAATTTCCACCCCCAGGAATATTAACTTATTAGACGGGCCTTCGGTCTTTTCGGGCGCTAAAGGGACACCGAGTTCCTCCATTAGCGTCTGAAATGTGTTGAGGAGACGTGTGCACGTGTCCCAGCCCCGTTCACCCCCGAATAAAAAGTCATCCAGGTAATGGGCTACAGACCGAGACCCTGACCTACGGACAAATGCCCACTGCAGGAAGGTACTGAAACGCTCGAAAGCCGAGCAGGATATGGAACAGCTGAATGGCATGGCTTTGTCAAAATAATATTCACCCCGGAATTTGAAACCCAGCAACTCGAAGTCACCCGGGTGCACGGGCAAGAGGCGAAACGCCGACTTAATGTCACACTTAGCCAACAGTGCACCCGGGCCACATGAGCGCACCATGCGCAATGCCTGGTCAAAGGATGTATACCCGACAGAACAAAGGTCATCAGGGATAGCATCATTGACCGAGTGGCCGGCTGGGTAGGACAAATGGTGAATCAGGCGGAACTCGCCCGGGGACTTCTTGGGCACTAGTCCTAGCGGAGACACTTTAAGGTTGTGGAACGGGGGTGCGGGGAAAGGGCCAGCGACCCTGCCCGCAGCAATCTCCTTATTAATGCTGGCGGCAGCCGCCTCCTCCCTTCCTCTAAGTGACAAAAGGTTAGGTGCATCCTGCGGTGACCTATCCCACGTGAAAGGAATACGAAAACCCAGTTGAAAACCCTGAAGGAGGTACACAGCGTCTGCTCTCCTTGGGTACAATGCGAGCCAACTCTCAAGCATGTCAACATTAATTGGGGAGGGGGCCTTTTGGTGAACCCGCTCCCTCCATGGCAGTCTTACCTGCCCCTTGTCCGCCCCTACCCCTGCCCCCGTATCCTCCCGGCCTGGGACAGGCGGCGGCAGCATGGGGGCCAGAACAAGAGGGGCACTCATGCTTGTACCTGCAATTTTTCCTGTTGCAAGAACCATTGGACGAGAAGGTCCAGCACAGCAGGCGGGCTGGAACCCCCTGCCCCGCCACTTGGCGGGGTACCTGTACCGGGGCCGCTCGTTGGACCGCATGTCCACAACGGTATCTCTCCCCAGGCGCCAGGCGCGTGGGGGTCATATACAGAAGCCACAGCTTCTGGCAGGGCTCATCCCACCTCATCTCTGGGTGCAGTGGAATCCTCATGCTGAATTCTTCGTCGTAAGCCAGCCATGACGGACCCGGGAAGTCAACCATAGCCTGGTAAATATTGTCCAGATACTGGACCATAGGGATAGCCAAATCCGGCCTAGCCCTGAGGTAAACGGCCATGTAAATCAGGTACGCTGGCAACCAATTTGCCCACGTGCGTGGCGGCTTACGACGACGTGCCTGCTCCTTATCCTTCTCGTCCAACCCTTCCCTGTCTTCCTTGGTCGGCTCCCTATTTAGAAGGGAGAAGATATCCACATACTCGCCCCTCCAAATCTTTTCCTTGGTAGACTGGGCCAAATGGTCCCCCAAGGGCAAGGAATACCCTACTGTTGGCAAAGCCGACACAGGCACTGAGGGAACTACGGGCAAAGGAAAATGAGCCTGAGCCAGCCCGGGGATCCCCAACACATTTCCAGCACATTGGGGGCACCACCCCGACCCAGGCCCTGTGTCACGGGCAAAGTCGCTTGGCGGGCCGGGGGCCATTGGGCCGCCGGGCCACCCGAGCGAGGCCAAGGCCATTGAACAGCCCCCCCCCCAAGGAAGTCAGTTGTGTGGGTGCATTAGCTTGGACTGCATACTCACCCGCTGCACCCCCGCGGGCCACCCCCACCGGGGGTTCCGGCCCGCTGGGGGCGTCGGAGCTCACGACCGAAGCTGAGCTCGTCGACGGGGCCAGACCAGCACCAGACTGCTGCACCTGTGGGGTGGGGAGCTGCGAGGCAGTGGCCACCACCGGCCCGCGCGCCTCAGGCGGCTCAACCCGACCCATCGCCGGCCGCTGTTCGGCAGCCAAAGGGGGCACCTGAAAACCTAGAGACACCCCTGTTTGGTTGGCCCTTGCCAAGGACGCTTCAAGGGCCGCCACCCGGGCCAGGAGGGCCTCCACCTCGACATAGGCCCCGGCCCCAACAGGGGGCAATTGGGCAACCGGCCCATAATTCACGGGTACCTGTCCAGGTCCCTGAGCCCCAGGGGCCAGACAAGGCCAAGAGCCCATGGTCAGCCCCTGGGAAGCCGTGGGAATGCCCTGCAAAGGCAGGGAACCCAACCACCCTCCGTGGCTCGCACCCCCCATAGGGAATTGCGCACCCGGGCAAGAGGGCCCCGCCGCACAGACCATGGCAGGGGCCAAGGGCCGAGGCCCCGTCCGGGGCAGCAGGTATGCTCCGCGCATCAGGCCAAGGAGCTACCGATCCCATCCCACCGTTCCCGGTGGGGTCTGCTAAAGGTGGCTGCGGAACGGGCGCAGTCGCGGTCCTCCGACCCGGCTGACGCCTCCGCGCCGATCGAGCCACGTTCGTGGCTGCCTTCTTCTTCGAAGGCATGGCTAAGGTAGCTAGGAAGCCTAAAACAAGAGAAAGCTTCCCGAAAAGGCTTCCCCCAAGAGGACACGAGCGACGGAGGTAAGGAGGAAAAACTTCTCCGCTCCGTCGGTTCGCCAAAATGGCAGCACAGCTGCCTCGTGGCCAGCCCCTTTTATTAGGGTGCTGGCCACGCCCCTAACTACCCGGATGGTTTCGTCCGGTGGGGGGGGGCCCGCAAAGAGCGCGGCGGCCATTTTGGTGCCGCGCTTCCATATGCATTTGCCAGGATGGGAATATTAAAACATCAGAACATGTACTTCTTGAATGTCAATTATATGATCAATTTAAGAGTGACCTCATTTCATCCTTCCCACAAATTAATTTGAATGCTGAGATGTTAAAAATTATGCTCCCGGACAAAAATATAGAACTGACTGCTGCTGTTGCTAAATTTGCTTCTTATTTAATCAACTCTACTGTCACCTGACAGAAGGTAGCTCCAGTTACATAGACTCTATATGCTTCTGCTAAAAACAAATCTGGGACTTACTGTAGGTCCATTGCTGTCTCACCAGCTATCATCCAACTGTGAGACAGTTGTGAAGCTGGAACTAACTGCGGCTTCACATATCATTCCACTTTCATGCTGCCAAAATGATGAGCCTCTTCAATGATTGCAATCTCTCTGAATTTATACAGAAAATGCTCTAGAAAGGATTCTCTTACTATTTAGGCTAGGAAAGTATAGTGTTTGAGCACTTTTCTTAAGCTAGGTTCAAGAATAAGATACTGGAGCCAACACTGTGTGTTCTTGACCAAATCCCAGCATACTGTCCATGTTAAGAATTACTTGCAGCCAGGATACTATGCTGTGTTCTTCTCAAAGACAGAGGAAATAGGAAGAAACTCTCAAACCATGGTTAGAGCTATAGTCAGTGCATAAGTCCAGGGTTCTTCGACATTTTGCTTAATTGGATGAAAAATAAGGTGTTTCTTTTTCTGTTCCATGTGCAAAAGCTAACTGGACTAGCACTTCAACACTAATGGCAGGATGATATCCTCTAATGTACCTGAAGGGAGCAACCCAAACTAAATAGTGCATGGCAGACAGCATGGCACACACCTTTTCTGTCCAACACTTTGCTGCTGCTTCCTAACATATGCCAAGGAATCCCTCCCTACTCTGCCTAATTGTTGGGTTTGTCTATACATAAGACTAAAAATGAAACATTTTCTTTAGAAGCTGAATCTATTTTGCAATTATGTATCCTATCTGCTTAATGACACAGTGGAATTTCTTTATTTGCTTCACATTTAAGCCACATAAATGAATTCATTATTTATTGTCACTAATGTTCTTATTTCTCCTGAGGACCATTTTAGTTGCAGAAAGTGAGCAAAACCACCAACCCAGTGCCTACACTAAATTATAAAATCCTGCTGGTGCTCAGCTAAAATATAAATTCACTGAGTTAGGAAAATAGGGCATCAATCAAAACCAAATTGCTTTGGGGAGACTGAATGACTTGGAGAATTAGGAATGTGATAGATATTCTTTCACCATTGCCCTAGGTCACTAATTGGAATCCATCTTAGATTAGTAAAGTGACCTGAATTTAGGAACAGAAATGAGTAAAAAACATTGTGTGATCTTTAAGGAATTAGCAGGCAGGCATTAGTCCACACCACCTTGCAATGCAGTCGATGGTAGCTTCATCAAGGATGTTAACTCCTCCTGAATCTAAAACTATCTAAAACAGGCTTGGAGGACATCTGGAGTATGAACACATACTGGCAGCACACCAGCCAGACATGGTGCCCAACGAAGGGCTTAATGAACTTGCTGGAGGGGAATGCAGTACGCTTTGCAGCTTGGAATTGTTAAAAAAGGAGGGGATAATTAACAAATGATAGGCCAGAATCACAACAGATTGGAAAACTAAATGTGTATGCGACATAAATTAAGCAGGCCATACTTAGAGGAGTATTGCTACTATTATAAGTGGATAAGATCAACTGTCAGGTAGTTTACTTCAGTGGCATTTTTGTCTCATGGTTAATATGGTAAAGGTAAAGGTTTCCCTTGCTCAAAAGCTAGTCGTATCCAACTCTAGGGTATAGTGCTCATCTCTGTTTCCAAGCTGAAGAGCCCAGTGCTGTCTGCTTCTGCAGACGTTTCCGTGGTCATGTGGCAGGCATGACTAGACACCGGAGTGCACGGAACACTGTTACCTTCCCTCTGAAGTGGTCCCTATTTATCTACTTGCACTTTCTTGCTTTCAAACTGCTAGGTTGGCAGGAGCTGGGACGAAGACGGGAGCTCATTCCGTCCTGCAGTAGTCGGGAATCGAACTGCTGACCTTCCACTTCCCAGTCAGCGTCTTATCTACTTGATCCACTACAGTCCCATCATGATTAATATTAAGCATTATATTACACAAAAATGGTTGTTGTTGTTTTTAAGTTAATGGAAGCAATTTTGATATGGGGGAGCATCTGCTTCCATCTGGTGAGATCCCAACCATATATTCTAGACCTGTGATGGCGAACCTTGGCATTCCAGGTGTTTTTGAACTTCAGTTCCTGCTGATCAGGGCTTCTGGGAATTGAAGTTCAAGAACAGCTGGAGTGCCAAGGTTCACACACATTCCATTTCAGTATAGCTCTTCTTGTACACTCAACATTTGTAACCTCTTCCTTGATAAGAACGGCAAGCTCCAGGTGTCCGGAATCCCAGCATCTTTGGAGGATTGTGCCAGTCTCTCCAGATGGAATAACCAAAAAGGTCATTTCTTTAAAAGAAAAATTCTGGTGTTTAGAAATTTTGTTTGGTGTGGGAGATATTTTGTTTTAGAAGGGAACATTAGTAGCTCACTAAATTGGCTGAGTTTGCAATTCCAGTCTCCATTTGCCTTGTAGCAGAAGAGACAGTAGTCTTGGGCAAACTATATACTTCCAAAGCTCCCACATAAGAAGGGAGCAATAAACAATTTCTGAATATTGTATACCTAAGAAATCCTGGAAAGGGCTGCCATAAGTCAGACTTGACTTGTTGAGATGTAGTAGTTGTTTTTGTTGTTGACATTATTGTTGTTACTATCATCATTATGGTTTTTGTTGTTGTCATTGAAATACTCCTAGAGGCATGATTTTCCCAAGGGAAGGGTAATTTTTGACAGGCCCTAGGATTCCATAATTCTCATCCCATTGTATACAAATTAAATATGGGAGCAGCTGATTAGCTGTAACTGCTCCAACATACAGCAGAAACCTGAAAACAGAGCCTAGAGTGCATCTATCCAGTCGAGCCTATGGCATGTGTGCCAGAGATGGCACACAGAGCCAGTGGTAGGCTCCAAAAAATTTAACTACCACACTGTGGGTGTGGTATGGTGGCCATGGCCAGGGGGGAAGCCCTGTGTTACACCTGAATTAGACTACTTTATTTCAAAACTTGGATGGGCGGGGCCATCTAGAATTTCTGCTACTGGTTCTGGCGAACTGGTGTGAACCTGCTGATGCCCACCACTGCACAGAGCCCATTCTGTTGGCACAAGGCTGTGTCAGCATTCAACCAGCTAGTCCCCTCTGCTTCAGACCTCTCCATGTTCCCTTTAGGATCCCTGAATACCTGTTGGGTCCAAACCTTTGAGAGTCTGAGCAGCCAGTAGTTAAAAGCTGGTCCTGCAAAACCCTTGCAGCAACTTGAGATTTCTGTGGATTCCCCGTGCCCGGTGGGCACGGAACGGCCTGCGCAGAGGCCACTTCGGGAGAACGCTCCTTGAGCCGTGGGCTCTGCGGGCAGAGAAATTAAGGGGGGTGGATAAATGATAGGGTTTGATTCACCCAATTCCTTGACCTGGCCAGCGGATCTGCTGAGAGAGCAGATATCTAACTCTGTTAGCCATCAGAGTAATCACTCATCTCCGAATCTCAGTCTAATCTCAGGCACAAATAGAAGCCATGTTTACCCCTGCCTAATCCTTGGACAATGGTGTTTCCCCATGTCAATGTTTATCCCAGTTAATTAACTTCCCTCAGAGAGATTCCCAATTAACCCGAGTAAACAGGTGATGTGATTTCTGTCAGAGGACGGTTTTGCCACCATTGCACTTTTCCCTCTATATATGTTGAAGCTTTCCCTCAATAAACTACTGATCTTATCCTCCTCCATACTGCCTCGTATCGTTTCTTGATCAGTCTCCTCCGGGACCTCCAGCCCTTAGCGGCCCCGATTCCTACACCTGGTGACCCCGATGTGATATACTCGTGAGTAAGCGACCCCCGAGCGGTCTACTCAGAGAGACACACGGCCCGGTTCTGCGCTTGAACCACGGCCAATCGTCCCGGAGGACAGCGCGGCAGCCCGGCCAGTAAACCAGCCTGTCGGGAGAACGGCCTACGCGGCGAGGCACTACCGAGAGGCTTCCTACAGTTTGCTCCCGGCTTTCGCGGCGGCTTGCAGGTTACGGAGAAAACGCGTTCCGCAGGGTCAGCTGTGAGCCCTGACAGCGCAGAGGCCACCAAGGGCCCATGGTAGGGGACCATGCTCCAAGCTCTACCCAGAGAATCGTCGCCAGAACCTATTACTTGCCCAAGACGCGTCGACCCGTCCCGAGGAGGAAACTTCGGAGGACCCTTCGCAGGTAATATGGGGACCTGTCCTCAGCGACAGCGTCCATCCGCTAGCCAAAAAACTCATGAAGAAGAGTTTATAATCCTGGCCAGGGTATTTCAGTTAAAGTTCCACAGCAGAGAGCTACCGAGACTTTTGGCGTACCTAAGGGAACACTGCCTGCTTTACCCAGAAGTAGGCACGTTAACCCTTAAGCTCTGGGATCAGATAGGAGACTGCATTCAGCAACCCCCGAAAGCTCCAGGAGGCGTAATTTGCACTTGGAACAAATGTAGGAAACTCTTAGTGGAGATAGAACCAGTCCGGGTAGAGGCCAAAGAACCCCCAGCGCCAGCCGAGCCAACGGCACCCACGGCGCTCTATCCGTCACTCCAGTTTAGGCAGAGTAGCGTAGGGAACTTTCCCTCGGTGACAGCTGCAGACGTCACCGACGGAATGCAAGGTATGGGGCGCTTCCCTGACAGCCCCAGGTTCCCTAGTTACCAAGAGTGCCCTTCAGCGCACAGTTGAGGAAGAACTGAAGAAGGGGGAGTTGCCAGCAGAAGAACTAGCTGAGCTTAGTCAGATTTGTCCAATTCGCCTAGAAATGGATGCCCTCACGGGGGCCCAGAAGATAGTTCATTCACCAGTCCCGTATAAGCTGCTCATGGCTATACGGAAGGCCATTTCAGAGACAGGGCTCCAAAGCCGATTTACAAGGGGCACGCTTCAGCAAGTGTGTGAGAACACCATGTTCATTCCTCATGACTGGAAAGCCGTCATGCGGATGATGCTCAACCCTAGCCAGTACCTGATTTGGGATAGGGAGTTTCGCCTTGAGGCTCAAACTAGGGCTGCCAGGATGGGAGGCGCAGTAATTCCTGACCAGTTATATGGTTCGGGTGCCTTCGAATCCATCGATGCGCAGATCAACTTGCCACTCGCCACTCTCCAGATGTCGGCAGAGGCTGCCTTTAGGGCTTTTTTCAAGGTCCCTGCGACCGGCAAAGCGGCTAAGAACTATACCGCAGTCAAGCAGGGAGCCCAACAGCCCTACATGGATTTCATCAATCGCTTGGAAGAGGCGATTAGTAGGCAGATCGATAATGAGGAGGCCCAGCAAGAGCTCATGATCAAGCTAGCCAAGGACAATGCCAATTTAGACTGCCGTAAAATCTTGCAGTCACTGGGCAATCATCCTGACTTGACTCTCACGGACATGATTAGAGCTTGCGCCGACGTTGGCACAGAATCCTATAAGATGGGTTTGCTAGCGGCAGCGGTGCAAGGGGGTAGAAGACCTAAAGGAAAGACCCAAGGAGCATGTCACAATTGTGGCAAGGTCGGTCACTTCGCTAGGGAGTGCCGATCCAAGGGAGGCGGACAAAATTCCGGCCGTTCCAAAGCTCCGAACACCCTGTGTCCGAAGTGCAAGAAAGGCTACCATTGGGCCAGAAACTGTCCGAGTTCGGGAAACCGGCGCACGGGCACGTCTCTGGCCCCGGTCCAAACAGAGACTTCCCAGATTCAAGGCTCGCCAGAGCTAGACTAGATTCAGGTCACATTTCAGGCACTGCGAGGGTGCAGGCCAGCCCCAAGGGTAGTACAGGGTTAGATTTGACTTGTCAGGCAGACGTTACATGCGACCTGCCAGGCACGGTCTATCTGGTGGACTCCCAGTACATGGGTCCACTGCCCAAGGGCTTTATAGGTTTAGTTTTGCCCCGTAGTGTAGCAGGAGCACGCGGAATTCTTGTAATTCCAGGAGTCATTGACTCCAATTTTTCAGGCGTTCTCCAAGTTCAGTTGTGGACTCACCTGCCCCAAACAATTCACAAAGGAGACACCTTAGTGCAACTGATCATGGTTCCTTGTCACTCGCCAGCAGACAGCCAGGGAAGGCTCAGTGACAGCTTCGAGTCCCGGTCAGAGGACCGCTCGAGCGCCAGTGAGGCAGTACAAGGATACCAGGTCTTAGCGACAGTGGAAACCAACATTGAGTGGAAACAGCGCCCGGTTATTGAGGTATTTCTGAATAATAGATCATTCTCAGGCCTGTTAGATACTGGAGCAGATGTCAGCGTGATAAGTAGGGGCCAGTGGCCAAGGGAGTGGGCCATTGAGCCGGTCTCCAATGTGTGGGGGGTAGGTGGTATTCAGGAAGCATTTAGGAGCCGAGAATGGGTGACAGTCACAATCCCAAGAGCTGAAGGCACGGCGGTAATTCGGCTGCACATTCTTGATGTGCACATCAACCTTTGGGGGCGAGACATTTTACAGCAGTACGGTGCTACGCTTACCTTCGGGTAATGGCGTTGCCACTTAAGTGGCTCACCGATACACCGGTCTGGGTAGAACAATGGCCGGTAGTGGGACAGAAGTTAGTTGCCCTTAAGCAGCTGGTTAGAGAACAGCTAGTCGCAGGACATATAGAACGGTCCACAAGTCCATGGAATTCGCCAATTTTTGTCATAAAAAAGAAGTCGGGGAAGTGGCGACTCCTCCACGATCTCAGGGAGATCAATAAATGCATACAGCCAATGGGTCCGCTCCAATGCGGCATCCCAAATCCTAATATGATTCCCGAGGGGTGGGAGATCCTAGTTGTAGATCTCAAGGATTGTTTTTATACAATCCCCTTAGACCCCAGGGACCGGGAAAGGTTCGCCTTTACGGTGCCGGTTGTGAACCACAGTGAGCCTACGCAGCGTTACGCGTGGAAATTTTTGCCACAGGGCATGCTCAATTCGCCGACCCTGTGCCAAATTTATGTTCACAACGCACTGGCAAAGTTCCGAAACCTTTACCCAAAAGCGATAGTTTGCCATTTCATGGATGACATCTTGGTCGCGGTGCCACAACTCGGCAGCGAAATGTTTTCTGACCTCCAGGCCAGCCTGGGGGACAAAGGTTTGCTCATTGCCCCGGAGAAAGTGCAGAGAACCGAGCCCTTCTCATACTTGGGTCATCGGCTTCTCCGCTCGTTCGCAGCACCAGTTTTGCCTCAGATCAATTTACAGGAGTCAATCACCCTTGTAGAATTGCAGCAAGTTCTGGGTAATATCAATTGGGCCAGACTGTATTTCCGATTGGATACGGATCTTTTGAAACCGCTCTTCTCGCTGGTAACTTTAGGTAAGCAGCCGGCAGACCGGATACACATTTCTCGAGAAGCGCGCTTAGCTCTCAAAAAAGTGAACCAAGTTCTCAGCCAGAGGTGGGTAAATAGGATCAACCCAGGGCCATATGCTCCGATCCTGAACTTGTACATCGTACGGGCAGGATCCATGTTCACCGGAGCTCTAGGAGTAGACTCCGAGAAAGGAGCGAGTATCGTGGAATGGGTGTACTTGCCGAACACCTCTTCCCGGAACATCGTTCCTCCCCAAGAGCTGGTTTCCGCGGTGGTCTACCGCGGAAGGCTGAGAGCTAGGGACATCTCAGGGCACGATTTGGCCAAAATTGTAGTTCCATTCACCAAGGAACAAATTCAGCAATTGATGCAGCTCGGTGACTCGCTTCCAATCGCGTTGGAAGGATTCACCGGATGCTTGGCATACCACTTGCCAAAAGACCCCAGACTCGTTTCACTTCAAACGCAGACAGTCAGCTTGTTCGAATTGCTCTCGCTGGTTCCGCTTCAGGGGGCCAGGACAGTTTTTACTGATGGTGGTCGCACATATGGTGTCTTGACTTGGCAGGAGGGCCAGGCTTGGCGCATGCTGTTAACTCTTCCACAGAAGTCCGCACAGCGGGCAGAGTTGGCAGCGGTGAACCTTGCCTTGCGCACCTTCACCAAAGAGCGTTTAAACATCATTACAGACAGTCAGTATGTCAGGAATTTGCTTCACAATCTACCGGGAGCATACATCACTCCAGCGATAGACAAAAATCTGCTTAGTCTGTTTCTCACTGCTCAATTTCATTTGCGAAACCGCACGGAGCCACTCTAGATTGCCCAAATCCGCAGTCATCAAGACCTGCCGGGTCCGATTTCCGCGGGCAATAGCAGAGCGGACGCAGCGGCAAAGGAAATTCAGCAACGTTCGGTTTTAGGTGTTTTTACTACTCCAATTCAGAGTCATGCCTTTTTTCACCAAAATGCTAAAGCGTTAGCCAGACAGTTCAATCTGCCACTTTCTCAAGCTCAAGGCATAGTTCGCTCTTGCCAGCATTGTGCAGGGGCACCGGGGGGGCCCTCGTGGGGGGTCAACCCACGAGGGACGGAGGCTAACCAAGTGTGGCAGATGGATGTCACGCATGTTCCGCAGTTTGGCAGATGGCAGTACATGCACGTTTGCATTGACACATTTTCTCAATTCGTTTGGGCTACAGCGCAGAAAGGGGAGACCGCTTCCCACGTGGAGCAGCACCTCCTTTCCTGCATCGCGGCAATGGGCAAGCCGCGGCAAATTAAAACCGATAACGCCCTGTCCTACAGCTCCAGGCAGCTGGCCGCCTTCATGGCCACCTGGGACATTAAGCATACTTTTGGCGTTCCTTACAATCCGCCGGGGCAAGCGATTGTGGAACGGGTCAATCGGATGCTCAAGTCCTATATTGACAAACAAACAGAAAGGGGGGAGCCACCAGCCCTCCCCAAGTCACAGGGCCAGGCACAGCATTGTCTGAATAAGGTATTGTTCACTTACAATCACCTTAATGTTTTTTCGGATTGCACGCCGCAGGAGAAGCACTTCCGCCATTCGGAAGCTCTCCCGTGACCGATGGTCCGATACCGGGTGCCACCGGACCCTTCTTGGAGGGGCCCGGCGCCACTCATAACCTGGGGGAGAGGCTATGCTGCAGTTATGTCTCCTACAGGTGTCGTTTGGATTCCAGCTCGGTGTGTCAAGCCTCACTTGGAACCACATGGCGTGGACCCAGACTGACCCGAGTCCGATCCCGGAGATGGAGGACCTCACCCTGACCGACAAAACCCGCCGGAGGAGACGGCCACCGACGGTGCTGAAGATCACCTGGGGGATGGTCAAGGTCCTTTGCAGTGAGGCCGAGGACGCCCTCCAATGCGAGGAGAAGGAACCGACACCGGAGAACCTCACGGCTGCAGTCTTCGCCTGAATTCACGCCAACACCATGGCAGCCACCATCATCCTGATCCTCTCCCTGTTTTGCGGGGGAGGCGTTCAGGCTACCTTGTTGAAAGCCAACGATTTGGTGCCCGGCGGAGACCTTTCTGCCAGGATGCAGTACAACATTTGGGAAAGGTTGGCGGGCCTCGTCAACCAGTCCGATTTTTGCCTGAGACAGGACATTGGTTCTGCCTCAATCTTGAGCACCTGCCTCATCCCAGTGTGCCACTCTCCAGGCGCATACCCCAGGGATGGGGATTGGCTCGTGAAACGGATTTTCAGCCCATACAACCCAGCGGCTTCTGCAGAGTATGCCCGTTGGGAGATGCGGCTCACCATGACTTTGCCGGCTGATGCAGCCACTCTCCACACTCCTCGAGTGGCGGTCAGCCCGAACACTACTTGTGCTCGAATGACCGGCTGCTCCTCAGTCGGTCGAACCCGGCGCCACTGCCTCTACGTCGGCAGTGGCAATTGGACTTGCAATAACCCAGTGAAGCTTGGTTCAATGTATGCTCATGTTACGTTACCATCTGGTTGGTTCTTCACATGTAATCAGTACACGTGGAACTACATTCCTGCAAATGTATCAGATGCTACTTGTTGCATTAGTCGTTTGACACTGTTACTCCCCACTAAGGATATGGTTACCCCAAGCACAAATGTCACAAATGTTTCCGCACCCATACGTCACACTCGCACCACCCAGTTAGACAGCTCATGTGAGAGCAGCTTTAGAGTTATGAGTCCAGCCGAATACGTCTCATTAGCGGTCAGCATAATCGGCGTGCCAGGCTTAGCCGTCGGCAACGCTCGGAGGATTAGTCGGTTGGCTTGCGGTCTAGCCAAAGCCATCAACCATACCTCCTCGGCGATAGCGCTGCTCAACCAGGAGCAGACAGAGCTTCGCCATGCCATACTTGACAATAGAGCGGCTATAGACTACCTCTTATTGCTTCATCATTTGGGTTGCGAATCTTTCCATGGTACGTGTTGCTTCAATCTTACCGACAATTCCCGCAAGGTACAGAGTCAGCTCACGGCCCTCCATACCATAGTCGAGGGCATAAGGGAAGGTTCTGCATGGGGAACTTGGTGGAGTTCGTTGTGGAATTGGATGTGGTCGTGGATCCCATGGGGGTGGCTCCAGACGGTACTCAAGGTAGTTGTGGGGGTGATTATACTAGGCATAGCGTTATGCTGCTTTGCACAATGTATTCCCTCACTGATCTTGAAGTGCCGCCCCAAGAAGAAACCCCAAAACGCCATTCCCGCTCAGCAGCTGATGCCCCTCTTACGCAGAGTCGCCGGTCAGGTCCTTAAATGAAAATTAAAGGGGAGATGTGGATTCCCCGTGCCCAGTGGGCATGGAACGGCCCGCGCAGAGGCCACTTCGGGAGAACGCTCCTTGAGCCGTGGGCTCTGCGGGCAGAGAAATTAAGGGGGGTGGATAAATGATAGGGTTTGATTCACCCAATTCCTTGACCTGGCCAGCGGATCTGCTGAGAGAGCAGATATCTAACTCTGTTAGCCATCAGAGTAATCACTCATCTCCGAATCTCAGTCTAATCTCAGGCACAAATAGAAGCCATGTTTACCCCTGCCTAATCCTTGGACAATGGTGTTTCCCCATGTCAATGTTTATCCCAGTTAATTAACTTCCCTCAGAGAGATTCCCAATTAACCCGAGTAAACAGGTGATGTGATTTCTGTCAGAGGACGGTTTTGCCACCGTTGCACTTTTCCCTCTATATATGTTGAAGCTTTCCCTCAATAAACTACTGATCTTATCCTCCTCCATACTGCCTCGTATCGTTTCTTGATCAGTCTCCTCCGGGACCTCCGGCCCTTAGCGGCCCCGATTCCTACAGATTTCCACTTATTTAAAGTGATGTAAGACAATGACAATGGAGAAAAGAAAAGTAGCTGTGGTAGCACATGGCTTCTTCTTGGCTTATTCCAGGCTAAACTCTATATGTCTCACCCCCTTCCAATAATTACAAGTTGTACTGAAGAAGTTCTTTTTTATCAGGAGCACCTTTTCAAAGGGTATAGAGTTAGCCAGAAACAGGTACAGGATTTAATTAAATCCCACTGCTGCCATCATATCAGCATTCAACCGTCTAGGCCACTCTGCCTCAGACCTCTCTGTGATCACAGCTTCTGGTTCAGCTAATCAACTTACTACCAATCAGAATACATTCTTTAGCATAACATTGTCTGTTCCCATCACATGGCCCTCTTAATTCACAGAGGCAGGATGTTGACATTACTCAGACATTTCATCCCTAGTGGGTAGGAAGAAACTCAGACATTGAGACCTTGGCAAAGTCTCTCCCAGTCTCTGATTTGCACCTGCTTGATAAGCCTAGCAGTGAGGGAACAATGGTGGTGGCGAGCTTCATTATGGTTGCCCACCATAATAGTGTTTCTCCTCTGCTGCGGCCATGCTGACCGGAAGCAAGAGGGGTGAGTGTCCGGAGGTCTTTGTGGTAGTGGCGGCAACAAAGTCCTTTTGAAGTTGCCCGCCTCTCTCCCGCAGGTGTTTCTCCTCTGCTCTGGCCAGGCTGACCGGGAGCAAGAGGGGCGGGTGTCGGGAGGGCTTTGTGGCGGTGATGGCAATGATGTCATTAAGTCCCATTCCCATGTCTGATGAAGTGGATTTGATCCACAAAAGCTCACATATAAAATGTAACAGTTAGAGTTTTTTATATATGCAGAGAAAACAGAGTTGATTTATATGTGCCACCAGTCTATGACTCTGAGATGACATGACTGAGTTAGTAGTGCAGGATTTTCATCCAGGACTTCTATTCAAATGTCAAACAGAAATGGTTAAACATAAAACTGTTTTAACTAGGGTGTGCAAGTACTGCCATGCCCCCTCACACACACACACATATACATATCTGAAACCAAATATTTATCAGGACTGATACACTCTGATCTGTTTTGGAGATGACAAAATGAACAATGGTCTTGATCATTCGTAAGAAATAAGAGGTATCAAGCATTTCTCAGTTCAGATCAGCCTTTTCTATTACTGTTAGGCAATTTGCACATGAGGGCCATTGCACACACTCCTGAGCATAGTGGAACACCTGGAAGGAAGTGAGGATCAGTTGTTTAGAGGTGACCAGATGCCGGCTGGCAGATGCAGATCTCCCCCACCCCCCAAATTGGGATGATGCAATCATGACTGCAGCCTATCTCCAGAATAAATTGCCAACGAGAAGCACTACAAAAACATCACATGAATCATGGCATGGTAGAGTGCCAAGTGTGGAACACTTTAGAGTCTTTGGAAGCCTAGCTAATGCATCCATATGTGAACATAAAAAGCACAAACTGGACTCTAGAGCATTACGTAGTATTTTACTTGGCTATGCCCCTGACTGCAAAAGCTATAAAGTAAAGAAATTAAAAACAGGTGAAGTCAGGAAAAGAAACAGGTGAAGTCAGGAAAAGACATGTGATTCATTTTAATGAACAAAGGAGAGTTGACAAAAGTAGAACTGTACTACATATCTTTGGAGGGCAAGACCACTGTTTTGAACTCCTCTTAGACATAGCAGTGCTAATGCCTTGATATTATGAGTCAATCAGAGAGCAGAAAGGCAATTACACACATGATGAGGGCAGGTGCATACCTGTCAACCATCCTGTTTTACCCAGGAAAACCCCTTATTTTTACCCCTCTCCCCCTCCTGTATTATTAATTTCCCCATATTTCCCCTTATTTTAAAAAAAAATCCTGACTGGAGCCCTCACAGGCGAAGCTGCAGTATGTTTTCCGGCCACCAGAGGTCGCTGTGTGGCTTTTCGCTTGTGGAAGGGGAGAGAGAGAAGGTGGGGGGGGGGGGCGTTCTGAGTTTCTCTTTCCCGTTTCCTGCCACATGGCTTCAAAGCGGCATACAGCATGAAGCCTGTATTGCCATCTCCTGTTTTTTTTATACCTCCATGTAGGCAACGCATCGAAGCCCTTCTTCAAATGGACACCCACACGCATGCCTGCATCTCCGCCACTCTTCCCAGCTGTCTCTGTGTTTCATTTTTTTCCCTGCGTCCCATGGTCCCATCCGAATAGCTAGCGCCTCAAGAGCAGGTTTCTGATTAGGCGATGGGTGTGCTTGCGTCAGAGGGGTTGTGACGTGCGGATTGGCGGGGTGGGGCAGAAAGACCTGGGCCATGGCTCCAAGAGCGACGGGCAGTCCTTGCCTTCCTAGAGAGAGCAGCTGAGCAAGAGGGAGCCGTGACGGAAGGAGGGCTCCTTCGTGTGGTGTTTGTTTGAAAAAAATTTGGCCCCAACGTGGCGGCGGCCATGAGCGGGTCTGAGGAGGATGAGGTAGCCGTAGGAAGCAAGGCGTACCCCAAGAGCCGCGAGGCTAGAGGAGGCTTAGCAGCGGGGGCAGGAGGAACGAGGCAACGGCGATGACAGCGAGGATGAGGAGGACGTCTATGAGGTTGGAGAAGATCTTGGACATGAAGATCGAAGATGTGAGTTCTGGAGGGAGGGAGGGAGAGGCTGGTCTTTTGTGCGTGTGGGGGGGATCAGACTGCAAGGGATGCTGTTTTATACTATGTAAAGGTTTCCCTTGCTCAAAAGCCAGTCATATCCGACTCTAGGGTTCAGTGCTCATCTCTGTTTTGAAGCCGAAGAGCCAGCGCTGTCTGCTTCAGCAGATGTTTCCCTGGTCATGTGGCAGGCATGACTAGACACTGGAGCATGCACGGAACACTGTTTACCTTCCCCACTGAAGTGGTCCCTATTTATCGATTTCTTGCTTTCAAACTGCTAGGATGGCAGGAGCTGGGACAAAGACGGGAGCTCATTCCGTCCTGCAGTACTCAGGAATCGAACTGCTGACCTTCTGCCTCCCAGTCAGCACCTTAGTCACTTAAGCCACTGAGTAAACAAGAAAGAAAACAAAACAAAAGTCCCCCAAGAAGATGGGGAAAGGGTTCTTTGGCCCACACAGCTTTGTGCCCATTGCATCTACAATACCATCTAGCCATCTTATTTTTGGCCACACCCTTCTTTTGTCCTCCACCTTTCCCAGCATCAAGGCTTTCTCAAGTGAATCCTCTTTTCTCAGTTGATGTCCAAAGTACTTTAGCGTCATCTTTACTATTTGACCTTTAGTGAGCAGTCGTGGTTGATTTCTTCTAGGATTGACTTATTTCTAACACCACATTTCAAAGGCATCTATTTTTCTGTGCTCAGCTTTCCTAATGGTCCAGCTCTCACACCCATACATTACCACCGGGAATACCATTGCTTTGACTATGCAATTTTTTGTTTGCAAGGTGATCCCTCTACTTTTAAGTATGTTCCCCAGGTTTCTCATAGCTTGTTTCCCAAGCATCAGTCGCCTTTTTATTTCATGGCTGCAATCACCATTACAGTGATCTTTGATCCTAAGAAAGTAAAATCTGCCAGTCATATCTAACTTTAAGGTGCAGTGCTCATCCCCATTTACAGCCAAAGAGCCAGTGCTGTCTGTGTTTGCAGACATTTTCATGTCCATGTGGCAGGCATGACTAGAGCCCAGCAAGTCACATGGCTATATTTGGCCATGCCCACAGACTTGGCCACACCCACAGAGGAGTGTGGCCAAAATTTCCCTTATTTTCAAATCCAAAAGTTGACAGGTATGGGCAGGTCACCAAAAGAGGGGGACAGAGATAGAGAGGCTGTTAAACTGGAAGAGACACCAATGCCATGACAAATTCCAAAATCAGTCATCAGTTGCTAATTACAATCCATCAAAGGTGTACTGCCTCCTCACCTCTCTTACCCTGCAAAGTCATAACTGATGAATGAGCCAGCAACCTAGGAGGAAATTGAACACATGTCAGCAGTTGAAGCCACCAATGAAGAAAAGCTGCAAGAGAAGAGATAGAAGAATAAAACTATGAACAAGCAAGAAATCCATTGGATTCAAGTAGGCTTTCAGGGCAAAGCAGGCTGCAAAGGGAGAAGTGGAATGCTACATGGAAAGATGGGTTACAAAAGAGTTCCTGCAGAAGTATGGAGAAAACATCAACAAAACCTTTTCTTCTCCTGTCAAGCACAACAACTGTCTGGATGGACATCCTGCTACGGTAATGGAGTATGTCGTGAAAATCATTAGGGGTCTCCAACGGGGGAGCAGACCACAGCCTGGGCCATGAGGCAGCAGAGGGACAGAGGGATGGTGGGCAAGGTGGAAAAATAGGGATGCCAAAGCCCATCAGCCACGACAGAGTAGACAGTGTCAGGAAACAAATTTACTCATCAGTAGAATGTCTTGCCCACCAATGGTTGGTTCCTGCTTCTGAGCTTCCGTCTCTCTAGCTAAGCAACCCAGGATATTAGATTATTGTAGATAAGATAGTGCATAGCCAAGAAAACACTCCAGGCATCTTCAGGTATTTTCACAGCATATTGTAAACAGAGTAAGTTGCAGAAGAAAGTTTATCCTTTTTCGCGCTATCCCCAGCCAATGATAGCACATCAAAATAAAGAAAGCATCTCTAACTGAGGAAGCCCATGAACCTCTCTTCTAGCTTAAGGCCTGTTGTGTTTGAATACAATTTATGCTGTAATATTTGTGAACTATGTAGGATCATTACGAACCTCCATTTTGTCTCCTTCTTCTTGGTCTTGTAAATATCGCGGGACTGCGTTCCTGCCTAAACTATGTAGTTGTAAAGTTTTCACTCCAGTCCAATAACCTCCAAGTTACCCCTCTCCCTACAAGCCTCTTCCCACCCAAATGTATCCATTTCTGAGTGTATACAATGAGCAGTGCTGCTCCACTGTTCTCCATGTTCTGACTGCCTAATGAACGGATTAGCCCTGTTATGCCGGCTGCTTTGTGTTTCTACCAGAACATCAAATTGGTGACAAGGATGGGATAATGGCATCCCATACATCTACCCTCACTCCTTTCAACGTGGCTGCTCCAGAGAAATGGCTTCTGTATGAGCAGCAGTTCCGCCATGCCATGGCGGCGCAGAACATCGCCGACGAGGACAAGAAGTGCTCCTGCTTCTTGTTGCAGTGCAGCCTGGCTACTCTCTAACTGGCCATGCACCTAGTCTTGCCCATGGACATTGACACCGTCCCTCTGGCTGAAATCTTGGTGGCTCTCCGGACACACTTCCAGCCAAAGGTGTCCATCTTCCTGGCCTGAGTGGCATTCCACAGATGGGATCAATGCCCCGGGGAGTCTGTGGCCGACTACGCCACAGCGCTGAGACTGGCCGTTGCTCCATGTCAGTGGAACAACCTGGAGGAGGTGTTGTGAGATCATCTACTGGCCGGGTTCGAGATAAGGAGACTCAATACCGGCTCATGGTCAAGGACTTCCTGAACATCAAGTCGGCCCTCCGGTAGGCTCTGGCGTCCGAGGCTGCCAGATCGGGCATCAAGTCCTTTAAGCATAGGTCTGCCACCTCCGGCGCTTCGGAGTCCGCCGTGCAGGCCCATCACTGCTTGTCTCCCCACTCCTCCATATCTTCAGCATCACCAGTCTCATCCTCCACATCCAGGTCTGGGTCCAGCGACGAGGACGGCGAGGTCCGGAAGGTCCGCAAGAAGGCGGTGGACAAGCGCACCACCGAGAGGACCCAGCACAGATGCGTCGGTTGTGGAGCGAGGCACAACCGCTGTCAGTGCCCCCTCAGGAACGCCAAACGCCATCATTGCGGCAAGAACGGCCACATCGCCAAGGTTTGCAGGCAGTGCCAGAAGCAAGCTCTGGAGCTGCACAGCCAACCAAGCCGGAAGGGAGCACAAGCATTGAAGATCTCAGCCGACGAGCTGTCCATCCACTGTGTGTCCAGCATCGCCCACCGTTTCTTCACGGAGGTCCAGCTGCACGGCGTTCTGGTCAGGATGGAGGTAGACTTGGTGACATCCTACTCCGTCCTCCCCCAGAGGGAATTTTTGAGAATCCCCCCAAAGCTTTGTCCGAAACTTCAGGCTCTGAAGACGTCTCTCCAAGACGTGCAAGGTTCCCTGATTCCAGTCCTGGAGGTGGGGGATTCTCCGTTGCTTTCAAAAACATTAAAATTAAACTGCCCCTTGTAGTGGTCAAATGCAGCATGAACTGCTTGCTGGGGGTGCAGTGGTTTGACCAATTAGGAATTAAACTGTCCAGCATCAATGCCGTCCACGCTGACCCTGTGCAGGATGTATGTAATGCACACCCGGCAGTTTTTGTAAAAGGTCTAGGGCCCCCAGTGTCCTTCGATCTTGATCCAGCGATGCGGCCAATCAGCCTCAAACCTCGTAGACTGCCATTTGCTTTAAAGGACAAAACCAAGGCCGAACTGGACAAACTGGTGGGTTTGGGAGACCCCTATCGTGACTGCGATCAAATCCAATGGGGAGGTGAGGATTTGCACAGATTATAAATGCTCCATTAACAAGGCTATCAGGCCTAATGCTTACCCAGTGCCGGTGGTTAGCCATCTATTGACTGCTCTACATGGGAGAAAATGCCTTGCCAAATTAGACCTAGTGCAAGCCTATCAACAACTATCAGTCATACGTGCTGCTGTGGCAGCACAAACCATTGTCACACACAAGTGGGCTTTCAAGGTAACGCGCCTTCAGTTTGGGGTGAATGCAGCCCTGGGTATTTTTCAGTCACTTGTCGAGCATTTACTGAAGGGTCTCCCTGGGGTCCTCCCACACTTTGATGACATCCTTATAACCACTGGGAGTGAGTCTGAACTCGCCAACAGGTTAGATCAGGTGTTGCAGGTTTTCAAAAATGTGGGGTTACGTCTTAGAAGGAACAAATGTGTTTTTCTTGCAAGGGATGTGGAATTCCTTGGGTTTAAAGTCACTTCTGAGGGAGTTAAGCCCTCTGATTCAAAGGTTGCTGCTGTCTGCAATGCCCCCGTCCAACCACAAAGTCTGAGTTGCAGTTCGCTATCTGTGTCAGGTGATGAAAGATGAGCATCTTCAGCCAGGATTGTAAACAACATTCTTTAGCACCATTTGGCTGTCAACATCACAAAAGATTGCAAGAGGAAATCCAGGGGCCCTCCTTCAGTTCAGGGCAAAACAGCTCCTCTAAAGGCAGTTTAAAACCAAGGGAAAAGCCATGTTTGATTACTAGTGACATATTATTACACACCTGCGGATGCCAGAAACATGCCTGTGCCTGCTGGGAAGTGGCGGCTCAAGAGAGGATGCAGGCCAGAGGATTTGATGTCAAGGGGCCAGATCTGACCCATGGGTTGTAGGTTGAGGATCCCTGCTCTGGACAAAAGTTGCCACTTAATGACTCAGCAGCTTGGATCATGGTGGCAAAAATAAACATGCAGGGCAAGACTGCAACACCATGTCAACATCAGAATTGCTAGCGCTATGAGCAGGGCTGGGGTCAACAATAATGCATGAAAGGAGAAATCCGCCATCATAAATCTATACCTATAAATGGTGTGTTAACCATTGGAATGTGACAAAGGATGTTGCACCAGGCGCCAGTAGCCCCGTCCGAGCCTCCATTCACTCGCCCAAACGGGGTTCGCAGGTAACTGTCGGGTTGAAATTTTCGACCCGGGGGCAGGAGCCGCCCAGTCGCAAACAAAAAAAGAGAACTTCAATACCCAATGTTCCTTTCGCCGTGCCGCGCCAGAGCCAATCAAGCTGAGCGGCACGAGCAAATGGAATGTTCGAAAATGTGGCGCAGCCAATCAAAATGAAGCCGCAGGGAAAAAACCGCCGCACAAACCAAAAACACAAACGACAAACTACAATCCCCAGCGTCCTGCGTGCCATGAGTGTGCAGAACGCTGAAGAAGCCAGCGTGCGAAAAATAAAAACAAACCCACACCGTGAGCGCAAGTCCACCACAGGCGGACGCAACACCCAGAAAACACGCAAACCCCGAAATCACTATACCATGCAAACCCGCTGGCCATCTTGCATGGAGCAACGGGGAAGAGAGGGACACCCTCTCCCCCACGCTGCCCCGCCAAAGACACGGCGAGGCCAGTGAGACAAACTCGCTGGAAAAAAATCCAAAAAACCCCCCATCCACTGCAAAAATCGCCATGGCAGCAGCAACTAAAAACAAAACAAAAAAAGGCCAGCAAGCAAACCCCCACCCCCCAAACACACAAACCCCAACCCAGCCAGGGCAAAGGCAATACCCTCCCCCAAAAGCTGCATGAAGCGGCGAGGCAAACACCCACCCAACAAACACACACACCGCAACCCAGCCCAGGCCATGGCAATACCCCCCCCCAAACGCCGCATGAAGCGGCGATGGTATTTCCGCGGGCCAGCCATCAAGACTGGCCCACGAAAATACCCAAAAAACATTCAAAAAAACCCAAAAATATTCAAAAACACACACACACAGAAACCCCCACCTCAAACCCTAAAAAACATTCAAAAAGACACACACAGAAACTCCCACCCAAAACCTTAAACAGACACAGAACGCCCCCAACCCAAAACAACCCCCCCCTAAAAAAAACGGAGAGAGCTTACCATTAGACGTCTTGCCTCAATGAAAACCGGAACTGAAATGAAGAGAAGAAGAGACTCACCGGAAGAAGCAATACACAAAAATTACGCAGCACCACCATCCAGTGGCCAAAGGAGAAAAAGCATCCAAAATATTTCCAAAAATTCAATAAATCCCAAAAATTAAGGTAATCAAATCCAAAAACATTCAAAAATATCCAAAAAAATCAAAAATAATTCACAGATAAATAAATAAAATTTCAATAAAAATAAAAAACACTGTCCAGCATCAATACCTTCAATTTAATAAAACATATATTTACACGTTTTTAAAATTATTATCCAAAGTAAAACTATTTACAAAAATTCACAAAGTAACACATTCTTTTTAAAAATACAATAATTAAAAAAAAACCTGTCCTCTTTTTAAAATCCAAAAAAACAACAACATAACAACACAGTTTAAAACAGTCTGAGTGTATAAATAAACATTTTCACAAACACAAATAGCAGACTAACCTCATTTCCATAAACAAAAAACAAAAACCTTCAAAAACCACTTTAAACAGCCCGGCACTGAGGAAGCCGGCAAGCAAAAAAAAAAGCCAAAAAAACCCCACTGGGAGCACAAGTCCGCCACAGGCGGACGCAGCACCTCGAAGCCAAAAAATCAAAAAACCTTACACCACCATTTGAAACAGCCCAGCACCATTGGTGCAAGAAAAAAAATGAAACCCTTTACTATCCAACACAATTTTAAAAAGCCCAGCACCACCGGGCAAAATATGCTAGTTAATGCATAATCCTATGTGAGAACTACAATTGCATGCAGAAAAGAGGTACAATATGTCATTAGTTGTAATATTTATTTTCCTATGTTGTTTTTGTTTTTAAGTAATTGTCTTTATTTCTTTTGGTTTCAATAAAATGTGTGAAAGTGTTTAACAAGGGAAAAGCCATGTTTGATGACTAGTGACATATTATTACACACCTGCGGATGCCTGCAGATTCCCTGAGGAATCTGGTTACTAGTAATTAAGCCACATGATCCTACTACTTTCATTGCTCTTTTAGCATTTTCTCTTCTTGGCAGAAAGAAAATATATTATGCAAAATAGTAGCAAGGACAGAATGTGTTGTGAATAAAGAAAAAAGGACAGGCCACTGTTATTCGCCTGGTATAAAGTAAAACCCCGGATAACGACTGAGTCGGATAATACTAAAATTGGATAACAACATAAAGTTTTTTAAAAAATTGTTGCCCTGGATAATACCATTTTAGTGTTATCCAATGCATCATGTTTGATCTCCTACCTTTTCACACTGTTTGGGGACAAAAAAAATCACCATCGCTGGTTGCATGTTTCTGGCTCTCTGCCTCCCCTGAAGCCTCTGGGAGGGTTGGAGGTCCCTTTTCGCGCTATCCCCGCCTTCATAGGACATCCCTGGGCTGCACAACAGCTGAAAACAGTTGTGGCCATGTTGTATATTAAGATTGTTTATGCTACAGTGGGTCTTGCAAAAAAAGGCGCCATTATTGTAGAAGCTGATTTGTCAATGTTTTCCCGCTTCTTCGGAAGCCAGGGTAAATGTTACCATTCTGTTCTGTATAAAAGCTAGTGTCCCTGCACCTTCTCCCCTGTTCTTTTGCTCCTTTGCTCCTTGCAATAAAGCATGTTGTTGTTTGAACTAACTCTGTCCGAGTAGTTACTCTCCGGGTTCGGTCACAATAATTGGCGACGAAGGTGGGATCACAATGGTGGCATCCACCCTCATGTCGATGGGCCCCTTCAACATCTCGAAACCAGAGTCCTAGATGATGTACGAGTTCCAGTTTGAGAATTATTGTATTTCTCAGAGGATCGACCTGGCACTAAAAAAATCGATGTACCTCACTTTTTGTAGGTTGCCGACACTTGAGCTTCTTAATGATCTTGTGCTGCTGAGGTTGCTAAGAGACATTGCGCTCAGAGACATTCTAACTGTCCTACAGGACCACTTCAAGTCCACGGTTGCTGTGATCCCTGCACGTGTTGCTTTCTACAGACATGACCAGAAGGTCGGGTTATCCGTTACTGAGTATGTTGCCGCACTCCGACATGCTGCCATTCTTGCCAATGGGAAAATCTTGACATTGCTCTGAGGCTGATAGTAGGCATTAGGGACAAGGCCATGCAGTGACACCTAATGAAAAGGGACGTCCCGACGTTTGCGGCAGCACTTGAGGAAGCTCAAGCTGTAGAAATTGCAAATGCTGGGGTCCAGTTCTTCAATCAAGGCCTATTACCCCTGTTCAGAAAAGCTCAGCTGTTCACAAACACCGAATTTCAAGTCCATCCATGTCCTCTGGTGGCTCAGAAGGAGAGGACGCCGCCGGCCAGGGCTGGCAGCAGTGCACTGTGCCATCAACTTTGCACAAGGATGACATTGCGCAGTGTAAAGGGTGCAGGAGGCGGCATCTCCACACTGACTGCCTGTTTAAAAATGCTGAGTGCCACTGGTATGGCAAGAAGGGGCACATTGCCAAGGTTTGCCACCGGAAGTCAAGAGGATCGCACAAGGACAGCGTTTGCCAGGAGAGGGACTACCCAATATCCAAGGTCTTTGAGGGCCGCCGTTCCAGTTCTGGTGTCCAGGCGGTCTCAGGAAAGTTTTTTGATAACATCAACATCCAAGGTTGTCCAGTCAATGTGGTGGTTGACTCAGGGACCTCCTTCTCTATCATCACTCAGAACATTTTTTTTTCACCTGCCCCTGTCTGCCCTCCCCAAGCTGTGGGCCCTGAAGGTCAGGTTGAGTGATGTACAGGGTGGACATATTTCTGTGCTTGGTGTCAGAAACTTTCATGTGCGTTTCCGCAACATGTCTGCCCTCCTTCCTCTAGTGGTGGTCAAGACTGATAAGAGCAACCTTCTGGATACTCAGTGGTTTGGGCCCCTGGGTATTGCCATTTCGGGTATAAATTCGGTGGGGTCTGACCCCATTCAATCTACTTGTGATAAGTTCCCGGATGTTTTCTGCTTGGGGTTGGGTACCTACAAAGGCCCCCTGGTCCATTTTGAGTTGGACCCACATGTCATCCCCGTCAGAATGAAGCCCCACCGGGTACCCTTTCCACTTAAGGACTGCATTGAGGTGGAACTTGATAGGCTGATTGCGCAAGGCTCCAATCGTCGGAGACATCTGTATTTGCACGGACTACAAATGTACTATAAATAAGGCCATTTGCCCGAACTCATATCCTGTACCAGTGGTCAGCCACCTCCTTGCTTCGCTCCATGGGGGAAAATGTTTCACCAAACTTGACTTGGCTCAGGCTAATCAGCAACTACCTGTTATCCCCGCTTCGGCATTGTGCCAAACCATCATGACTCATATGGGTGCTTTTAAGGTCAATTGCCTCCAGTTCGGTGTCAATGCAGCACTGGGAATTTTCCAGGGGTTGGTGGAAAGGTTGTTTACGGGTCTCCCTGGGGTATTGCCTTATTTTGATGATTTCTTAATTTCGGGAAGTGATAGGGAGGACCTTGCTGTCAGGTTAGGGAATGTGCTTGAACGTTTCCAGAATGCTGGTCTCCGCCTAAAAAAAGAGAAGTACTAATTCTTTGCTATGGAAGTAGATTTCCTGGGGTTCAAGGTTACCCACAACTCTAAAGTCTCTGTGGTCTTGGAAGCCCTGCATCCAACTTCTAAGACCGAACTGCAGTTCTTTTTAGGACTGTTGAACTTCTACCATTCATTCCTTCCCCAAAAGGCAACCATGGCAGCTCCTCTGCACAGTCTGCTGAAGAAACAGACCGTGTGGCATTGGGGTCCCCACCCCCCAGGAGCAGGCTCTCAGGGAGTTTAAAAAGCTCCTTACATCCAATGCTATTCTGACTCATTTTGACTCCAGTAAACCGGTTGTCCTGGTCTGTGATGCCTCTCCTGTAGGGGTTGGGGCGGTTCTGTGTCATGACCTGGGGGAGGAAAGAGAGGCTCCGATCACCTATTTTTCGTGATCTCTTTCTGATACAGAGAAAAGGTATGCACAGTTTGATAGGGAGGTCCTGGCCATTATTGCAGGAACTAAGAAATGCCATGATTTCATTTACAGGAAACCTTTCATGATCGTTACAGATCACAAGCCGCTCCTGGGCATCTTCGCCCATGACAAGCCAACTCCCCAGATTTTGTCTCCGAGGATGCTTTGATGGGCGATGTTTTTGCAGGCATATCAGTTCAACTTGCAACATCACCCGGGTGCCTCTATAACTAATGTAGATGCCCTCTCCAGATCTCCCATTGAGTCTGTGGGCAAGGTTCTCATGGTTGAAGGAGAGGACATAGTGGCAGCTTCAAAAAGGGATTCCCTATTGTCTAAGGTTATGTCGTAGGTACAAAATGGTTGGCCGCCACCACCCGTCTCTGATGAATTTAGGGTCTATTGTACTAAGCGAAATTAACTGTCGCTGGAGCAAGGATGTTTGGTATCGGGGGATAGGGTGGTCATTCCACCATCACTACAAGGCAAGGTTCTACGCACGTTACACATGAGGCACTCTGGTATTGTTCGCTCTAAGGCGCTTGCCAGGAGCTACTTCTGGTGGCCCAGGCTCGATTTGGACATTGAGGATTGGGTGGGGCGGTGTTGAGAGTGCCAATCATCGAGGCCGGAAGAGACTCACCAACCCAACAGGGAGTGGGATATGGCCAAGGGCCCCTGGTCAAGGGTTCATATTGATTTCACCATTCCATTCCATGGTGCTATTAATTGTTGATTCTTTTTCTAAGTGGTTAGAAGTGATCCCCATTTTGAACACATCAGCGGCCATCACAATTCATAAACTAAGGAGGTTATTTTGCACTTTCGGTTTGCCCGACATTGTCGTATCTGGCAATGCTTCGACCTTTATATCAGTGGAATTCCAGGATTTCCTCAAACGTAATGGGGTTTGTCACATAACTGCTGCCCCTTTTCCACCCTGCCACAAAAGGGCAAATAGAGAGGCAGGTTCGAATGGTAAAAGAGGCCCTTAAAAGAATGGAGTCTGGTGATTTAGACTTGCAGCTATGTCAATTCTTATATACCCACAGGATTACCCCTCTAGCATCAGGGTTTTCCCCAGTGGACCTGCTAATGAAAAGGAAATTGTCTATAGTCTTTGACCGATTGGACCCACACCGTGTCGCGACCTGCTTGCTGCAGCGGTAAAAGTGACAAGATGCAGAGGCTCGAGCTAAGATGAGACAGTTCTGTCCTTTATTTTTACAGCTCGTATTTATCATAAAACCCAGCTATGTCTTGAATCAGCAATTCTAGTGTCTAACAAAAGAACTGCAATTACATGACCAATCTCTGTCATATTACGCTGATGAATTTCAGATAAGAAAATGCCTGGCTTTAGCTGGCTAGAGAGTTAGTACAGAAGGTACAAAAAGAGATACTTATGTTCAGGGTATGAGTTCTGCGGAGAAAGCTTTGAGTGAGGCTCCATATCGGGGACTGAATTCTTTCTTACAATGGTCAAAAGACCCATTGTAATGAATCAAGTTCTGCTAGGCAGTGTCCCTGCGTATTGTTACTTTTTACTCCTGGTTTGCTAGGAGTTTCCAGCAATGTCAGATGGCATTACTGCCCCCGCCTTTGGGAACTTGTTAGTGCTAAATAACCATGATTATAAATTATTATAAATTTAATGTGATCATGGAGTCTAACTAATAGATCATTACTACACAAATCAATACATCATCACTACAACTCCGCATAATGTACGAAGGGCAAAATCTAGATGTATGCAAGTCTAAGGGTTTTTTAGTGGGGCAGGCTGTGTATTGTCGTAATTATGCCCCGGGGTTGGGGGGGAGAGGTCCTAGAGCAGACAGGACCAGTGTCATATAAAGTGCTCATGGATAATGGGTTAATTTGGAGAAGACACGCGAACCAAATGCGCCCCCGCATTGTTGGACAAAACATCTCTCCAGAGGAAGGGTGTGATGAGTCCTTTAGCTCGACTCGATCGGAAGGAGAATCGGAGCCCCCAGATTTTGAAGTAGGCTCAGATTTCTTTAGCCAGCCACTTCTCTCCGAATCATTGCCTGCACATGATTCTCCAGGCACACACCCCCCCCCCTTGAATTGGATGTCTCCAGAGCTGAGAGGAAGACAGCTTCCCAATTTTCGGGTTCAGTGCCAACATTGACTCTAGAAGCTCAGGGGTATCCTCAAAGTCCTGGTCACCCAGGGCTTCCCACAGAGACCGCCAGCAGCACTAGTGATACCGGCTGTTCCATACCTACGTTTCAGAGTTTCTCTCAGAGGGGCACCCAAAGCGGGCCTGTGGCCCAACCAAAAGATACGGAGATTGGGTCTCCCGTTAGTGGGGGAGGAATGTTGTGTATTAAGATTGTTTATGCTACAACGTGCCTTGCAAAAAAGGCACCATTATTTGTAGAAGCTGATTTGTCAATGTTTTCCCACTTCTTTGGAAGCCAGGGTAAATGTTACCATTCTGTTCTGTATAAAAGCTAGTGTCCCAGCACCTTTCCCCCTGTTCTTTTGCTCCTTGCAATAAACCATGTTGTTGTTTGAACTAGCTCTGTCCATTTTGTTTAAATAGGCTGCCATTTTGTTTAAATCTCCTCACATCCTATTAGTTTTGGCATATTTAGAATATTTATATCCCATCTTATACCATGAGATCAAAAGACAGGTTATGACAAGAATAATTTAAAAGAATTTAACAGTTTAAAGCATTAAAATATTCTTTTAAAAAATTAATGTAAGCCATTTAAAAACAGTAAAACCATATACACCTAAAACTCCACAACCAATTCAAGTCAAGGTTTATAAACCTCAAATGCAAGCGTGGCGCCAAAATGGTCGCCGCGCTCTTTGCGGGCCACCCCCCACCGGACGAAAGCATCCGGGTAGTTAGGGGCGTGGCCAGCACCCTAATAAAAGGGCTGGCCACGAGGCAGCCGTGCTGCCATTTTGGCGAAGCGACGGAGCGGAGAAGTTTTTCCCTCTTGCCTCCGTCGCTCTTGTCCTTTCAGGGAAGCCTTTTTTGTGCAGCTTTCCTTTTCTTTGGCTTCCTGGCTAAACCAGCTATGCCCTCTAAGAAGAAGGCAGCTGCGAACGTGGCTCGATCGGCGCAGAGGCGTCAGCCGGGTCGGAGGACTGCGACTGCGCCCGCCCAACAGCCACCTTTGGCGGAGCCCACCGGGACCGGTGGGATGGGGTCGGTGGCCCCTTGGCCCGATGCGCGGTCTGCGCAAGCTGCCCTGGACGGGGCCTCGGCCCTTGGCCCGCAAGCGATGACCACTGCCCTTGGCATGGTCTGTGCGGCTGGGCCTTCTATCCGGGGTGCACAGTTCCCCACGGGAGGGGCGAGCCATGGGGGGTGGTTGGGTTCCCCGCCCTGGCAGGGCGTGCCCACGGCCCCTCAAGGGCCGAGCATGGGCTCTTGGCCGTATCCGGCCCCTGGGGCCCAGGGACCTGGACAGGTGCCCGTGACTTGCGGGCCGGCTGGCCCTTTGCCCCTTGTAGGGGCCGGGGGCTATGTTAACGTGGAGGCCCTTCTGGCCCACGTAGTGGCCCTCGAGGCATCCCTGGCAATGGCTAATCAAGCGGGGGTGTCTTTTGGGTTTCAGGTTGACCCTTTGGCTGCCGGGCAGCGGCAGGCGACGGGTCGGGTTGAGCTGCCTGAGGCGCGCAGGCCGGTGGCGGCCACTGCCTTGCAGCTCCCCACTCAGCAGGCGCAGCAGACTTGTGCTGATCGGGCCCCGTCGACGAGCTCAGCTTCGGTCGTGAGCTCCGACGCCCACAGCGGGCCGGAACCCCCGGTGGGGGCGGCCCGTGGGGGTGCATCGGGTGAGTATGCAGTTCAAGCTAGTGCACCCACACAACTGATTTCCCTGGGGGGGGGCTTTTCAGTGGCCATGGCCTCGCACGGGTGGACCGGCGGTACAACAGCCCCCGGCCCACCCGGCGACTTCATCCCTGACCCAGGGCCCGGGATGTGGTGGCGCCCCCTATGCGGTAGGGAATGTGTTGGGGGTGCCCGGGTTAGTACAGGCCCCCTTTCCTTTGCCCGCAGTTCCCTCTGTGCCGGTGTCGGCATTGCCGACAGCAGGGTATTCCTTGCCCCTGGGGGATCATCTGGCCCAGTCCACCAAGGAAAAGATCTGGAGGGGCGAGTATGTAGACATCTTCTCCCTTCTTAACAGGGATCCCACCAAGGAAGAGAGGGAAGGGCAGGACGAGGAGGACAAGGAGCAGGCACGTCGTCGTAAGCCGCCACGTACGTGGGCAAATTGGTTGCCAGCATACCTAATTTACATGGCTGTTTACCTCAGGGCTAGGCCGGATCTGGCCATCCCTATGGTCCAGTATTTGGACAACATTTACCGGGCTATGGTTGACTTCCCGGGTCCGTCGTGGCTGGCTTACGACGAGGAATTCCGCATGAGGATTCCACTGCACCCAGAGATGAGGTGGGATGAGCCCTGCCAGAAGCTGTGGCTTCTGTATATGACCCCCACGCGCCCGGCGCCTGGGGAGAGATACCATTGTGGTCATGCGGTCCAACGAGCAGCCCCAGTACAGGTACCCCGCCAAGTGGCGGGGCAGGGGGTTCCAGCCCGCCTGCTGTGCTGGACCTTCTCGTCCAATGGTTCTTGCAGCAGAAAGAATTGCAAGTACAAGCATGAGTGTCCCTCTTGTTCTGGCCCCCATGCTGCCTCCGCCTGTTCCAGGCCGGGAGGATTCAGGGGCAGGGGTAGGGGTGGACAAGGGGCAGGTAGGACTGCCGCTGAGGGCGCAGGTCCACCGAAAGGCCCCCTCCCCAATTAATGTGGACATGCTGGAGCGCTGGCTCGCATTGTACCCAAGGAGGGCAGACGCAGTGTACCTCCTTCATGGTTTTCAACTAGGGTTTCGTATTCCTTTCACGGGGGATAGGTCACCGCAAGACGCACCCAACCTTTTGTCACTTAGAGGAAGGGAGGAGGTGGCTGCTGCCAGCATTAATAAGGAGGTTGATGCGGGCAGGGTAGCTGGCCCTTTTCCCGCGCCCCCGTTCCCCAACCTTAAAGTATCCCCACTAGGACTAGTGCTCAAGAAGTCCCCGGGCGAGTTCCGCCTGATTCATCACTTGTCCTACCCAGCCGGCAGCTAGGTCAATGATGCTATCCCTGATGACCTTTGCTCGGTCAGGTATACATCCTTCAACCAGGCATTGCGCATGGTGCGCTCATGTGGCCCGGGTGCATTGTTGGCTAAGTGTGACATTAAGTCGGCTTTTCGTCTCCTGCCGGTGCACCCGGGCGACTTTGAGTTGCTGGGTTTCAAATTCCGGGGGGGATATTATTTTGATAAAGCCATGCCTTTCGGCTGTTCCATCTCCTGCTCGGCTTTCGAGCCTTTCAGTACATTCCTGCAGTGGGCATTTGTCCGTAGGTCAGGGTCTCGGTCTGTAGCCCATTACCTGGATGACTTTTTATTCGGGGGTGAACGGGGCTGGGACACGTGCACACGTCTCCTTAACACATTTCAGACGCTAATGGAGGAACTCGGTATCCCTTTAGCACCCGAAAAGACCGAAGGCCCATCTACTAAGCTAGTATTCCTGGGGGTGGAGATTGACACGGTAGCGCAGGCATCCAGGTTGCCGGGGGACAAGGTGGCAAGGATAGTGGCCCTCATATCGGACTTGCTGGCTAAGCGCAAGGCATCCCTTAGGGAACTGCAGGTGCTACATGGTCACCTTAATTTCGCTTGCAGGGTGGTCGCACCTGGCAGGGCATTTGCTCGGCACTTGTGTGACGCCATGACAGGCTTATCCAGGCCCCATCACAGGGCGAGATTGACACGGGGCATGAGGGCAGACATGCACATATGGCTCCAGTTCCTGAGGGAGTTCAATGGGGTCTCATTTTGGAGGTCTGACCTCCTGGCTTCACCTCACTTTCAGATACAGTCTGATGCCTCGGGATCCCTGGGTTATGGGATGTACTTCAATGGGAAGTGGGCCTATGATGGATGGCCACCAGCCTGGTCAGGCACGGGTCGCCTGAGGGATCTCACATATTTGGAATTTTTTCCCATACTGGGAGCTTTGATGCTATGGGGTGAGGAGTGGGCCAACTCTGTGGAGCATTTCTGGTGTGACAATGCGGCTGTTGTCCGCATTGTCAACTCACAGACTTCTAAATCTCCCAGGGTCATGGACCTAGTGCGCCAGTTTGTATTGCGCAGCCTGCGCCTCAATGTACTGTTCAGGGCCAGGCATGTCCCGGGGGTCAATAATGATATTGCTGACGCTTTGTCCCGCCTGCAGATCTCCCGGTTCCGCGCCTTGGCCCCAGATGCGGAGGAATTTCCCTCGCCACTCCTGCAGGAGATGTGGACCTTTGGCAAGGAGAGGTGAACCGGGCGATCGGCATGTCGCTGGCGCCACGCACGCGTAAGGTGTATCACCATGCGTTGGTTTCCTTTCGGACATTTTGTACCCAATCTCGATTGCCAGATACCTGGCTGATCCCAGTGGCCCACGTCCTTCGTTTCATGGTTTACCTGCATGCCCAGGGCCTTGCACCCCGCACCATAGCATCTAGGCTGTCAGCGCTGGCTTTCATGGCCAAGGTGGGAGGTCATGCGGATAGTACCGCTGATTTCCGTGTGAGACACGTTTTGGAGGGGTGGGTGCGGGAACGTGGGTGTAGCCTGGATGACCGCCACCCCATTTCCCCTGGGGTCCTTACCTGACTGGCACGGGGCTGGCATGACCTATGTTTCGATAGGTATGAGGCAGCCCTGTTTCATGCGGCTACAACGGTGGCCTTTTTTGGAGCGCTCCGCATCAGCGAGCTTGTGATGCTGTCTAAGGCAGATGCAAGTCGTAGGGCACTGGAACTCGAAGATGTCTCTGTTTGCAATGATTGGGCTCAGTTGAGGATACGCTCCTCTAAAACAGATCAGCACGGCGTAGGCAGTCGAGTAATACTGCTACGATGTTCCTTGGCAGACATCTGTCCGGTTGGTGCCCTACAGGAGTTTCTTGCACTGTGTGGCACGCACCATGGCCCGTTTTTCTGTCACCTGGATGGGTCTCCCCTCACTAAATTTCAATTTTGGAAGGTGAATGGGAAAGCCCTAGCCAGTGGGGGCTTCCCTGGGGCTTGTTTCAGCGTCCATTCCTTCAGGATAGGGGCGGTTTCTACTGCAGCTGCTCTTGGGTACTCTGGGGCGGAAATGCGCCGCCTGGGAAGGTGGGGATCACATTGTTTTCAGTTTTGTGTTTGCCCTCTTCAACCGTGAGTACCAGTTTAGTCACTGCAGTGTTTCTCCCCCCCTTTTTTCCTTGACAGACCCTGGGTGTCGTTTTACACCGGTGACAGTATGCCTGGTGGGCCGTGCCACGTGCACAGGGCAGCGCGTTACGCTGCGGCGACAGAGTGGGAACCCCGACTGGGACTGGGTGCACCCGCACGTCTCAGGTGGTGTGGTAAGCGCGGCATGTTATGGCGGGAACTGTTGCCATTCCTTTTCTACATCAGGGATGCTGACTCGCCTGATGTCCTGGTTATTCACCTTGGGGGCAATGGTTTCGGACAGGTCACTGGCCTATCGCGGAGGCTTGCGATTTGCAGTCACCTGTCCCTACTCGCATTATGTGTGGCCTGCCACACCCCTCATTTGGTCGGACATGATACCGCAGTATGCTTACAGGGGAGCGTTCGGCCTCCAGGCTCTTGACTGAGCTCGACGCTCCAGGGCTATTGCCCGGTTCCTTTTTGACAGGGGTTGGGGACGCGTCATTCGCCTCCCCACCATCAGTCTGCAAAATTATGAGCTTTATTCAGGGGATGGGGCCCATCTGTCGCAGGGAGATATGGACCTCTTGTTAGTAGGCTGGCGAGCAGGCCTGTTGACCGAGCTGACGGTCTGGGGGGGGGGGGGCGGTGAGCCTTTTGGGAAGCCTCCCCGTGTGGCAGGTAGCACTGGTAAGGTAAACATTTATGACCCACAGGTATCCGGCAGGTTCGCAATTGACTGGACAACACTAGATAGGCATAAGTTGTTTAAACGTTGTCCGGTCAACGACGAACCAGGCGATGGGGTGATGGCTACAGCTAGACAGCATGCATCACCCCCTGATTTTACGGATACACGTCAGAGGGTGGGGTCATTAGTTAGATATTGACTACGGTCAACAATTTGTTTGTTGTTAACAAACAAATTGATACAAATAGATACATTGTAACAATTGCCGTTGGCAATTTTGGGTGGTACCTTACCAGTGTTACTTCGGCCTGCTTGCCTTAAGAATTATGATTGGTCAATTACCAATAGAAATTTATAATTCGGACTAGGGCATGAATCAATAAATGTGGCCCAATGCCGTTATCCACTTTCATTTGTGTCTGAGTCCTTTATTGGGGGGTGCGCCTGCAATGATCTAGTGGCTAGCCATTTTTTTAACTTGGACCACAAATGAAATCAACTTCAATGCCTTCCAAGGGGAAATAATTGAATGATCAAGTTGAGAAAGCCATCTCCAAATCTCCACATGTTACACTGTTCTCAGAAGATCTTTGTGGTCATGTTTATAGCCTACACCAGTTGAGAAGATATACCCCCTTGTTGGTATTGCTCCACCCAATGATCAGGAGAGAAGTAGCAGTGGATGTTGAGAGAACTAAGCAAGAGAATGACCCTTGACACCCTCTGAATGGATATGAGCCTCAAATCCGCCAGCTCAGATCCGGGAAATGCTTCATGGAAAGAACAAATATTCTTGAGTGTACACAAATGCAAAACCAAATTAGAAAATGGAGGAAGGAGTCACTGGGAAAGGAACATTATTAAAGATGGATATAGCTGAAGATCTCAATCTCCCCTACGTCACCTGGAGGACCCTGAATAGTTTGAGTTATGGAGTCCTTAAATGCAAGACCAACATGCTCAAGAGGGGACTGCTGTTTGACAACAACACATAGTGTGACTGTGGAGAGACACAGAGTCCAGCCCATTTGCTGGTCTGCCGATTGCTGCCAGAGACATGCACCAATGAGGACTTGCATTGGGGCAAGGACAAAACAAAGAAAGTGGCTTCATTTTGGCATTCCAGGGTCTGATCAGGACACAAAAGAGAGAGCGGCCAGGGAGGTGTATAAATCCAGATTATGTCATTCAGGGTTTATCAACACCTTAAACTCAGACTGAAAATATATTCACAGGCATTAGAACTCTATCAGAACAAGTGCCACATGAGTGCTAAAATATGTTCCTTGCTGCAATCCAACTGCATCATGCCATTTGCTCTGTAAATCCATGTTATCTTCAAGAGCAACTCAATATGCAGTGTGTTGTGGTAGACTAACTGGAAGGTTACCAGTACATGAATTATTTTAAAGTGTTTTTATGTGTTTTTAAAACTTGTTGTAATGCCGCCCTGAGTCGGGTTCGGCCTGAGTGGGCGGCATATATAAATATGACTAATAAATAATAAATAAATAAATATTGTGGTCAATGTACAGGTATACTTCTCCCTTACTTGAACTGAGCCTTAAAACTCACTGGGTGATTTTGGGGCATGCACTGTCTCAGCCTTACTGTGAGCTGGAATGATAATATGGAGAAGAGAAAAGCCACATATGCAATACCTTGATTTTAGTGGAGGACAGAGAATATATAAATATGAGGAATGAATGTTCAAACCTACAGTACATTATGTGAGTTGCTTTATTGCAACAGTAAGGTTACAAGTTGTAATCTTACAAGTTGTCCAGAACACAGAGTTCATTCTAGAACTTCCACCAGGAAGTAGTATAAATTTCAGTGAAATGAAAGCTGCCTGAGAGTGTAGAAGCAGGAAACTTTCAAGCATGCAGCAGACCACATTGCATGATGCCTTTGACCATGGATCACAAGTTGAGCTCAGTCTAGCTTAATGTTCTCTGTGAAATGACTACAGTTCTCGTAGTTTATTAAGGCTGCAGATGAGCCATATTTCTGCATTGTCAAGACAGTGCAAACAGAGGGAGAGAAAAAGAATATCACTCAGTAATGAAACTGCCATTGGACAAATTTGGGTGCCTATGTCTCAAATGGATGCACACCAATCATTAATTCACTACTCTCCATCCCAGAAAAGTCAGGATATGTTCTTGGACAAGCTGCATAGTCCCAGGGTGCCCCCAGAAGAAAGAAATAGTAAACTACTTTTGAGTATTCTCTAGCTAGAAACCCTTAGAAATGGTTGCTATGTCAAAATTGATTTGATGGCACAGAATTATTATTATATATTTCTTGTGCAACTTCCTGTCTCCTCTAACTCTTCAAGTATTCCATCCATCCATAGTGAGGGGGATTTTTTTGAATCAAGCACCAGGATAAAGCAGGCATCCTCTTTCAGCAGTAAAAATGTTGTCTCCCTCTGATCCTCAGATTATGGAGATGAGTGGATGAATGTATATCAGTAAGATTCCCTACCGAGATAGCTTTTCACTGTTTTCAGTAAAATAAAGATCAAAAGGAAAGTGGCTAATTAGCATACCAAAGGAGACAAAAAACCCAAGAGCTTTATGGTTGTTGCAATCCAATAATAAACAGCCAAGTACAAAAAAAGATTATTTGATAATGACACACAGAACTGAAAGCCTTTGAAAAATCAGTTTCTGGAGAAAAAATATTTTTGGAAGGGAAAAAATCCTTAATTATACAGAATAATGCTAAAGCATTGGGGAGCAGCCTTTAGTCCCTGAGAGAGCTTGCTTGTAAAAAAAACTTTACTCCCAAACAGCAGTGTAGATTGCCTTTATCTCAACTTTTAAAAGGGAAACAACAAAAAGCTTCAAATCCTGTCCTGAATAAATATTCAGTTCTTTTATATGCAAAAAATTAAATGCAAGGCTCCCGTTTTTCTTTCTCATTTTCTCTGGGAAATAAATATCTTTTGCAACATTTTTTCCCAGATCAGATTTTGTTGGTGGGCTCTTGGTAAAAACCTAATGAAGTTTCAAGTTTTACAGAATAATTTCAAGAAACTTTAAGAAATAGACAGCTTTTAGGAAATTGTTGGGGGGAAATTTCCTTCAGTTGCTGAGACTAAATAATAATTAGAAAGCACCACATGACACAATTTTCTTCTCTAGAATTCTAGCAATAGCTTTGATGACACAACACAAAAACAAGGAAAAAAACAAGCTTCTAATAACAAGGAAAGGTCCATTTAAGATTGTGAATCTTCTGAAACCCAGGATACAGGTAGAATACAGTATTTTTAAAAGGGTGGGAAGAAATAAACTCAATGTAGTTCCACTAGTTGCACATAAAGAGCTAAACAGTTCAATGCTTAGCTGTCTTTTGTGTGATTGAGATGGAAAATAATGTAATGGCTAGGTGAGTACTTTTACTGTACATTTCTCGCCCTCATGGCTGTAAGACACTCTTCAAAGTGTAAGTGTATCTATCAGTGCCTGATAGATAATCAGAAGCCAGAAGGGATGGCTGATAAAATTACAATTAGTAACAAGGCACCATTTTAGTTTTTCACTGATTGTCGGTTCTTCACTCCTTCTCCTTCACTTCTCTTATCCACTGGCACTGTAAATTCTCCGCTATTCCAATCTTGAGCCTTCAGCCACAGCCTGCTCTTGTCCACCTCTGTCCGGTAACTCTCAGTGCCCTCCTCCGGTCAGTACCGCTTCCACCCAAGCTTCCTCTCACTTGGTCTCGTATCCACCGACCATACAAAAATCCTCCTTCACTTTCGCTCTCATTCTCGCCTTGCAGCAGCCTGATTCCTGCACTTAACACTCCGCTCCACTCCCAATTCGAACTGCGAGAAACAACTCGTACTGCCCGTCTCTTTCGATCTTGCCATCCAAAGCCGAGAGAAACTACCAGTTCCTCTCAGCGCTCCACATGGTACTCCGGTCCAAGTTGAGAGAGATCAAAAAAGCTGAAAATACTCACTCTTCTTCAGGCAGGAATCTCCTGAACCACCGCCAGCCCGGTACGGTTTATTTTTAGATAATTTTCCTTTCTATTTGTCCACTTTTAACAACATTTAACTGCTTTAAACAGCCCTCCTTTGAAGACCTGATGAAAATTGCAACTGATCAGCCCACCATATTGGAATGCCCCTCTAATATACTTCTCCCTATAAATTCGTTCGCCGGCCACAGCTGCACCATAATTCAGAATAAAGACTTCCTATCTTGGAAGAACGGGCTTTGCTGGAGGAGATAGATAAAGATTGGGCATACATTCCTAAACTGCTTCCCGATTGACAGGCAACATCCTGGTTTAACATAACAATAGCCACAGATGTTTCCCTGAGTTAAGGTAAACAATAGAGATTAATAGACACAAATGAGATTTGGCCCAGGAAAACAGATGCTCCTTTAGATTAGAGTAGAACATTAGAAACCCTTGCCTATAGTATAGGGGTGACTTAGAAATGCTTAGCAAGCAGCTCCCCTCTGTAATCAGGGGCGGCGACCACCTCAGGGTCGTTACGCCCACAGGCAGGGTAATAAAAGCTTTTTGCCCACCTCATTTTGGGGCTGGACCACTACATCACGGCCTCGGTGTGTCTTTATTCTAGCGCAGCAGGGCTTCGCATTACTACAGAAAAGTTTGCGCTGTTGAAGATTTATCAAAAATATTAAAGACAGAGTAAATCACAAAGCCCACTGGAGGAAGGATGAAGCAATGTAGGGTGGCAAGCAGTGGTCTGGAGGGAAATGGGGGAAGGGTTCTAGTGAATGGTCTAAAGGGGAGCCTTCCAGGGATGAGTCAGGCTTGTGTGTTCTGGAACTGGGGCTGCTCACAGCAGCTTTCCATTTCCTGAGATTTTAATGCCAACTGAGATCAGTTGATGAGCTATTGTAATGCCACAAGAGTTGCACCTTTGAGTAACAATTACAAACTAATATGTCTGTGTGAGAGAGAGACATGGGAACAGAGCGGGATGTAGATTTCCTGCTATATCACTTTTGCAAATAGAATTGGAGTAGTATGGTCAAGTCTGAAAATTACAACACAGCAAAAGAAATCAGTTTCTGCTCCTCCACCATTGCTTGTCAAGGAATTTGTCTCCCTGAGACATTAGCTACTGCCCCAAGATCAGATAGCTCAACCTGAAACCAAGGCTTGTTTGGTCTACTGTCTTGACCTTGATGTGAGTCTATTGACTATGCCAGCTTAAGACTGGTTTTACAGTTTTACCATTTGTTTCAGTGGCAGAAGGGAGAACAGCAAAAATGAGAAATCCAGCAGAAATGTGAAAGGAAATAAGTGCCAGACTCTCCCAATATGATGGCAGCTGGCTACTGTATTAAATACATATTTTAACATATTTCATGAAAACATGTGATTTATTGTTATATAACACTATATTTCAATACCAAATTTTTGTTTCAGTAAAATATGGGAGTCACTAAAGCATAATAATCATTAGGAATTGCAAAGTGAATTCTGCTCTATACCAACCTTTCCCAAGGTTCTCTAAGTAAAAAAGTATTCAAAAGTGGTTTGCCCATTCCTTTGCAGGATATTCTAGGGCAGTGGTGGCGAATCTATGATGTGTGTGCCAGATGTGACATGCAGAGGCCTTTCTGTGTATGCCATCCCAGGCAAGCCCTGGCCAGCCTGGCCAGCATCAATGGCAGTGCCACTTCCCCACCCAGCCCTCTCCCTCCGCCAATGTGGCAGCAGTGGGGAAGAGGTGAGGCAACCAGATAATCCTGACCCACCCCTCCTAGGAGGTGGCAATGGTGCACATGAAGGGGGGCATGTGTACCCATAGGGGAGGCATGCATCCCCATGGGGGGAACCCAAGAGGAATGTGTGCAACCATGGGGAGGGAGCCACTGGGTGAGGGAACCTGTGGAGGATGCACACTTGCAGTGAGGCAGGAGAACACATGGGGCATGCACACCCATGGGGGATGCAGAGAAACCCATGGGGGCAAGAGAATCCATGGGGGCATGCACACGCATGGGGGATGAGGGAAATGCACAGGGGGCATGCATTCCTGCTGGGGGGGCAGGGGAACCCATGGGGGCAATGCACACACGCCCATGTGACATCACCAGCATGCCTCAAATGGCACACGTGTGCATGCACCAACTGGTGAAGTCATATGGGTGTGTGAGCACATGCAGTACCTGCCTGCATGCCACCTTCCTCCTTGAAAAGGTTTGCCATCACTGCTCTAGGACCATGAAGCCTGTGTATATGCTCCAAGCATTTAGAGCAGTGGTTCCCAATGTGGGGCCATGCCCCACAGGGGAACTTCAATTTCCAGAAGCCTAAGTCAATACATTGGCTGATCAGTGCTTTGGGGAACTGACTTAGGCTTCTGGGAATTGAAGTCCAATTGGGAAATACTGGTTTAGAGGCAAATGTTGTCCTGGCTTGGAAGCCAGTCATATCCAACTCTAGAGTTTGGTAATCATCTCCATTTATAGCCAAAGAGCCTGTGCTGTCAGTATCTGCAGATGTTTCCATGGGCATGTCTAGACGTAACACTTTTTACTTTCCCACTGAAGTCTTACCTATTTATCTAATTGCAATGTCTTGCTTTTGAACTGCTAGGGTGGCAGGAGTTGGGACAGAGGTAGGAGCTTACTCCGTTGTGCAGCACCACTCAGGTCTCAAACTGCTGACCTGCCAACCTTCCAGTTGTTAAATTCAGTATTGTAACCACTAAGCCACCACAGTCCCCCCTCCCCCAAGTGTTTAGAGTTTCCTGAAAATCTATTTGGTGTTTTTTTTCTACTTAGAAATGCATTAGTAGATTGTGATAGATCTCATGAAAAACAAAACAAAAGAGTAGACAATGGAAAACTGACGTTAGCCTAGCTTAGCCATCAATGGCCTAGCCCTACTTTCTCCCTTACCACTTGTAGCAGCAAGTCTGAAGAGAAGAATCTTGCTTGCATGTATCCTCCATACCATACCTGACCAAGACCCTTGGACAGCTTAATGCATTGAGACTAATCATGGGCCTTTGAAGGTATTGCTGGAAGGGGAGAAAAAGCCGCTGCTGCTGCCCGCAGCCAGAGGAGTCCTGAGCTCTCCCCTGAGCTGCTCCATCGCTCAGGGGATGGGACTATCTGCGAGCAGCTTGTTGCTTGGCTAAAGGATGCTGTCTCTTGGACTCTGTTTCTGTTATGTAAGTGCTTACTTAATTGTATATTTGGGGCTCTTGACTATATGTATTTTGAACATTGTACTTTGTATCTGATTATGCTTTTTTATTGTATTGTGTTTTGATGTGATCTCTATATCTCTATTATTGTACCTTTTTTCACTTTTTTTGCTGCTGTCTGCTCTGCAGACAGCATGCACCTATGTAAACTGCTCTGAGTCGCCTTCGGGCAGAGTAGAGCGGTATACAAAAATAAAGTGGAATGGAATGGAGTGGAATAGCCTATGACAGTGATGGTGAACCTTTGAGAGACTGAGTGCTCAAACTGCAACCCCAAACCCACTTATTTATTGCAAAGTGCCAACACGCCAATTTAACCTGAATACTGAGGTTTTAATTTAGGGAAAAAACAACTTATACATTAACAGATTTCGTCTTAAAATAAAAACACAGTAACAGAGTGGGAATCAACTTCACCACATACTAAACAGGCTGCTGTCCACGCCGCACACTAAAGCCGCACGTGAGCCTCACGTCTTACCCCAGACAGGGGAGGGAGGAAGTACTCTCTTTGGACTGCTGGACAGTGGGGAGGGTGATGTGAGAAATGTCCTTATGCACATGTGGAGAGGGGGAGGGGAGCAGCTTGGCCCTGCATCCCTCTGTCTTTCTAGTAATGAACTTTTGCAAACTCTGTGCTGGGGTGACAGCACACATGTCCACAGAGAGTACTCTGAGTGTCCCTTCTGGCACGTATACCATAGGTTCACCACCACTGGCCTATGAGCCCATCCAGCACATCTGTTGGAGTTGTTTCTGCATTACAGCAGAGATGAGAAACATGGGTTCCTTTTGGATTTCTGGGACTGCAACTCCCAAAATCCATTACCATTAGCTATACTGATCAGGAATAGCAGAAGTTGCAGTCCAAACATGCCAAAATCTGGTGAAAATTCAAAGCTAGAGTTGTTGTTGTTGCCATTGCTGCTGCCATTGTTGTTGTTGTTGTTGTTCAGTTGCACTGTCTATTCCGACCATTTGCAACCCCATGGACCATCACGTGCTAGGCACCTCTATCCTCCACCATCTCTCTCAACTTGCCTCAACCTGCCCAACTCTGTGCCTATTGCATCAACAATACCATCTAGCCATCTCATTTTCTGCTGCCCCTTCAAGGCCTTCTCAAGTAAATCCTCTCTTCTCATTTGATGATTAGGATAGATTAGGATAGATTAAGCTCATTTAGGCCCATTGAATCAGTAGACCATACATATGTATGAACTCACCAAATCCTGACTGATTCAACAGGACTACTCTAGTTGCCATTTACTACTAGCTTAAAACAAATATTGAGGGGGGGCACACATGCTCCTGATAGATTGGTATGCATGTCTCTTTACAAGTATTGCAGGCTGGAATGAGCTCCCATCTTTGTCCCAGCTCCTGCCAACCTAGCAGCTCAAAAGCAAGAAATTGCAAGCAGATAAATAGGGACCACTTTGGTGGGAAGGTAACAGTGTTCCGTGCGCTCCAGTGTCTAGTCATGCCTGCCACATGACCATGGAAATGTCTGCAGAAGCAGACAGTGCTGGCTCTTCGGCTTTGAAACAGAGATGAGCACTGAACCCTAGAGTCAGATACGACTGGCTTTCGAGCAAGGGAAACCTTTACCTTTACCTATAGTATAGACATCATCCATCAATGTATACCATTGCTCTTGTGCAAGCTAGATATAGCTGCTAATGACTTCAGACAGGAGCCAGATTTCAACAAGCATCCTTTAAGCACTGTAGTAATGCTTTCCCATCAGCCATCAAGCCTGTTCCAGCTCAGTTCTGATTTAGATCCTTTTTAATCAATTGTTTTCTGCATAGGCTTAGTCTTGATTTAAAGGAACTGTCATGGAATATTAATTAACAGTAGAGCCTGAAAACATGTACTGCATACAGTATTTAAATTAGTGGGTCTTGTCAGCTGGATTTCTACAACTGGCCCACCTGCTTGATGCTATCAACTGTTGAGCTTACTGAATGTATGTATGTTAGTGCTTTTCTCTCCTTTGATATGACAAAAGGCTCTTTGAGTGATAACTGATGAATGATGAATGCTCCTAGGAGAGGCACATGCAGCTATCATTGAGCTGAAAGAAAGTTCTGGAAAACTGCAGGATACAATGTCATTTCAGAGGGTGGCTGTAAAAATTAACTGTGCATGGTGTCATATTTACATATGTTTTATGGCTTCAAGTCTATTTGCTGGCAATTCTTCCATGTTGGGGAAATAAGCAATTTTTGGCCCAGAACATCTGAGGAGAATATCATTTAAGTATGCTAGAGGAACAATTTCTGTTTGCCAGAAGACAAGCTGATTGAGGTGGCACAAAAAGTAGTACAGTGATACCTCATACAACGTCCAAACTTGGTTAAACAAGTTTGGACTTTATACGGATTTGGACTTTGTATGAGGCATGCAAAATCCTAGCCACGATGCCTCATACAACGTCCAAATGCTTGCTGTGATGCCTCGTACAACGTTGTTTCCATAGAGATACATTGTACTGTAACAACACAGACTTCAGGGCAAAGTCAAATAAACAGACAGGAAACTAACAGAACTTTAAGAAATCATTGTCTAAAAGCTAAATACATTACAAAAACATGTCAAACAACCCTGATTGTCCAAGAACCTGAAGAATGCTGCAAAAATCCCAGGAATGCTTCTAAAAATTGTGATGAAAAATTCAAAAAAATCCAAACTCACACTCAAAACCACTCCTAAACACTCTTTGCCTTGTGCAAAACCCACAAGAGCAATGCACACATGTGTCCTGTCTTTTATACTGCCCAGGCACAATGCAACCTGAGAAAAACAATGCATCATACAAAGTCGAGCGACTTTGTATGAGGTAACTTTTTTCAAGAAATTAGGTGATGTTGTATGAATTCGATGTTGTATGAAGCGGACTTTGTATGAGGTATTACTGTATTTTAACATAAGGGAGCAAACCATGAGTAGCTTCAGATCATTCAGCTTTGGCAGCAGGGGGGCATCAAAGGAGCATGGAAGAGCTTTTTCAGAAGAGAATTTTATTGATGCAATATATCAACAATTTAATGTTCACCAATGTACCACCAATGGTCCAGGAAAATGAAAAGTGAAGTGAGATTGCACAGTGGTTTGCTTTTGCATGTGGAGGGAGATAATGGCTTACATCACCACAGGAACTGGAAAGCAGGCCAAAAGGGGGCATGAGTGCAGGAAAAATGAATTACCTTTCCTTTGTGTTTCAAGCATTGGAAGAGGGTGCCAGTGATCTAATGGTACAAAAATTTGTGGATTCAGGAAGATAAGACTCACTGAATTCAAGGGGAGGGGAAAACCTTGTACACAAACAGAAAACAAGGGTGGCTGGGCATAGAGGGAACTGACAACATCTTCCTCCAACCAGTAAATAATATATAAATTGAAATGAATCAATCAATTAATCAGTCTTTAGTGTATGGGACCAAAGACAATGAACAGCCGAAAGGTTGGCTTAACACAGGTTTATTGCATGATGATCCAGGGGGAACATGAGGTAACGGCGGATGGGTAGCTCAATATATACAGTGGCTATACATTTGAATGTGGCTCCTCGACAGTCTATTGGTTACTGTCTGCGTGACGTCACGAACGGTCACGCCCTTCTTGTCCAGGTGTAGGTGATGGCGGGAATCTTCCCGCGCTGTTGTTTGCTGGTGAGTCTGGGCCAGGAGAGCTTGAACGCTCGCTATTGCCACCAGGTGGTCATTAGCTCGCGTCCTATTGCAAGGGCTACAGTTAAGCAGCTGCTGGTTATAATGTTACACAAGCATGGTTACATTGGATACACGTGAATGGATACATTGTAAAAGGTACAGTCATAGAACACAACATCCCTCCCCCCTAGGATGGGACGAAGTCCCTCAGCCAAGATGGCTTATTGCAAACGCGTTTGGGCCGCGATGTGGGCTGACCCGCCCCAGGGGCGCTACTGCTTCCTCGTTCCCTGGTCCCTTGTCCTGAAACGGGAGAGGGAGACTTGTTAGAGGCTTGCCGTGGTTTGGCGGTTTTGGGGGAAGGGAAAAACTCCATTGTGGGCAGACCGGAGACACTCGGGGCTAACGAAAAACCCCTCTTCTCGCTTGGACGGGTGGGGGACCACTCCGCAAAACTTCCCCGGTCCTGAAAATCAAAATCTAACTCTGTTGTGGTATCCGTATTAGTGGGGAGATCCCGCGGGATATCTATGAGATCGGCTTCCCTTCTCCCTGCTGACCGATCCCGCAAGATATCTACGAGGACAGATTCCCTTTCCTCCCCCCTTGGTGGGGACCCATGGCCCCCCTTTCCTCCCCCTTGGGCTGAACGGGTGGGGGAGAACCCTAACACTGAGTCTTGTGTCCCGCGGTCCGTGCCCTGTTCGCCGGGGATCCTGCGCCGGAGCTGGTCTGCGTGCCGCCTCCAGAGTAGACCTGTGCCGGTCTCGACGCGGTACGAGACGGGGCCGGTCCGCTCTAGGATGACGCCCGGTACCCAGGCCGGACCCGCGCTGGCATAATTCCTGCAATACACGGGGGCACCCACGTCGAAACTCTTTGTGTCCTCTATCCCAATGTTCCTCCCCTTTTCCTCTACTCTCATGGGGTCTAGCCTAGTTAGTATGGTGGTCAGCTTCCTGCGCATCAGCAGCTCTGCGGGGGAGTATCCTGACGCTAGGGGAGTCACTCGGTAGCCTAGCAGAAACTGGCACACTTGATGGTTTAGGTCCCCGGGCCCCATGCGCCGCAGCGCATCCTTGGTGGTTCGCACAAGGTGCTCTACTTGGCCGTTTGTGGCAGGGTGAAAGGGAGCGGAGGTGATGTGCCGAATGGCGTTGATTTCTGTGAATGCCCTGAACTCGGAGGACGTGAAACAACTTGCGTTGTCACTTACGAGGGTGTCGGGTAAACTGAACGTTGAAAAGACCCTCCACAAATGCTTTATGGTTGTGGCCGTGGACGTGCTTGTAACCGGAATGACTTCCAACCACTTGGAGAAGGCATCCACCACAAGGAGAAACAGCGTCCCACGGAACGGGCCAGCAAAATCTACATGAACTCGGGACCACGGCCCCTTCGCCGCGTCCTACTCCCTGTGAGGCAGTCGGGCTTCTTCTGGCCTGGAACTTTGGCAGGGCTCACAAGTGCCGACCATGTGCTCGATGTCGGCGTCTAGCTGGGGCCACCAGAAATAGCTCCGTGCCAGGGCTTTGGAACGCACAATCCCAGGGTGACTGACGTGCAGGAGTTTGAGTACCCTCGGCCGTAAGGACGCCGGGATCACTACTCGCTGGCCCCACAGAAGACACCCCCTCTCAAGGGACAACTCTAACTTCTTTCGGAAAAATGGGTCGAACTCCGCTGCCGGGGAGGACGCTGGCCATCCTTTCTGCACCCAGGAGCTAACCCTTGCTAAAATGTTGTCCTTGCCTGTCGCCTTGGCGATGTCGGCGGGCAGTATTGGGGGCGAGTCGAGGACTTCTATCATCAGCACCTGATGGTCTGGCTCCTCCCCGCCCACGTGGCTGTTCTCTTGGGGAAGGGGGGACCTCGATAGAGAGTCCGCATGGCTGATCTCCCTCCCGGGCCTGTACACTAACGCGTGCTGATACGCGTTGAGAAAAATGGCCCACCTAAGCATCCTAGGGGACAGGATCTGTGGAGTGGGCTTATCTGCGGTAAAGATGCCTAGCAGGGGCTTGTGATCGGTTACTATTGTGAAGGGGCGGCCATACAGGAAGTCGTGGAACTTTTTTGTTCCCGCAATTATCGCTAATGCTTCCCTGTCTGTCTGGGCGTAGTTTCTCTCCGCTTGGGACAGGGACCTGGAGTAGAACGCTATCGGGGCCTCCCTCCCGTTTTCCAGCACGTGGCACAGCACCGCCCCCACCCCCACCGGGGATGCATCACATATGAGGACCACTGGCCTCTTGGGGTTGAAATGGGTGAGGATGGCGTCAGACGCCAGAAGCTGCTTTAGCTCACTAAATGCCCTCTCTTGCTGGTCGCCCCACTTCCATGCCTCGTCCTTTTTAAGCAGCCTGTGCAACGGCTCGGCCACGGCTGCTTTCCGGGGAAGGAAGGAGTGATAAAAGTTCAGCAGCCCTAGGAACGACTGCAACTCGGGCTTGGAGGTGGGGCGAGGGGCTTGCTTAATGGCGGCTACCTTAGACTTGGACGGCCTTATTCCCTCAGGAGTGACACGGAACCCTAGGAATTCGACCTTGGTCGCGAAGAAGACACATTTGTCTTTTCACAGCCTCAACCCCGCCTTTTCGAATATCGCCAGGACCTTGCCCAACCTCTTTGCCAATTCGGCCTGACTCCCCCCCGTTATCAATACGTCATCAAAATAAGGCAACACCCCCTCGAGCCCCTTCAGGAGGCGTTCCACGAGTGACTGGAAAATTCCAGGCGCTGAGTTTACGCCGAATTGAAGGCGCGTCACCTGGAACGCCCCCTTATGGGTGACTATAGTTTGTGCAGCAGCAGCAGCTGGGGTCACCGAGAGCTGCTGGTAAGCTTGTGCTAAGTCGAGCTTAGTGAAACACTTTCCCCCATGTAACCTGGCCAGCAAATGGCTGACTACCGGCACCGGATACGCATTAGGTCGAATGGCCTTGTAATCAGCGCATATGCGCACCTCCCTGTTGGCCTTTAGTGCTGTTACAATTGGAGTTTCCCACTCCGCAGAATCAACAGGAACAAGAATCCCCTGGCCCACCAATTTGTCCAGTTCCGCCTCTATTTTGTCCTTGAGCGCGAATGGCACCCGGCGCGGTTTGAGTCTTATTGGGCGGACCTCAGGGTCTAGGTCGAATGCTACTGGGGGTCCCTTATATTTCCCAAGTCCCTTTTTGAAGACTTCGGGGTGCGCGTCGCACACCTCCTGTATCGGGTCAGTCCCAACAGCAACGGCGTGCACCCCCCCCCAATGAACAAACCCAGGGGCTGGAACCATTGAGTCCCGAGGAGGCTGCAATTCCCCCCTTTAAGAACAACTAGGGGGAGAGTCGCGGCGTGTTTCTTAAATTGGACCTGAAAATTCCCAACCCCCAACACCGGAATGCAGTTCCCTTGCACGTCCCGTAGCGTGGACCTCAAAGCTTTGAGTTTGGGCCGCACGTGGGGTGCAATTTTCAGGAACTCCTTCTGGGGAATGATGGAATATGAGGAACCCGAGTCAATTTCCATCCTAATGGGGGCCCCTTGTACTAGTACCTCAACAAAATAACGGGGGTGTCCCGCGGACACGCTGAACACCGGTGCGTCGTCCTCGCTGTCGTCGGCGATGCGGCCCACGCCGTCTCGCTTCCTCGTGGCCTGGGTGCCGTCCTTGGGTCTCGTCGCGCGGTCTCTCGAGCTCTTCCGGGCCTCGCGCCTTTTCCTGCAGACCTTGGCGATGTGCCCGCGGCGGCCGCAGTTGTGACACTTGGCCTTTCTGAAAGGGCATTTGGTGCGGTCGTGGTTCGCTCCGCAGCCGTCGCAACGCCGGCCTTCTTTCCGGACCTTCCGGACGTCCTCGTCGTCGCTGCTCTCCACGGACGACTTCGAAACTCGCCGGGCCGCGTGCACCGAAACGTGCACTGAAGTCTCTGCCTTGCCCGTCTTTGGCCTCCAGCCCTGGAGCTCCTGGACCCCGGCCTTCGTAGCTTCCGCGGCTTGTGCCTCCTTCAGAACCTCCTGCAATGAGGGGGGTGGCTCGCGGTTCATCAATGTGCGCTGAGTTTCGGCATCGCTCAGGCCGCACAGCACGCAGTCTCTTAGCGTGATCTCTACGTTCTCCCATTTGCATGGGCCAGCCGCCAGTCACAGAGCCGCTGCGAAGTCGGCGACCATCTCCCCGGGCGCTTGGACTCGCCTCCAAAATGCGCTCCGAGCGGGGAACATTGCCGTCGAGGGCCGGAAGTACTCACGCAGCATGTGCATGAGATCTTTCACCTTGAACTCACTCGCCCTCCTCGGCGCGATCAGGTCCACCAAGACCCTCTTGGTGTCTGGCCCCAGCATCCGGGTGAAGATGGCCCTTTTCTTTGCCTCATCCGTGACTTCGGATTCCACCAGGGCTCCCTGGAAGTCCATCTCGAAGATGTCCCAGTCTGCCGGTCTCCTGATTTCGAAACCGGCGCATGTCTTGGTCCCGTGGGCAGCCATATCCCACCTTCGTCGCCAATTTAGTGTATGGGACCAAAGACAATGAACAGCCGAAAGGTTGGCTTAACACAGGTTTATTGCATGATGATCCAGGGGGAACATGAGGTAATGGCGGATGGGTAGCTCAATATATACAGTGGCTATACATTTGAATGTGGCTCCTCGACAGTCTATTGGTTACTGTCCGCGTGACGTCACGAACAGTCACGCCCTTCTTGTCCAGGTGTAGGTGATGGCGGGAATCTTCCCGCGCTGTTGTTTGCTGGTGAGTCTGGGCCAGGAGAGCTTGAACGCTCGCTATTGCCACCAGGTGGTCATTAGCTCGCGTCCTATTGCAAGGGCTACAGTTAAGCAGCTGCTGGTTATAATGTTAAACAAGCATGGTTACATTGGATACACATGAATGGATACATTGTAAAAGGTACAGTCATAGAACACAACACAGTCCTTCTGGTTGATATTCTTGTAGTCATTGCCAAAACCACAGCCAGATCATTGTTGGTGGTCTTGATCCAGCCAGCAATGGTCTGGCAGGGATTTTTGATGACTAAAGTCTCTCCTCCTCCATCTTTATGCCCCCAAAGGGAGTGCCCCAGAAAGCCTCAAAACCTATAATGTAGGGATATTAAGAATGTAATTAATTTAAAATACATTTTAGCAGCACAGGCTGATGACAGTTTCTACCACACAAAGTTATACAGATAAAAATTGGCTCATTGCATACCTCTACTTATTTCTTCTCTCCACGCTATTACCTTTTCCCATATATTTTAACTAAATATCAGCCATTAGTTTGTTTGTTTTTTGCTGAATTTATAGCACACTGTTTAGTCACCTTGAGTAGTCAAGGAACCATATTGCCAAGGTATAATGTCTGAGATAAAATAAAATAATGCTTAACTCCCAACAATAATTTGGGTACTATCGCTTTAAAAACTATTTGTGAAATGTGGTAACTCAGAGGAAACATATCAACAGAGTGCTCATATAGAATTGAGAATTGCAGAAGCTTTGGAATTCCTACCAAACTTATAGTGATAAGTATGATTATGTAGAGTGCCACATACATAAAATTTCCCAGAAATATTTTGGTCATAGAGTTGTCACTTTTTATTTAAAATACCGGGCAAAACAGCCTAAGAATAAACAGTCCTAATTTTAGCAACATGCTTCTCAGAAGACACCAGTTTATTATTTCCCTGTATTCCCTGTGTTTTACTTCTGCTCCCGGGAGCAACAAGGGCTCCATAGGCCGGACAAATTGGTGTCGGGGGCCCCTGAACCATGTGACTGGCTTGCTACCCAAAAAGTTTATTATTTCCCTGTATGCTATGGGCAACTAAGCCAATTCTGATGGAGAAATTTCTATTCCTGTTAATTGATTATAACTAATTCTAGGCAAAAACAAAATGCAGTATTTTGAAAGCAGGAGAAAAATATGTCCCAACACACCATGAACTATCAGCAAACCACTTCCTCCATTTAAAAATTATCAGTCTGAATGCATCCATCATAATATAATTGAGTTATGCCATTACATAGCATACCAAGAAACTTTCAAAAGGAAACACAGGGCAGGGGTCTAGAAATATACTGGAATTATTAAACCTATCAATTGACAGCAATATCATTTACAATAATATTTTCTTTTCGTCACTGAAACCTGAGCAAATTTCTCACAGCCTTGTCAAGTATTACATGGTTAAAATACAAAGAAATGAACAATCAGTTTTGTGGGCTCAAGATAGCTTTCGACAGCCACCTCCCATACAAGTTTTTATGGGAAACTGGTGCTGCTACCCTCTCTTCTCCTCTCTGAGAATCTAAAGGGGCTCAGTGATTACCCAGATTTAATTTCCTTTAGAAAAATGTTAGTGAAGCCTTATAGTATTTTGTAACATAAGAGTTTATACAGCGGTTGAGCAAAAGTGATGAAGGCAGCTTAAACATTCCCAAAAGACAGTGTTTTACTTTCGCTCCTGGGAGCAATGATGGCTCCGTAGGCCGGATGAATTGGCATCAGGCCCAGATCTGGCCCCCAGGCCATAGTGACTAGTCCCCTGAACCATGTGCCTGGCTCACTGCCCAAAATGTTTGGCCACCCCTGATCTATGGCGTAACATTCAAAAGTAGCTTGTTGTCAGAGGGGAAGAGTCAGAAATCCCATAATACAAGGCGAAAACTTTAGGAATATAATGCATTTCTTTGCATCTGAACTGATGACAATAAATGGCTTTACATTTGTTTTCTGTACTTGCACAAAACATTAACCCTAAAAATACAAAAATATTGTGTCTGTGTGTGTTTATGTGTATATTATAAACTCTTCCTCTGATTATAGTAAAGTAAAGGTAAAGGTTTCCCTTGCTCGAAAGCCAGTCGTATCCGACTCTAGGGTTCAGTGCTCATCTCTGTTTCTAAGCCGAAGAGCCAGCGCTGTCTGCTTCTGCAGACGTTTCCGTGGTCATGTGGCAGGCATGACTAGACACCGGAGCGCACGGAACGCTGTTACCTTCCCACCGAAGTGGTCCCTATTTATCTACTTGCAATTTCTTGCTTTCGAACTGCTAGGTTGGCAGGAGCTGGGATGAAGACGGGAGCTCATTTCCGTCCTGCAGTACTCGGGAATCGAACTGCTGACCTTCCGCTTCCCAGTCAGCGTCTTAGCGACTTGAGCCACTGCAGTACCTCCTCTGATTATGCTATGAATAAAAATTGTACACTTGGTTTGCTTTTTCATCATGTGTTTTTAGACTAAAATTCTCAGATTTCCCCAGCCAGGAGGATGGACATGCCACCTGGGGAATTCTCGGTGTTGTAGTAAAAAAAAGCAACTTCTCCAAGCATTATCATTTGTTGTAGGCATCTTATCTGTGGGCTTGGGCTGCCAGCAGACAGTAGCAGCAGAATGCCAATGTTTTCAGGTTGACAATATGGATTGATTATGTGTGTTTCCATATCTCATTACTGCCATCCCAGACCATTTATGCCTCTCATGAGACAGACACAGAATATCACTAGCATTTTCAAGGATAATAGTAATCCACCAACTACTTGCTGAAAAATATGTACATGTTTGCACAAAAGTAACACCTTACTTGCATCACTAAATAAAGTGAAGGTATATTGAAATTCTACTACATTGAAAAAGAGCTCTCAGGGGACAGAACAGCTCAGACTCATTGTGGCCAGCTTTACAGGAGAAGTCCTCTCTGGGACTACAGATCAGCCAGAATCCATATATTACTCTAGAAGAATACCTGTGGTTGTTTGGCATTGTCTTAAATAAAATTCCTGGGGGTCAAAGCAATTTTAAAGGCAATTAACAAGCTGAATATTAAATTCAGAGCTAACTTCCTGCACTTTAATTCATATAATCTAAATGAGCATTAAAAGGGTTGGTGTTTGAGATGAAATATTAGATAATAGAATCTCATCTCCTTTTTACCATTTATGACTATAGGAAGTGTGGAATTTTACTGAGATGGAAAATTACTATATTGTTTGTTCCAAAGAAATAATTAAAAACAGTCATTAGATCAGCATTTTTAAAAAGTTTCTACTTTCAAGCATCTGTTTTTAAAGGATTTGCCTGTTGAGGTGTTCCTGAACCTAACAATCATAAAGCGTGATATACGATGATTATTCCTTTGGTGTCATAGTATCATAGAATAAATGATTTGGAAGGGGTTCTTTAGGCCATTGGGTCCAACCCCCTTGCACAATGCAGGAATCCAAATAAAAGCAAAAATGGCAGATTGTTGTCCAACAAACGTGATGAAGGCAGCTTAAACACTCCCAAACTTCCAGTGTTGGAGTGCTCACCACCTCGCAAGGTAGTTGGATCCACAGTTGTACTGCTCTAACTGTGTTGTGTATTGGAGCGCTCTTGCAAAAGGAAAATGGCAGTTTCCTGCCATTCTAGCAAGAAGCTAAAAGTGGCACAAAACCTTTACAAAAGGGCGCGTTAGTTAGACTAAACCAAGCCCCATGATTGGTTACACTTTTGGATCCTGTTCTCCATTGGTTAATTACATATATCCCCGGTTATGATTGGTTAGTTACGTCCGTCCGGTGGGTTGCTACCTTGTATCCAGGAGCTACCACCGGAGAGACACTATATAACCCCCACGGGTACACCAGGGTGGGGCCGGGCCGGATTTATACTTCCCACACACCAGTCGGGTAGCCGGGTCCCTCCACTGCTATGCCCTGGGTCCCTCCACTGCTGCGCTTCATGGTATCACGTATATTGCCCAAGATGGGCAAGAGTCTGGAGGGACTGAATACGCTGAGATTGTATAGCAATCTCGGGATCCGGGAACGCCTTGTAAGCTCATCTCTATTTGACTGTTAATAAAGCCTGTTGCTGTTTGTTACATCATTGTCCTGGACTAGTACTTTTAAGGGCCGGATCCAACATTGGCAACGAGGATGGGATTGAAGCACATTGAGATGGCTGACCAGATCCCTCTTTGGCTGCATCCATTCGATACCAACAAACCTCGCCTGTGGCTGTAATATGAAGTTCAGCTGGAGAGCTACTTCACAGTAAGGAAAGTTGAACCAGCGTTGTGGAAGGTGACATTCCTCACCCACTGCGGGCTCAAGACTCTAGACATCGTTGCAAAACTTCTGCTACCAGAAGTGCACTGGAAAATTTCCTTACTGGCTTTGCTGCACACCCTGTGCAAGCACTTCCAGTGCAGGTCAACTCTCGAGGACAAAGAGTCGCCGGGGCGAGTTTTGACTGTGACCATTTTTTTCTGATGCCTCTGCTCATGTCCGTGGAAACCATGACAGTCCACCGCAGGGAATCAGGGCGCTGATACCAACACCAACACCAGGGTTGGTAGCACCGTGCTGAGGATGCGGGAAGCGCCATCTGCGCACAGAGTGTCCCTTCAGGAGTGCCCAATGCCACAGTTGCAGGAAAATGGGCAATATCTCCAAGGTCTGTGGGAAACAAGGTGAGATGTCACCAAAGCTCCAGCCAAAGCTCTGGTACTGCATTGCCAAGGTCTTCACGAGCTACGGGGCCAACGACAAGTGATGAGACCTGAAGGATGGATATAGTGTGGACCTCCACATCGGAGGGGTGCCTTTCCATCTGCAGGTGGTCTTTTCTTTCTGTCATAACTGATGAGGAGTACTGTTGCATTCTGCCTGATCTGTGGCCCAAGCTCAAGAATCTCCCAGGCAAGGTAGTGGACTTATGGGGTTGCCAACGTTCCAGTTCGGGTAATAGGGAACTTCGAAATCCATTATAACTATGTCTACACGAGCCTACCCCTTGTTGTTGCTAAAGCAGGTAAGACTAACATTATAGAGTCCCACTGGTTCAGGGTCCTGGGTATCCACCTGATGGGAATTCAGTTGGGGGAGAGAGAACCAGTCCTTCAACTCGAGGACGAGCCCCACGCAGTGTTCTTTCCCAGGGTGAGTTTGTCCCAGGGGGACCCTGAGAGTGATTCATCTTCGGAAGAACTTAGTGCATTGTTGTGCCCAAGGACATTGACTTTACCCAAAAGACTGGACAGTCAAATGTGTTTGAGTCACAAGAACCTTTGCCAACTAATGCCCAAGACTGTGGAAATCCTGCCAACTGGGACGATTTTGCCATTGCCTCTCTCAAACTGTCCATGAACTTTGCCGCTGCTTCAAGGGCTGACACCCTGTTGTCTGATGTTGTTCTGTCTCCCCCTCCTTCTTACTTTCCCGCTGGATAAACACTCACAGCAGGTATATCCAAGAGAAGTCCAAGTTCCATCCAAAAATCCAGTCCAGAGTTTCATTAAGCTGAGGAGACAAGCAAACAGGAGCAGGGACAGGGAAGCTCAAACTTTGTCCATCCCGGCATTCTGGCTCCTTATATCCCCCCATGGGGTGTGGCCCGATGCTTCCTAATTACCTCCTGGCCTTCCTCTCTCTCTGCCTCTGCTGGAGATGCTTTGCCTTGCTCCGATGTCTAGCGTCCAGCCTCGCCTTGTCACCAGAGCTGTCTGTGAGCTGTGGCTGCTGGAGTTCCAACGGAGGCTGAGGCAATGTCGGGGGCACTCCTGGGGAGTGGGGTCCTGCAAGCTCCTCCCTCTCATCCTCAGAGTCCTCATACCCAAGGTGGGCCAGTTCGGGGGCCAGAACTGGGCCGGGGGCCAGACTCACAACACTATCCCCCACCGCAGGACCCTCCCCCCGGGGCTGACGGTCAGGATGAGGCCGCGAGGGGAACTGGGCATGGAAAGAGTGGATGAGGTCAGGGGCATGGACCTCAACAGCATCCACCCAGGAGAAGTCCTCTGGCCCATACCCCTGCCACTCAATCAGGTATTGGAAACAGCCCTTGATCCAATGAGAGTCACGGACGCTGGCGACCTCGCACTCCTCTGCGCCATCCCCATCAGGCATGGGTGGCGGGACAGGGGCACCCGGGTGCCGGAGGGAACACGCCGGGGCTTCTGGTACCAGAAGGGATCGGTGGAAGACCGGGTGGACACGCAATGAGCAGGACAGAGTGAGGCGGTAGGCAACTGGATTGATGATGGCTGTGACCGGAAACGGCCCAATGAATCTATGGTCCAGCTGCTTGGTGGGATGGTCAGTCGGGATGTGTTTCATGGAGAGCCAAACCCGATCCCCGACCGCCAGCGGTGGCGACACCCGACACGAGTGGTCGGTGACCTTCTTGTAATCTTCCTTAGCCTGGGTCAGCTGGCACTGCACTAGTTGGTGGACCACCCGCAGCTCCTCCAGGAAGTCCCATGTCTCAGGAACAGGGGAATCAGAGGGAGTCAAAGGGAAGAGGCGCGGGTGATACCCCAGGTCTGTGTAGAACAGGGTAGGCCAGGTGGAGGTGTGCTGGGAATTGTTGAAGGCAAACTCCACAAGGGGGAGGTATTTGGCCCAGTCGCTTTGCTGGTGGTTCACGAAGCAGCACAGGTATTGCTCCAGGATGCCAATCACCTTTTGCGTGCCCCCGTCGGTCTCCGGATAGTGAGCCGATGACAGGCATACCTGCACATCCAGCACGGCCATCAGGGTTTTCCAAAAATGTGCCATGAACTGCGTGCCCCGATCCGAGACCACCCTATCCGGCAAGCCGTGGAGATGGAATACATGTTGCAGGAACAGGCAGTCAGTCATACAGGCCAATGACAGCCCCCGACAGGGGATGAAATGCACTATCTTCATTAACATGTCGACCACCGTCAAGACGGTCGTGTACCCTGACGCTGGCGGCAAGTCCATCAAGAAGTCCATGGAGATGGCACCCCATGGCCTGTCCGGCGTCGGCAAGGGTTGGAGGAGGCCGGGTGGTGCACCGGTGGCAGCTTTCATGTGGCAGCATGGCACGCAGGATGTCACGTAAGCATAGACGTCATGCTGCACCCGAGGTGACCAGAAAGTCTGTAGCACCAAATTGAGGGTCTTGAAGAACCCAAAATGTCCTGCCACGGGATTGTCATGGCATTGAGTCAAGATGAGAGTTTTGGAGCAGGCCCACGGGCACATACAACCGCCCCCGGTGTCTGAGTAGTCCTTCCTCATAAGTCCATGGGGATGTGGGGCCTACCTCCGCTTTCCATTGTTGAGCCCACATGTCCAAACCCTGCGTGTCTTACACTTGCGCTTGCAAGTCCACTGGCTCGTGGACCACAGCCAAGGAGGCCATGGGCAGAACCGTCCGTGTGGGTGGCAGGTCCTTGGTGTGGAAGTACTTCAGTTTGCAGGAAAGAGCGTCTGCACATCGGTTGGCACTGCTGGCGATGTAGGTCACACGGAAGTCAAATTGGCTGAAGAACAGGGACCATCAGTCTTGTCGCTGGTTCAGTTGCCTGGCCGTTGTCAGATGCTCAAGGTTCCAGTGGTCTGTCCGAACCTCCACCTGATGCTGAGCCCCTTCAAGATGATGCCGCCAAGCCTCGAACGCAGCCTTGATGGCCAGCAACTCCTTTTGCCAGATGGTATAGTTGCATTCAGATGGGGTGAGCTTCCAGGGGTAATAGGCGCAGGGGAAAAGGGTTCCGTCATCCTCCAAGGCTTGCAACAATACTGCTATGATCACCACGTCGGATGCGTCTGCCTCCACCATGAAGGGCCGGGTGGGGTCTGCATGGTGCAGAATGGGTGCGGAGATGAAGGCTTGCTTGAGGGCCTCAAACGCCTGTTGCTGTGGGGGACCCCACCGAAACGGAACCTTCTTTCGTAGGAGCTGGGTGAGGGGTACCGTCAATGAAGCATAACCAAGGATGAACATGCGGTAGTAGTTGGTAAACCCCAAAAAACATTGGACGTCCTTCACTCAACCGGGGGGGGGGGGGGCAAGAGCATAGGGCCTCTATCTTGTGTGGGTCCATGGCGATACCCTCAGGAGAAATGACATGGCCAAGGTACTCGATGGAAATCTGAAAGAAGCAGCATTTCTCCAGCTTGGCATAGAGCTGGTGCTCCCGCAGGCGCTGTAGGACAAGGCGGACCTGCTGAACATGCTCCACCCGGGATCCAGAGTAGACCAGGATGTCATCCAGGTAGATCACCACAAAACAGTCAAGCACATCCCTGAACACGTCGTTCATGAAGTGCTGGAAAACTGCAGGGGCATTGGTCAAACCAAACGGCATCACAGTGTACTCGAAATGGCCATAGCAGGTGCCAAAGGCCATCTTCCATTCATCCCCCAGCCGCATCCGCACCAGGTTGTAGGCCCCTCACAAGTCAAGCTTGGTGAATATGGTGGCCTCCCGCAACCTCTCCATGAGTTCCAAGATGAGCAGTACTGGGTACCGGTTCCGCACCGTGATGGCATTGAGCCCACGGTAGTCGCAGCACAAATACAGGTCCCCCATCTTATTCTTGATGAAGAGCACCGGGGCCGAGAGGGGGGGAAGACGAGGGCCAGATGAACCCTCGGGCCAGGTTTTTGTCCAGGAAGTCCTGTAAGGTGGCCAGCTCAGGTCCTGACATAGGGTACAAGCGCCTCACTGGCAGCGGCGTGTCGGGCTTGAGGTCCACAGGACAGTTGTAGGGCCAGTGCGGGGGCAAACAGTCTGCCTCATGCTCGCTGAACACATCTGCAAAGTCGGGCAGCTTGGGGGGCAAGGGGAGACCCCTTGGCCAGCGCAAGTGTGGCGGATGTGGTCGATGCAGTGCAGGGCCAGGAAGGCGATGGCATTCCATGACCACGCTACCTGAGGGTCATGGGCCCGGAGCCAGGCCATGCCTAAGACCAGAGGGAAATGGAGGTCTGCAGTTATGTAAAACTGGATTGCTTCTTCATGTGCCCCAATGGCCAGGCGCAAAGATTGGGAGGCTGTCTTGATGGGCCCCGACACAAGTTCCCACCAAGCAATAGTTTCTACCCACAACGGTGGGTCGACCGGAGCCAGGGGAATCCCAAAGTGGGCTGCAAAAGCCTGGTCCATGAAATTGGTTGTGGCTCCCGAATTCACCAACACATATGCCGGAATCCCCTTGGGCCGGCTGGAGACAGGGAACCAAGTGTCCAACACCAGGTGCCGGGGAGGCGGGGTCCGTGTCAGCGGACTCTGGTGAGGGTATGGTGTGTGCCCGGCTGAGGGTTTCCCCTAGGCCAGACCAACCCAGTTTCCTGGCTGGCCGGGCTGAGAACCAGAGCCGGACGTGGGCGCCTCACCCCTTTCCGAGGCCAGGAGGCAGCAAAGTGTCCAGGTTCCCCACAATACAGACACAGACCCCCTTGGTGGGGCCACCCCAAGCTCCATCGGTTCCTCAGCCGTTGCCACGAACCGCAGGGCAGGGCAAGTTGTCACTGGCGCCGACCGTGGGGGCACGGGCATGGCTGATGGCTCCCCGGCGGTGCACTGCATCCGTTGGCGCTGAAGGCATGCGTCAATGCGAAGGCATTGGACCACCATGGCATCGAGGGTCAGGGGGACCTCCACCCGGACCAACTCATCCTGTAGTTCCCCAGACAGCCCATCCTGGAAGGCATCCATCAGTGCTGCATCATTCCACACTGAGTCCTGACACAAAAGCCGAAACTCAATGATGTATTCCTGCAGGGGGCGCTTCCCTTGCCAGAGGTCCTTGATGCGCCTGGCTGCCGTCTGGGCCCGGATGGGGTCCTCATACATGTGGCCCAGGTAGTGCCAGAAGCCCTGGTAGTCCATCAGCAGCGGGCTGTTCTGGGTCAGCAAAGGCATGGCCCACCGGGCAGCCGGGCCAGACAGGAGGCTGATCACAAACCCCACCCTGGCCCAGTTGTCGGGGAAATCCTCAGGCCGTGCAGCCATAAACAATTGACATTGTCCCATGAACGCTGGAAACATCCCCGGTTGGCCAGAAAACTTATCAGGCATGGCCACTGGGCATTTCTGACAATGAGGAGGGGCCACAGGGACAGCCAACGTGGTGACTTGGGCCGTTAGGTGTGCCACTTGTTGCTGTAGTTGTTGGTTCGCCGCCTGCAGCTGTTGCAGCTCCTCCATCGTGCCAACAATGTTGCCCATTTGGGGTGATGGCCAAGATGTTCTGTCTCCCCCTCCCTCTTACTTTCCTTGTTGGGGAAACACTCACAGCATGGTATATCCAAGAGAAGTCCAAGTTCCATCCAAAAATCCAGTCCAGAGTTTCATTAGCTGAGGAGACAAGCAAACAGGAGCAGGGATAGGGAAGCTTTGTCCGTCACAGAGCCATACCCGGCGTTCTGGCTCCTTATATCCCCCCGATGGGGTGTGGCCCGATGCTTCCTAATTACCTCCTGGCCCTCCTCTCTCTCTGCCTCTGCTGGAGATGCTTTGCCTTGCTCCGATGTCTAGCGTCCAGCCTCGCCTTGTCACCAGAGCTGTCTGTGAGCTGTGGCTGCTGGAGTTCCAACGGAGGCTGAGGCAATGTCGGGGGCACTCCTGGGGAGTGTGGTCCTGCCAGCTCCTCCCTCTCATCCTCAGAGTCCTCATACCCAAGGTGGGCCGGTTCGGGGGCCGGAACTGGGCCGGGGGCCAGACTCACAACAGATGTTATTGTGTGAGTGGACATAGGGTGGCCACCTCCTCCTCACAATTTGGAGGTTTGTGTGTATTACCGGAATCGTGAACAACTCTCGGTACTGGGAGGGTGCTTGTTTTGGCTCTGCAAGACAGTGGTTCCTTGTGGGTTGTGGGCCAAACTACTTGAGTATTTGTTGAGCAGGTCCCTTGATTTTCTCCACTCCAAAAGCATAATGTGTAGCTATTTCTGGTGGCCAGGGATTGAACACGCCACTGATATTTGGGAGCCACACACCACTAAAGACACCGCTTGTTTGGGAGGGTTCCCAGGTTCCCTGGCAGCAGATGGAGTCGCACCGTCCTCTGGGGTTGGAGGGGGGATTCGGGTCACACAGTCACCCCTAACATAGACTGGCATGAAAAGGAATGCCAAAGTGCAGGCTCACACTCCCCGGGGAAAAGGGAGGGGTTGCAGGAGCACTCTCAATCCCCAGGTTGGGAAGGTAATGATCAAAGTCATAGGAATCTCTGTATGCTGACAGAAAGGGAGCTTTCCTTGGGTGTTTCAGGAGAGTGTTCTCCAAGCCCAAAAGTAGAGGCAGCTGTGGGAGTTAAACTGGGAGCAGTCCGCGCCTTAGTGGCCTCACTTGCAGCAGCTGGGTTGCATGGTGCTTGAGCTAATAGTCCCGGGATGTTTGCAAAGACATGAGGCGAGGGTTGGAAACATGGGGATTCCTTGTATGCACCACACATGAGGTCTTACACGACAAACGTAGCTCAGGAAGAAAAGGAGCTACGCGCCTCACCAAGATGGTTTGTTCCAGTTTGCACACACACAACCTCCCCCCCCCCCCGATGCAAAGTCCCTTGATTGTTTCATGGAGCTCCAGTAAACCGCCAGAACCAGAGGACACCTGTACGGAAGGGTCAGACAGGGTTCACGAACAGAAGGTTAAACACTCCTCAGATAAGGACACAGTGCCTGGAGTTTGACCTGGGGCCCCAACTGAAAACTTAAGGGCAAGGAATGTTGTGTATTGAAGCACAATTGCAAAGTAGCGCAGGAGCACTCTTGCAAAAAGAAAGTTGCGGTTTCCCGCCATTCTAGCAAGAAGCCCAAAGTGGTGCGAAACCCTTACAAAAGGGTGCACTTGTTAGACTAAACCAAGCCCTGTGATTGGTTACACTTTTGGATCCTGTTCTCCATTGGTTAATTACATATATCCCTGGTTTGATTGGTTAGTTATGTCCAACCGGCAGGTCTCTACCTTGTATCCAGGAGCTACCACCGGAGAGACACTATATAAGCCCCACGGATACACCAGGGTGGGGCCAGACCGGATCTATACTTCCCACACACCAGTTGGGTAGCCGAGTAGTGCTATGCCCTGGGTCCCTCTACTGCTGCGCTTCATGGTAGCATATATATTGCCTAAGACGGGCAAAAGTCCAGAGGGTCTGAATATGCTGGGATTGTATAGCCATCTCAGGATCCAGCTAATGCCTTGTAAGATCATCTCTATTTGACTGTTAATAAAGCCTGTTCCTGTTTGTTACATCTTTGTCCTGAACTAGTGCTTATAAACTAGTGCTTATAAACAAACCATTACGACATTTCCCCTAATATTCCGCCTATAGTTCCCTAAAATTTCAGCCTGTTATTATGCATCTTGCACTGTGGGATTTTGGAGAACAGATCCTTCCCTTCCTCTTTATGACTATATTTCAGGTATTTGAAGAGTGCTATCATACCACCACCACCCTCAGTCTCCTTTTCTCAAGGAGAAAACATGCTCAGTTCCTTCAGTCTTTCCTCATAGGGCTTGGTTTCCATTCCTCTGATCATCCTTGTTGCTCTTCATTGTTCCTGCTCTAATTTGTTTGCATCTTTCTTAAAGTGTGGTGCCCAGAACTGGACACAGTACTCTAGATGTGGTGTAACTAATGCTGAATAGAGGGAGACTAGTACTTTACAGGTTTTGGAGACTATTAATGCAGCCTAAAACAGTATTGTCTTTTTTGCAGCCACATTGCACTGTTGACTCATAGTTAGCCTGTGATCTACAACAATTTCCAGATTCTTCTCACCTGTAGTATTACTCAGCCAGGTGTCCCCCATTTCATATCTGTGCATCTGGTTTTTGTTCATTAGGTTTAAAACATTACACTTATCCCTGTTAAATTTCCTTATGTTGTTTTCAGCCCAGTGTTCTTGCCTATCAAGATCTTTTTGAATTCTGCTCCTGTCTTCCAAGATATTGGCTATTCCACCCAATTTTGTGTCATCTGCAAATTTGATGAGAATTCCCTCCACTCCCTCACCCAAGTCATTTATGAAAATGTTGAAGAGCACAGGACCCAGGACCGAGCCTTGTGGTACTCCCCTTGTTACTCCCTTCCACATTGAGAAGAAGCCATTAATAAGAACTCTTTGAGTACAATTCTGTAACCAATTGTATAGCCATCTTTGTATATACACTTGTGCTATCCAGGCCACACCCAGTTAGCTTATATCAAATCAGAATATGTTTTACTTTGTCAAAGGCTTTTATTTATTTATTTTGATTTATTTACTCGATTTATAGGCCGCCTTTCTAACCTCGGCGACCTAAGGCAGCTTTGTTGAAGTTAAGATAGCAATAGCAATTAAACTTCTATACAGCCCTATAGTGATTAGTGTACAGTAACAAAACACAATAATATTAGTAGTAGCTGAAAATTGTAACTCTACAAAAATGAGTAAAAATGTTACTCCTATGGTAATGTAAATCCCACTAATAATACATTTTTAAATACAGTAGTATAATGAGCAATAGCAATCATCCTTATAGCACTTAATGCACTCTCTGGGTGGTTCACAAGTTAATTAGCATTTTGCCCCCAATATCCATTTTACCAACCTCAGAAGAATGGAAGGCTGAGACAACCTTGATCCCCATCAGGATTGAATTTACAATGTTTTGGCTGCAGTACAGCATTTTAACTACTGCACCATCAACAGCATTCCAACTGTCCACCATGGAAGTTACCCAATTGAAAAGTGAAATTAGATTCATCTGGAAGGATTTTTTTTTTTACAAATTCATCTTGGCTTCTAGTTATTATTGCATTGTTTTCTAGTTGTTTGCAGAGTGACTGCTGTATAATCTGCTCCACATTTTTTCCCTAGGGTTGATGTCAGGCTGACTGGTCTGTAGTTCTGCAGTTCTTCCTTTTTTGCCCTTTTTGAAGATAGGGACAACATTAGCCCTCCTCCAATCATCTGACACTTCACCCATCCTCCATGTCAGGCAATGATGGCCAATCACAGTAGCTCTGTTCTCTAAGTATGACCTGGGACGTGTGCCATGCTTCAATGGTTGCACATTGGCAAATAGGTTTTTAGCCTGCTTGATCAGACATCTGCAGACATGTATCATTTTACTCTTTTTTTCAGATCAAACCAAATAATCCACAAAGCATCCCCAAATTCCTTTCTGGCCTCTGTCAGGAGCTTCCACTTTTTGGGTAAGAGTAGGATTGCTCTAGTTAAGTCTTTTCCCAGCATGCATGATAGTTGACAATGAATAAAAAGTGAGCCTTAAGTTGCCAATGTCATGAAGTGGCTTAAGAAAAGAGACACTTTGTGATAGTGGCAAATTAAACCACATGGAGGTTTAATTTGCAACCACATTGCTACATGGAGAGGCCAAGGGAGTTTTAAAAAGTGCATATTAGGGCAGTACATGAACTGGCATCAGTTCAAATGGAATGCTTCCTTCCAGAAGCTTTTGCTTGTTTTACTTTTCCAGGTGTGATCAAGAGCCTGTCTGGTTTGGCTGTCGGCACCCTCTCCACTGGACCTTGTAAAGCAAACTTTCCATTTAAACTGATGCAGCAAACATTCATTATCAAATTAAAACACATCGATTTTTCGCTTTCTTGGTCCCTTCATGTATCTGAGGAAATAATTAATTGGCCAATATCCTGTTGTTGCTATCTTATTAAGCCATTTAATTATATCACAAAGACTGTTGTGGACCAAATAGGGTTGCTTCAAGTGATATATGAAAAATAGGCACTATAAATTTTCCCTATGATTTTTGTGAATTTTATTCAATGGTAATATTAAAGTATACACCAACCCACAGAGAATTTCCATTCTCTTCCAGGACTCACGTAGCCCTTAACTAATTTTCCTTTCCCACCCTTTGTTTACACACAAAGGCTTGCTTGGGCTTCCACTCCAGAAAGTTTCATTTCCATGATCAGCTTTATAGGACTGGTCTGCTCACTTATTTGCATCTCCAAGATTAACCCAAACCTCAAGGTTTGCATCCTTTCTGGCATCTTTTCTCCCATCACTATCAGAAAGCCCATCCTGCCACTCAAATGCACCTCTTGGTTCAAGCTCCCAGACACAGGAATCCTTGTCTCCCTCTCCTGATCTGTCCTGAAGTTACCCCTCACCTTTTGCCCTGTGGTTTCACAGCAATTAAGGTCTATTGTCTCAGACTGGGAGGTCAGTTTAGGGTTTATTTATAATGGCTACTCACGGTATCAACTCTGTTTTTGCATACACATGTTAGTCTGTGTTTCAGGCATATCAGAAAGCAAAAACAAAAAACAAAATAAAGTGGACTTGATCCCATTAAAAATATAGCAGTTAGGTTTGAAAGTGCTGCAGAATTTTTGTTTTGTTTTTTGCTTTCTGATATGCATTAATTGTCAGATACCGTCAGTGGCTCAAGTAGCTAAGATGCTGACTAGAATGTGGGAGGTCAGCAGTTCGATTCCCGAGTACTGCAGGACGGAATGAGCTCCTGTCTTTGTCCCAGCTCCTGTCAACCTAGCAATTCAAAAGCAAGAAATTGCAATCAGATAAATAGGGACCACTTCAGTGGGAAGGTAAACAGCGTTCTGTGCACTCCATTGTCTAGTCATGCCTGCCATATGACTGTTACCTGAAAATCGTTATCCCCTTTTCTCTGTTATAGGAGGACCTACGAGCACCAGAGATGCATTTTCGAAATTAAAAAGTTCTTCCACTGGCAGAGCCCCCCAAGAACCACAGAGTCTTGAATTTCAGACAAAAACAAAAAGGTTTATTGAATATGCATTTAAACAACAGTGGCCTGCTGCTGGTCAAAGACAGTTCACAACCTTTGCCTGCTACAAAAATCTAAACATGAGCTTCCCTAACTAATTTGTTCAGAGAGAGCTGGAGTCCTGACATCGTGACATCCTTTTGCTACAAATACAGACTAATCCCATCATCTAGCTAAAGTTATCATAAAATATTTACAAAGAAACAATAACCTAGGACTTCCAGGGGAGATGGCGGAGTGAGTGGACGTGTGTGTTAGAGCTCCGTTCCTTGCAAGCAAAGGAATGAGTAAAAGTGGATAGGATGGGGAAAATTTGCAGCAAAGTCGGCTAAAGATAAGCGAAAACCTGAAAACAAGTGTTTACAAAAATATAAAGAGGAAATTATGCTGTTTTGTGGGTAGGCAGCTCTCGGCGATAGGAGGGATTCGAAGAGCAGATGTGTGTTTGCAAGCTCCCTCTTTCACAGAAGAAGGAATGTGAAAAGGAGGTGTGGAGGGGGAAAACTTGCTGCAAATGTTGGTGGAGTGAAAAAACATAAAGCTTTCAAAAGGAATGCAGAGCAGTGAGTAAAAAGAGGCTAAGAGAAGAAAATTACGGGGGCTGGAGTGTGTGGTGATAACGCTGAATGATTTATGGAATGCCAAGAACTCCGCAGTTTACCTGAAGAAGAGAGAAGGGAGAAACTTAAGTAAGGGACTGGAGTGAGGTGAATGAATTTCTCACAAACTGTGAGATTGGTGTGGTGAAAACGCTGAGTGATTTATGATGCGGCTCTGGCTGGGACGACCAGGAGAGACTTAGTGCTACTGTTTGAGGTGAGCAAGAGGGCTGCAACTTGATTGAAGAAGCCTGGGATCTCAGTGAACTAAATATTACTGGGGCTGGTGATGGCAACAAATTTATAATTAATAGTTAACAAGTTTGGACTATTGAGCCTTGGAAAACTGCCCATGCCTGGAGAGGAGGAACGATGGGGGACGATTAAAGCGAATGTTTCTACAGCACGGAGGCGTGGCTTGCAAGAAAGCCAGAAAACGCTGAGAGTGGAGAAGGGAGAAATCTTAGTTGACACTCGAGTTATTTAAACAGACAAAGAGTGGGAACAAGTTCTTGTTGGTAACATGTTGACATCTCCCATCCCACCCCTCTCCTAAGTTACCCTGAAGGAGAGTCAACACAGATGGTGTGTTTTAACATAAAAGAGCAAAGGAAGATTAAAGAGACTAAAGAGGACAGCTCAAAGCCTTGCTGAATACGTTTGGAACATCGCCAACTGTGGGAAGAAAGTGTTGACCCGCGGAGGAAGTAATCTTGCTGCTGCAGACAGGACTCTTTGAACTGTTTATGTGTTTTGGAGAAAGTTTGTTAAGATACTTATTAGCACCATATTAGCTGAATTTCTGGCTGGAATTGAAGTTGTTTTAAGCTGAGTCTGGGAGCTCAGAACTTTATCCTGATTAATTGACTGAGCAGCTTGTGCTGGTCACAAAGTTACAAAGTTAAAGGTTATAACACAAAGATGTAAAGACTGAATATATTGTGGTAAGGGTGTCTCGGATGTCGGCAGCGTTTGCCTGAAAAGTTGGTGGTCAGAACAGCCTAGGATTGACTGTGGATGAAGTGAAAACGCTGAGCAACGCTGGGAGACACGGAGACACAGAAAGGTGGATCAGCTTCACAACATTGGGAGAAGGAGGTTTAAAGTGTTTGCGCTTGAGCTGAACCATTAAAGCAACAGAGGAATTGCCAGTAAGCACCCAGTAATTTTGATTTCGGTAGAGCCTGTGGTTGTGACTATATAACAGGATAATCAGCATACAATACCTGAAGAAATTGCAGTCGGGGAGAAGTACCTGCTGTTGAGCGGAAGAAGAACGTTTGGAGAGGGGAGTGTCAAAGACTGCAAGGGCTGACGTTGGGAAATTTTACATCCAATAGAGCTACAAAGCATCAATAGAGCTATAACGGAGCTATAATAGAGCTACAAAGTTAGAGTGCCGATAATGTATTGACCGTGTTTGAAGAGCTGTCAGTGATAAAAGAAGAGGGGAAGAGGGAGGAGAGGGAAGGAAGGAAGAGTGAAGGTCCTTCAGAGGCATGGCCTGAAATATTGTACTCTTAAGAGTTGAGAAATTTCAGATCCAATTTTGGGAGGGGAAATGTTTATTTTGAGTTAAACTGCCAACTAAATGCAGTAACTGATAGTTTGGTTGTGAACCTGGACTTGATTATGACAGCGAACAAGGGGCAAGAAAGAGATAAGTTTGGTCAAAAAAATGAAAAGAAGAGTGAAGTAAGAATTGGATATTTGGGTTGTTTATGCATCCAGGATTAAGGAGACTTTATTGGATTCCTTCCCTTCCCTGTTTTCCTCAGATTATTATTATTATTTTGCCTTCTACGTTTCTCTGTTAGAAACAAAAGATTACAGAACAGTTCATGGTTAGTCGATTTACCGTGACATAAATAGAGGTTGTAAATTGGTAAACTAGCAAACCCTTAGTTAAGGGTTTTTGCCGCGGGAGTCTGGGCTTGTAGCACTGCCCTGTTGCCTCTCTATTGAGGACTTGGAGTTGGGCTCCGACGTGGTTGTTGAGCCTGGTCCTTGTTAAACCTTGTTTAAGTTCATTGAGCCTGGGCTCCAACCCCCGACCCCCTGACTATTGTACTTTTCCTTGATGTGTAATTTGTAAATCGTTATTGTAACTTTACTGTTCACTTTATTGTATTTATGATATTGTATTTTGATGTTATTTTTTCCGATTGCATTTCTGTATTGGTTTACTGTATTTGATATGTTGTAATGCCGCCCTGAGTCAGCCTTGCGCTGAGTAGGGCGGGGTAAAAAAATCTAAAAAATCAATAAAATAATAAATAAATAAGGAATTTGGGGGAAAATAAGTTTCAGTAAATAGATTAAAATTAGTGAATGAGTCGATATTGTTGCCCTATAGATCAAAAAGTGTTGTGGAAGAGAGAACCTAGAGAGACTTCATCAGACAGATTATATAAAAGATTAACCCAAATGGAGGAGGAGCAAAAACATTGAGCAAAATTAATCAAAGAATGGATAGTTTAGAGAAAATTTTCCAAAAAAATGAGGAGGCAAGAAGACAGGACTCAAAAGAAGTGCTACGTGGTTTACAAGGAATGAAGGATTTGATGGCTAGTTTTACCAAAAACTTAGAAGTAAAGCTTGAAATGATGGAATAAAAAATTAAAATGGTAGAGGAAGAGGTTAAGATTGTAGAAGAAATAAAGGAAGATGTTATGCAGATAAAAGATAAGACTAAAGAGCAAGAGACAAAAATGGAAAAACAAGAAGATTATATAACTTAGAGAACGTGTTGAGACAAAAAAAACATTATTGTCAAAAAAATTCAGGAAAGGAATCCAGATCAATTAAGAACAAGAATGATAAAATGGCTAAAGGAAATGAAACTGGATAGAGAAATAAGTGATGAAGACATCGTGACTGTTTTTCGTATAGGGCATAAGGCCCAAGGGGAAATAAATAGACACGTGGTGGTAAAGTTTTCCAGTCTCAATGTGAAAGTCAGAATAATGAAGTACGTAAAGACTCATGGTAAAGAAGCATTGAAACACAAATCAGGAACGGTTGAGATTTACCACGATATCCCAAAGGAATAAAGACAATGGAGAGTAAAAATAAGACCAATTACTAGTCTTTTATCTTCAAAAAGGATGAAATACAATTGGCAACTGCCTCAAAAACTAAAGTTTTTTTATGCAGGGAAAATATCAGTTATAAATAAACAGATTGACAGTTTGGACATTCTTGAATCGTGTGGCCTAGTGAAGGAGGGAACAACAGAATGGGATAATTTAAAAGAAGAATTAACAAGGTTAGGAGGTTGTAGTCCATAGTAACTCATATCATTAAAATATATATAATAAAAATAAAAGTAAACAAAATAAATAAACAAAATATTTTGGAATTGTAAAGTGCATAATAACCTGTGAGGTATATTGTAATAGCCCAGGAATTTAAGCTCAAAAGTTTGCTTAGGGTATAATTTGACAAAGGAATGTAGTTGACACTGCAAAAATACCATTAATTTTTGTGCATAATGGAGCGGGCTCTGTCCATCTCATTCCCACTCTTAAGGAGTGGGTAAGTAATAGCAAGGAAGTTTCACACCTCTCAAACTTCTACACTTGAAGGTGGTTGCCCATGGGGCAACTGAGAGGCAAGTTATTGTTAAATGTGGTGGGTGGTGGGAAATTAGGGGCGTAAATTCACAGTAAAGCGTATAGTTTGTAATTTTGTCTGTTCACATTGTTCTTCTTGTTGTTCACCCAAATTAATTATGTCTGATATATTAAAAGTAACATCGTGGAATGTAAAAGGTTTGGGGACGGTGATTAAGAGAAAGAGAGTTGTAAACGCTTTGAAAAAGGAGAAACCCAATATCTTATTTTTACAGGAAACACACCAAAAATCGGACAGTGTAAATAATATTTTTTTGAGTTGGATGGATATATACGAAAAATCGTTTGGAACCTCAAAAGCAAAAGGTGTTGCTCTTTTGATCTCCAAAAAATCAAATTTTTCTACAATCAAAATTATAAAGGATGACGAGGGAAGGTTTCTGCTGGTCAAAGGAAGGGTAGGAGAAGATATAATAACTTTGGTTAATATCTATGCCCCTAACCAGGCTCAAGAACATTATTTAGAAAAAATAAGGCTAATTCTACAAAAAGAGGATACCCAGAATATAATAATTGGAGGGGATTTCAATCTGATTATTTCAGCTTTGGACATGTCTTCAAATGTAAGGAAGACAAAAAAGAATTCAGGTGTAAGGGAATGGGTGGAAAAGCTAGGAGTAAGAGATACATGGAGGGTTTTAAAGGGGTCTGAACGTGCTTACATCTTTTTCTCCCAAATGCATAAAACGTATTCAAGAATCGACTATGTGATGGTCTCAAACAATTTAGTTGGACAATTAAAAGAAACAGAAATAGGAATAATTAGGGAATTGGACCATGCAAAGGCTAATGTAGTAATCCAGATTAAACAGGATAAGAACAAGCAAAGGTATTGGAGATTTGACACATATTTAACAAAAAAAAGAAGATTTTGAATAAGTTAAAAACTAAATGACAAGAGAATTGGATGCTCAATGACACAGGGGAGGTAGAGATGAATATACTGTGGGATGCTGTAAAGGCGGTATTTTGAGGGGATTGTATCAAAGAGATGATAAAGTTAAACAAACAAAGGAAGTCAAAAATGTCAAATCTAGAAAACGAGATAAAAAACTTGGAAACAGAACATGCCAAAAGTCAGAAGGAGGAAGTATTTCAGAAATTAACAAAGTTAAGAAATGAATTAACAGGCCAAGATTTAGAAAGAGTAAAAAGGGATTTGATTTATTTGGTCAGAGATAACTTCGAATTTGGCAACAAAAGCTCTAAAAGACTTGCAAAGGCAGCCAGAGACAAAAAAATGAGGAGGGAGATAAGAGTATTAATAGACGAAAAGGGGAATAGATTAATATGGAGGAGAAATTAGTAATAGCAGAAAAGTTTTTTAGTAATTTGTATACAGCAAGACCCATAGATCTGTCAGAATTAAATAGTCAGTTAGATACAGAAATAGCCCTCAGGTTGCAAGAGCCACATAAACAATTAATGGAAAAAAATTACTGAGAAAGAAGTGCTAGAGGCAATAAAAAAGCTCAAGACAGGGAAATCTCCAGGCAAAGATGGGTATACGACTGATTTTTATAAGGCTTTTCAGGAAATAATTACTCCAAAACTATGTAGATTATATAATTATATATTAGATGAAGGAAAAGTGCCTAGTTCCTGGAATGAATCAATAATAGTATTAATTCCAAAACCAAATAAAGACCCGGAAAGAATTGATTCATACAGGTCGATTGCCTTGTTAAATCAGGATGCTAAGTTGTTCGCATCAGTGATGGCTAACAAATTGAGCACTTTCATAGGAAAATATATACACAGGGACAAGGTAGGATTTATAAAGGGACGACAATTAGGAGAGCACATAGTAAGAATTATAAATATTCTCGAAGCAGCAAAAAGAGAAAAGGCTAAGATATGCATTCTTTCATTGGACATATTTAAGGCATTTGACTCTGTACAGTGGCAAACAATTCAAACAATAGTTCAAAGAATGGGATTTGGAGTCAAGTTTTTACATGTAATTAAACAGTTGTATAGCAAATCACAAACAATTATAAAAGTAAATGAGGGTTGCACTAAAAAAACTGAGATTTCGGCAGGGACAAGGCAGGGTTATCCCTTGTCTCCGATATTGTTTGTGCTGTCTATGGAGCTCTTGGCTAGTGCTATCAGAAAAGATCAAGATTTAGAAGGCATGGGTAGCCAAAAAGTAAGTATGTTTGCCGACGATACTTTGCTAATATTAAAGGATGCAAAAATGCGATTGGTAAAGTTCAGGACCACTTGAACAGGTTTGAAAAAATAACTGGGTTAAGAATAAACTGGGGGAAAACAGAAGCAATTGCTTGTAATTATAATCAAAAAGACAAGGATGAGATTAATGATCGGTACAAAATTACTATCAAAAAAAAGTTTAAAATATTTAGGAATCCATATAGCAGAAGACATTAAATATCTCCAAAAAATAAATTTAGATAAATTAAAGCAGGATCTAAAGGTAAGTATTGCAAAATTAAATAAACTAAAAGTCTCCTGGTTTGCGAGGGTGAGTTTGGGATGTATGAAAATTTTACCTAAATTGAATTTTGTTATAGGTAATCTCCCTCTAAAAATTTGTAACAAACAATTAAAGGAATGGCAAAAGATGATAGACAAGTTTAGCAACAATGGAAGAAGGCCCAGGATTATGAAATCTTTGTGGTACCAAAATCAAAAGGATGGTGGCCTGGGTATTCCCAATATAGTAAATTACTATAAAGCATTCCAACTGAATAGAATTGTAAATCTATTAACTCAGGATAGTGATAAATATGAAGACATTAGCCAGATTGAATACAAAAAACTTGGGGGGAGTCTATTCCTGTGTAATCAAAATAAGAAAGTATATATTGAGACTAGGTCAGTAAGGGAATCCTACATTTTTTGGAAGGGAGAGAAGGAGGAACTAGTCAAAGGGGATTCTCCAATTTTGGAAGTTTTGGATTTTGCAGACTGCCCGTTGAATGGGATTAGAGGTATGAGACAGAAATTAAGAGTAAACAATTTAATACAGCTCAATGATTGGATAATAAAGGGGTCTACGTACCAAAAGCGATCCAAAATTTTTCAAAAGTTAGACTTAAATCAAAAAATCCAGGTAGAAAAGTGGGATAGCAAAATAAGAAGGAAAGATCAGATTGGTAGGAAGTTATTGAAATTTGAAGAGCTGATCTATAGTATAAGGAAGGGGATTATGGTCAAGAGAGGGGTGGTAAGTAGGATATATAAAATGATAAATAAAAAGGAGGAACCGCAAAGGATATTGAAGAATATATACAAAGATAACATAATTTTAAATTAATCTGGATGTGGTATTTGACCCCAACAACAGTACACAATATGGATAAAAAAAGCTCAAACAAATGTTGGAGATGCAATAAAATGTTGGGTACTTACCTTCATATGTGGTGGTATTGTGAATATACCCAAAAATGTTGGGAAATGGTAGAACAGGAGATTGGTAACATTTTTTAAAAAAACTATAGCATTGAACCTCAAAGTTGCTATTTTAGGACAATTTGAGGATATAGATGTTGGTGATGAAAAGAAAGAGTTAATGGCTATGTTATTCTCTGCTACAAGACAGATTATAGCTATGGAGTGGAAGAATAAAATGAATATAAGCAAAGAAAGATGGTACAGTCAGATATGGCGGTTGGCTATAAACTATAAATTAACATTAGAAATGAAAATGGCAAGAGAAGAAATCAAGTATAATCCCTTCTGGCAAATTTGGAGACCATGGGTAGAACTTGGCCTACTAGCCAAAGACGGAATAAAGCCTATGCAGGATGAATGTAGTTTTTGGGTGAACTGACAAAGATAAATTTGGTGTAAGAGGAAGACAAATTCAATGTGTCTGGTACATGGTGTGGGTGGTGGGAGGGTGGTGGGAGGGTGTGGCTATGTGGTATGTTGTAATGTATGTTATGTTGTTTTGTATGGTGAATGTATTTGCATAATGAATATATTTTAATAAAAAAATAAATTTAAAAAATTAAAAAAAGAAACAATAACCTAGCAGCAGGCTGTTATTTCATAGATAAATAAGTCAATCTTGAGTTACAATAGTAAGTTTTTATGTAAATACTGTAGTGGTATTTGGTAAAAAGATTACAAATTCCAGGAAAGAACAGAGAGAGGAGGTTGGGGGATTAGGTGGAGACAAATCAATACAGTAACCAATAGCAGGTTGAAGTTGTTGAGCATGCCCCCAATGAACACACTTGGCTTGAAGACAGGAACCAATCAGAAACTCTGCATGTCTGAGGCGGGAAGTTTGACTGACCAGTCAGCATCGATGGAACTTGATGAATTTCTTGGCATTTCTCACCCAAATAATTCCATCCTGTCTCCAGGCAGAAACTAACCAGCATTATGTCCTACAAGGGCAGACAGGAAGGGCTCAGTGCTGATCCCTTCTACAAAAGAAGTCCATCTTATTGGAGCCAGGAAAAGAGCCTTCTCCGTGTCTGCCCCAGCTCTGTGGAACCTCTTACCACCAGAACTGCGACTCCCATTCAGAAAAATGCTGAATACCTGGCTATGCCAGTGGGTGTGGGGCATGGTTGACTCTACCACACAAGCCCGCTGGCTCGTTTACCCTGTCTGACGGATCCTGCTTGTTTCTGTCTGTTTTTATTTTAATGTGTGTGTGTGTGGGGGGGGTGAGAGTAGTTTTTATTTATAATTCTGATTGGTTCTATGTGTTTTAACCTTTTTTAGGGGGAGTTAACTACTGTTTTTAGCTGCTGTTGTTTTTAGCTCATTGTTATTTTAAATTGTTTGTATTGTTGTTCTCTTGCTTTTGCATGTTGTTAGCTGCCCGGAGGGTGGGATACAAATCCACAAAATAAATAAATAAATAAATAATGTACATATGGCAATTACAAACCCCAGAAACAAAGATGTGAGAGAGACACTCAAAAGAATAATCCTTAAATCAATCAAGACTGTAGTTTTTGCCTCAGACTTTCAGGAAGTTTAGAGATGGGTGTGTGGCCCTCTGGGCATCAGGTGTTAATTGAATGTTTCCTGTGGAACACGGTAAGCCTCTTGGGTCTACTGAGGCAGGTTCAAGTGTAAAGAAAAAATTGTCAAAGTTCCTGCTTTGAAAATACAAAATAGAACATGATTTTACAATATTTCTAATGATTTTTGGAACATTTAATTGCAACCGCTAATTAAACTTCAATCAGGGATTAAATAGTCAAATTCACCATGCCTATGGTCAAGCATGGCTCCAAAGATGGAAAAACTACATTTTTATGCAAACTGCAATTACTTTTAAATCATTTCAAAGTCAAAATTTACTTTGTCACTGCAGCCGTGCTTGACTTTTAGCATGGAAAGGCGGCTGGGGTGCAAGGATGAGACAAGTGAGAGAACACTCCCAGAAAGATCCAAGATAATAGCAAAATGTGTTTAATATTCTTATAAGTGTGCTTATAATAAGTCTTAACCGGCTATTAGCTAAATTACTGCATGAGTAGTCTACGAAATGCAAATGCATATACAAACAAACGCACTGCAATATACAAGTATATATACATATGTAAGAAATGCTTCCCCCTCCCCTGAACAACTCTGTATGGGACGAAAGTATTCCCAACCAAGGAATCTCCATTCGTGGGACCAGTACTTGTGTGCTATGTAAATCAGTCCGTGGCTCCGATGTAATTCATGCGTTGCAAGTACAAGGTCTTCAAAGGCATGGAATGCTGAAGGTGGGCTACAGCGTTTTGTTAATAGGAAAATGTTCAAACATGCCCCATTGCAGGTGTTGGAGGGGAACGGTGTTCTTGAAAGGTTTCGATGTCCCGCCGGTAAGCGGACATTTCGAGAGACTTTCTCAAGAGTCTAATAAACCTGGATTACACGCATTAGGACCTCCATAGTATATAGAACACAATAGGAATATACTATGGAGGTCCTAATGCGCGTAATCCAGGTTTATTAGACTCTTGAGAAAGTCTCTCGAAATGTCCGCTTACCAGCGGGACATCGAAACCTTTCAAGAACACCGTTCCCCTCCAACACCTGCAATGGGGCATGTTTGAACATTTTCCTATTAACAAAACGCTGTAGCCCACCTTCAGCATTCCATGCCTTTGAAGACCTTGTACTTGCAACGCATGAATTACATCGGAGCCACGGACTGATTTACATAGCACACAAGTACTGGTCCCACGAACGGAGATTCCTTGGTTGGGAATACTTTCGTCTGATACAGAGTCGTTCAGGGGAGGGGGAAGCATTTCTTACATATGTATATATACTTGTATATTGCAGTGTGTTTGTTTGTATATGCATTTGCGTTTCGTAGACTACTCATGCAGTAATTTAGCTAATAGCCGGTTAAGACTTATTATAAGCACACTTATAAGAATATTAAACACATTTTGCTATTATCTTGGATCTTTCTGGGAGTGCTTGACTTTTAGGCAGGATAAAAGGCAGGGAGAAATCCAATTTCAAAAAGCCTGCGCTTCCCAAATTGGAGCCAATTGGAAATAAATGAACTTTTACTGTCTTACTCCTGAGGAGACCTTTCCCCGATCCATTCCGCCACTGACCCTTGACCGGTCAACCAATCCTGGGGCTCAACCAAGCTCCAGGAGTGAAGACATGATTTTTAATAATTATTTTAGTTTAATTCAGCATTTAAAGTGTTAACTTTCAACCTGAAATCAGTCAAAATGGATACATTGTTGCAAACATCCAGCCTTTGATGTCTTTGGCGTACCATATTTGGATTCTCATTTATGTAAGCTTGTAGGTCATTTGAGGACATTGTGCCTGTCTACCGGCCATTCTCAATTAGGCACGACCGTCTGAGAGAATTTCCCGGTCTACCATCCTTTACTTTTAAAAAAATACGTTCTCTAACCTGGGGTGGTCTACTCTGCTTGTTCCTTCTATTTTAAAAAAAAATCATTCTCGAAGTCGGAGCGATCTGCCTGACTTTGAAATACCAGCCCTCGTGCTCTGAACAACCCCGGTCAACTTAGCTTTGGTCTTTAAAAATTTCAGTTTGTTATCGAGGCCCAGACTACCATGGCTTCTTTTAACTGGGGCCGTCTACTTCCCTCAGGCTGCCATAGGCGCTTTGTCCCCGATCTCGCTTATCGAGCGAGGCCAAGTCTACCACCAATGCAATTGCATATGGTCTATGACTGAAGCTCCGCTTCCAGAGCGGAGCCCTGGTCTACTCCTTTTCAAGTGAATGGTATTTGCGGAGCTCAAAGGATCGCAATTGCGACCCTTTGAAAAATGGTTGAAAATAAATCTTTGCAGTTATTTATCTGCAAAGTGTTGTGAATGGGCGCATGTTAGTGTAGTGCTTTGACCATATGGAAGCCTAACCTCAAAGTGGATGGCAAATGAAAAATAAAGAGAGAAGTATCTTTATTGGAAATAAAGGTATACAAAAATAATAAAAAGGTAATTTTCAGAATTGGGGTGACATGACCATGGAAACACCTGCTCTTTGGCTTTGAAACAGAGATGAGCACTGAACCCTAGAGTCAGATACGACTGGCTTTCAAGCAAGGGGAACATTTAGCTTTACCTTACCATCAATAAATGACCACTTATCCAGGCATTCTTTCTGATCTTTCTCTGCCAAGGGAACCTGGGAAAATTGAGTATTTTAAAATTCTTATTTTCAGGAACATTAAAATTAAGTTGGGCCCCTGCAAACCTGGCTGGCAGGGCAGGTGTGGGGCTTTAATGGGAATACGGCTCCAGACTGTTGGCTCATCCCCAGTTAGTACTTAGTTAAGATCCCTCCCTTTGTGTTGTTGTATCCCCCCCCCCATTTCCTTTTATTTCTTTTTATTCTTTTAATTGGGTTGGGGGGTAGTAGGGTGGGGAAGTGAGTGGGTGATTTGGGATTTTAAAATCTGGTTTTATATATTTTTAACTGTTGTACGCCACCCTGAGTCAGGTTCTCCTGATTGGGTGGCATATAAATTTAAATAAATAAAATAATAAATAAATAAGGGGGTTCAGGGTTTCCGGTAACAGATACACAAGTCACACCAAATGGCATACCAGACCTCCTACCCTCCCAATTTAGCCTTATCCAGCCAAACTATGTAGAGAGGCCTGGATAGAATATAAAATAATGTTTCCTATAGAAGTATTGTCTTGTCATGTACCTATTTGATCAAAAGCAAATGGTTTTACATTACCCTGCTTTATGCTAACTGCTACATTCTCCTTCCAGTAATATAAGAAAAGAGGATTAATCATCGTGAAAGACCCTGATTGGAAATGCTACAATCCCAGGAACTCTTTATCAATGTGATTAACTATCAAATATAAATGCAATACGCCACCCCCACACACACACTCAGGTCTGCTGCTGAGCTATTTCCTGAATAGTCTGCACATGCAATACATGTTTTGTAAGTTTCTTTTTAAAATACTGTTAAAAACCTCAGTATGATGCAGATGTTTTAAAATATGGCTCCCGTCAGAAGGTAAGGAATGAATGGGGAAAAAACTCCACATTGCGGAAAGCAATCAGTTAGACTATTCTGTTTATCCTTCCATAAAACAGAACTGACTGCAAATTATTAGCATAAAAACCACAGGACATGTCTTATGAAAGCACTTTGCACATTTAACATCTTCAACTCTGCATATATTACAATATTTTAACAGAAAGTGCCTGCTAACTACTAGGAGGGAAATGCAAATGGAAGAAAACATCTGTTTCAATAAAAGGCAATTCCCTCTGTCAGAATCCTTGTTTGCTTGATGATGTCAGATTGTATGAAGGAAATTGCAAGCTGCCCCTCAAAGAATGGCCAAATTCCAATAAAGGAGTGTTGTGTATGTGGTGCATTAAGTCGCATGCTTATCGCGCCTCTTCGATTTACATATGACATTTGCTTCATTTGCAAGCGACAAAGTGTTTTTCCTGCAGTAACAGCCAGTGCTGAAAAGCCAAGACTCATCAGCATGAGGTAGACGACCTCAGGTTATTTCCCCATGACAGTAATTTCATGGGGTGGGAGGAGGGAGGCTTCCCGTTCTTCATGAACAAACAGCATCTGCATTTCAAGATTAGCTGCACCTTTTTGCTCAGAATGTAAGTTGGCCCTTTTCAACATTCTTTCTGAGTACACACTGAACACAGAAAATACACAATGCTTGTGTAAACAAAACAGCAACAAATGAGAGAGAAAAGAACACAAACCAGACAATAAAGCAATCTGTGTTCCCAGTTTTTCAAGTGCTACCTAATCATTATACTCAGAGCCATTAGGAAATGTGTTTTGTTTTGTCTTCTAAAAGCACCAGTATGAAATTACTACCATCCCTGCATACAGAAAACAAGGGAGAGAGTCTCTCCTGAACTTTCCATTCTCCACTTATTCTACACTTATCTATGTGGGAGGATTCCTGATTTATTGACAGGGCAAAAAGAAGCATTCAGATTTCGCTATTTGAGTTTGCACCTTCTGTCTTTTAATTTCATTTTTTAAACTTATGAATCCCATTGCCAAAGAAATCTTGAAGAGACTTCCAAAATGACATATAAAACAGTCTATAAAACAAAAGGTTATAAATCAATATAAAATATTAACACACAATTGATAAAGCACTCTAAAACTTCACAAAATAAAAAACATTTATCCACCATTATCCGCCATAGCCAATCTAAAACTCATGCCACAAAACCACTAGTCTGATCTTGTCAGTGCCTGGGGAATTTATTTGAGTAGAGCACTGCCTACAGACACAAAGTCACAAAAAATAACCCTTGCCAAAGTACTGAAAAGTTCTGCTCTATCCTTCTGTTGCAAATCCTAATCCTAACCTTCCTGTGACCGCACCCAACTTCCATTCCTAGACATGCCTGGAAAAAGATACCCATCATCAGCCACTGGTAACCCAGTATCCTGGCAGTCCACCTGTTAACCCACATGTCCTCTTCATCTCTTCTCTTCACTTGTCATCCAAAACAGTTTACTAATTACCAAACACAAGTGCAAAACAGTTCATGTTCATAAAACTCATATTTACCCTATCCCTAACAGTCTCACAGGAATTCTACTCACCTGCTACTTCATTGCAAGTCTGATGCATCCTGGCTACATCACCAGCTCAGTCTTAGACTTGGATTAAGTCAACTGACTATTTGCCTTCTAACGCCTCACTCAGTTAAGAGACAGTTGAGAAAATAATTGCTGAGGCTGTGAGATGGCAGTTGCAAATATCTGTATCAAGGTTGACCAGTTTGAAGCAAGAGGTACATCTGCATCAGGCAATTCCTTCCATTCCTTTCTCCCCACCTTCCACTCCACCTTCCACTCATGAGCTTGTTGTTTCACCTCTGTTGTTGACACCTGGAATTATACCTAAACCCCAGTGCAAGGGTCTTCTTTAAAGATACAGGTCCAACTCAGGTTGCAGTGGCTCCACCTCTGAAGCCCCTGTGCTCCAATTAAGGCAGACATTGGAGGTTTGATTGGTCTCCTTTCTCCCACACTTTTCAAACACTTGAAAGATAGTCATAATGAAGAGGGGTAGGGTATTTAATAATGGGATGAAGCTACAGGAAGCCAGATACAGGCTGAATATCAGAAAAAAACTTTTGAACTGTTAAAGTAGTACAACAATAGAACAAATTACCTTAGGAGGTGGTGAGTGCTCCAATGTTGGAGGCATTCAATACCAAATTGGATAACTGTCAGATCTGCTTTGATTTGGATTACTGCATTGAGCAAGAGGTTAGATTCAATAGACTCATCAGCCCCTTCCAACTCAATTATTCTATGAGTCTATGACCCACTCCTTCTCTAACATCTTCTATCACCACTACCTCGCCCAACAGCCTTTTAAACTCTCCCAACTCTTAGGGTTATTCATAAGAACAGCCTTGCTGGAACAGGCCACAGCCCATCCAGTCCAGCATTCTGTCTCACACAGTGGCTCACCATTTCCTTCAGAGTATTCCCAAGGAAATGCCTTCACCTGCTTAGGATTCCCTGGAAATGGCATTGAGAGATATCCTGCCTATCTCTCCAACCCGGAGGTTGTCCTTATGTATCCATAATTATAGCCATTGATACCCTTGTCCTCCATGAACTTGTCTAATCCTTTCTTAAAGCTGTCAAGACTAACAGCTGTCACCACTTCTTCTGGCAGGGAGTTCCATAGACCAGTAATCCTCTGGGTGAAAAAGTACTTTCTCTTATTTGTTTGAGAACTAGTACCCAAAAGTTTCATGGAGTGTCCCCTAGTTCTAGTGTTATGCGATACGGAAAACAGTTTTTCCTTATCTACTTTGTCCACACCATGCAAGATTTTATAAACTTCAATCAGGTCACTTCTTAGACACCGTCATTCAAGAGTGAAAAGGCCCAACCGTTGCAGCCTCAGATGGTAAGAAAGGTGTTCCAGTCCCCTAATCATTCTGGTTACCCTCCTCTGCACTTTTCCAACTCCATAATATCCTTCTGGAGGTATGGCGACCAGAACTGTACACAGTATTCCAGATGGGGCCTGACCATAGATTTACAAAGAAGCAAAATGACACTTGCTGACTTATTTTCTATACCCTTCCTATTGATCCCTAGCATTGAATTTGCTTTTTTCACTACTGAGGCACACTGGGTTGACACCTTCATTGAACTGTCCACCAGGACACCAAGATCCCTTTCCTGGTTTGTCGCAGAGAGTTCAGAACCCATCAGTTTATAAATGTAATTGGGGTTTTTTGCCCCAACATGCATCACTCTGCACTTACTAATGTTGAAGCTCATTTGCCACTGTTTTGCCCACTCCCCCAGTGACAAGAGATCCCTCTGGAGCTCCTCACAATCTCTCACAGTTTTCACTACCCTGTATAATTTAGTGTCGTCAGCAAATTTGGCTACCTTGCTATTTACTCCTACCTCTAGATCATTTATGAAGAGGTTGAAAAGCAGGGGTCCCAGTACTGAACCTTGGGGGACCCCACTCTTTACTTCCCTCCACTTGGAGAAATGTCCATTGAGTGCTACCCTCTGTTTCCTGTCCCTTAGCCAGTTGCTGATCCAGAACAAGACCTGTTCCTGTATTCCATGACTGGCAAGTTTATTCAAGTGCCTTTGGTGCGAGACCTTGTCAAAAGCCTTCTGAAAGGCCAGATAAACAATGTCAACTGGATCCCCCTTATCCACATGCTTGTTGACATTCTCAAAAAATTCCAACAGATTAGTGAGGCATGATTTGCCCTTGCAAAAGCCATGTTGGCTCTTCTTTAGCAGCTCCTTCTCTTCTATGTGCTTATCAATTCTATCTTTTAGGATGGTTTCCATCACTTTACCTGGTACACATGTCAAACTGACAGGTCGGTAATTTCCTGGATCACCCCTGAAAATTGGTGTTATATTCGCTACCTTCCAGTCATCAGGCATAAAGCCTGATTTGAGGGAAGGATGATATATTTTGGCTAGGAGATCAGCAATTTCATCTTTAAGTTCCCTGAGAACTCGTGGATGGATGCCATCTGGTCCTGGTGATTTGTTAGTGTTTAGTTTAACAAGACATGCAAGGACCTCCTCCCTGGTTATTTCTATCTGGCTTAATTCTTCGGTTTCCCTCCTTACGGAGATAGGCTCTGTTTTGGGCATGTGGTCTCTGTCTTCTTCAGTGAATACTGAAGCAAAGAATTCATTGAGTCTCTCCGCAATCTCTGTTTCCTCTTTAATAACCCCTTGCCTTCCATTGCCATCTAATGGTCCAATGGCCTTCCTAGTTGGGTTGTTACTTCTAATGTACTTAAAGAAGTCTTTGTTATTTCTCTGAGTATTTTTAGCTATATGCTCCTCAAAGTCTTGCTTTGCTTTCCTGATTGTTGCCTTGCATTTGTTCTGCCAGAATTTATGTTTCTGCCTGATGTCCTCATTCGGACAAGCCTTCTATCTTCTAAATGTGCTTTTCTTGCTCTTGATCATTTCCCGAACAGCTCCTGTAAGCCACATCGGAGTCCTCTTGGACCTGGCAGTGCCCTTTTTCCTTTTGGGTATGCATTCCAATTGGGCCTCTGTTATTGTTTTTGTAAACAGCCTCCATGCCTCTTGGAGTGTTTGGACTCTCTCAATTTCCCCTTTCAGCTTCTTTTTTACTAGTTTCCTCATCTTTGGGAAATTTCCTTTTTGAAAATTTAAGGTCTCTGTGTTAGATTTTATCAGTGACTTGCAGTCTATGATCAAGTTAAACATAATTGAGTTGTGGTCACTGTTCCCTATTGGATCAGTCACATTAACATCTTGCACCAGTATTTCTCAGGATCAAGTCAAGGATTCTTGTACCTCTAGTTGGGTCTTCAACCATCTGTCCCAGGGAACAATCATTTAGCATATCTAGGAACTTTATCTCTTTATCATGTGCTGAACAACAGTTCACCCCGTCTATGTGAGGGTAATTGAAGTCCCCCATTATAACCAGGTTTCCCTTCTTGGATGCCTCCTTTACAACATTCTCCAACTGCCAGTCTCCCTCAAGAGTTTGGGTCAGAGGCCGATAGTATATGCCTACTGTTAGACCATCCTTGTGGCCTGGTACTCTTACCCACAGAGCTTCTAATGGTGACTTCAAATCACCTAGATATTCCAATTCGTATGATTTTATCACTTCTTTGACATACAAGGCTACACCATCTCCCATTTGCCCCTTCCTAACCTTCCTGTACAGTTTGTAGCCAGGGATAACTGTATCCCATTGGTTATCATCCGTCCACCAGGTTTCAGTGATACCAATAATATCAATATTCTTATCTATTGCTAAGTATTCCAGCTCCCCTATTTTGTTCCGGAGGCTTCTGGCATTTGTATACAAGCATTTATATATGCTTTCCTGATACAGTCTTTTGAGTCCAGTTGCATTGTTAGACTGCCTCTTGCATCCTTCTGCTGGAGTGCTGGTGACTAGCTCGGTGCTCTGCTCAGTAATTTTTGCATCCTCCTCACTACTCAAGTACACACTTTCCCGAACCGGATGCTGCCCAGCTCCTGTCGGCTTTCCCCCAGTTATCAGTTTAAAAGCTGCTCTGCAGCCTTTTTGATGTTGAGTGCCAGCAATCTGGTCCCATCATGGTTCAAGTGCAACCCATCCCTCCTGAACAGATTTGGCTTGTCCCAAAATGTTCTCCAGTTCCTAACAAATCTGAAGCCCTCCTCTCGACACCACAGCCTCATCCACCCATTGAGGCTTCTGAGCTCTGCCTGCCTGGTAGGTCCTGCACGAGGAATAGGCAGCCCTTCTGAAAATGCTACCTTGGAAGTCCGGGACTTCAATCTTCTTCCTAACAACCTGAATTTGGCTTCCAGGACAGACCGCTTGGCCTTCCCAACATCATTGGTACCAATGTGTACCATGACCACTGGCTCATTCCCAGTTCTCTCTAACAATCTATCTAAATTTCTCGTGATGTCTGCAACTTTTGCATCTGGCAGGCAAGTCACCATACGATTATCATGTGCATCACAAATCCATTTCTCTGTATTTCTAATTATTGAATTGTCTAGTACAAGGAGCCTCTCTCCTGCAATCTGTTCATCTACATGCACCGCATCAACCATATTCCTACATGCACCTCATCAACCATATTCCTCCCCCATCACTGTGCCTCTTTTACCACAATTTTCTGTTGTCTCTTTTACCACCATTTTCAAACCTTCCAACGTTTTGGAAGCCATCTGTCCCCTTCATTTACCTCTCCCGGACCTCATTTCTTTAAAGAAATGGTACATACCTCTCACTGTGCTCAATCCCTTCCTAAATCCCCCAATTAACAGGGCATCTGGCAGCCAGAAATTCCAGGCATTGGGTGTGTGGGTGATTGTGTGTGGGACAATTGACACCCCCACAGTTATCACCTGCCCTTGTTCAGAGTATGGAAAACTAACCTGTTGGATCCAAGAACGCTCTAATCATTGGTCCAACTGGCTGGGGGATTCTGAAAACTTGAAAATTCTGTCTGAGATGCTAAGTATCAAGGGACTAAATTGCCGGATCTGCCACCTGACACAGAAAATAAAATTGACTCTTTGACCACCAGAATCCTAGGCAGGGTACATAGAACCAGTAGTGAGCACCAGTTCACCAGAACCAGTAGCAGAAATCCTGGCAGGCCGCACCCATCCAAGTTTTAAAATAAAGTAGTCCTAATTCGGGTGCAAGGCAGGGCTTTCCCCTGGCCACGCCCCCCATACTACGCCCACAGTGTGGTAGTAAATTTTTTTGGAGCCCACCACTGCTCAGAACCCATAGCTAGCGTAGATAACAGACTACATTGCCAGGGGAAAAACATGAGAAAATATCGGTTATGCAATATTTGTCACCCTTCATGAGACCTCTGAATCTACAACTTTCAGCAACTGCCTTACTCTGCTTAATGGAAAAGCTGGCCCTCATCACATATAACATTAACTGTAGCTGACAGAGGCTGCAGCTAGATCTGACAAGAGAGGTATGTGATCTAGGACTGTTTGTTTTGCTGTGTTAACAGTTGCTGGAGAGGCCTTCAGACAGTTTAGGGCCATAATGGTGGCAGAGGGGGTGCTAATCCTTTTGCACTGTGCATATTATACTAACCCTACCATAACCGCCTCAGTGAATTCTCCATCTATAAAATTCTGGCAAGGACCACCATAAGTTGGAATTAACTTCACAGCAAGCAATTATTAACTGACTGGATAACTCAGTGGTTTAGGCATCAACCTCTGAAGCCAAAGGATGGGAGTTCAATAGTAAGGATAACAAAGTCCATTATCCCAGTATCACAGGACCAATTCCACCTGAGAGAGATCTACACCCATTTAGGAAGCCAGCATAATGCCTTTGCTGCTTCGAGTAGTTAAGGTTCTGCTCCAGGCTAGGGGGATCTATGATAGGTTTCAATCCCTGGCTGTTTATGTTTGTGAACCAACAAAATCATGTAGGACTTAGCAATATGTAGATTCGGTAGCAAAATGCTAACAAAAGTTCAAAGGAACTGGAATTCTCCCACCAGCTTATGATCTAAAGAATAAATAAATAAATAAAATTTACGAAAAGTCTTCTCTAAAAGGTCAAGTTTTATTATATGAAGTTATTTAGTGTCTTGCACGGAAGACAAAGAAGGAGCCGCAGTGAGGGCTAAAACACAGGTTTATTTCATGATGGTCAGGATGAACATGAGGTAATAGTGGAGGTACAGCTCATTTTATACTGCAGTAATACATTTGAAAAGGGTTGCACGGTAGCTCATTGGCTGCTACCTGCGTGACGTAATTCTGAGTCACGCCCATCTTCTTCCAGGTGATCCTTGCGCGGGAAGGTTCCCGCGGCTGCCAGTGATTGGGGAATTTGAACCATGTGAACTGAACGCTCGCAGCTGCCCTCTATGGGTAGCTAGCTCACGTTCCTTTAACAGCTGGGTTACATTGTAATCATTGTCAGGTTACATTCATACATTCTTAAAGTAATACTGTTACATACACAACACTCCTCCCCCCAGGATGGGACGAAGTCCCTCAACCATTGTGGCTTCCCGCATGTGCGCTTGGGGCGTACGACTGCTTGGCTGAGCTCAGGGGAACTAGGGGCTCCGCGTTCTGCAGACTCTCATCCTGCAATGGAAAGGGGGGACTCATTAGTTGTATGACGGGGACTCTGCAACAACCTTGCATTGGGAGAAAGGAACGGGACATGCAGCTGAGATGTGAACCCCTGCCTGTTGCTCGTGGTGCCTGGGGACCCCACCCTCCCCAGCATGAACCTCGGGACCGACGAGGAGACTCTTGTTGTCTCGCCCCGGTCTCTTGCGCCTGCAACCAGCGTACTTGTGCTACCCCCTGCTGCCTGACTCGGAGTTCTTGGGGATGGAGAGAGTGAACTTCCCCCTGCTGCCTGGTTCGGGGGCCTTGGTGATGGGGTATACTCTAAAACAAACGGACTGGGAAGACTCGAGGTACCAGGGGCTGAACTAAAACCCCTCTTCTCGCTCGGACGGGTGGGGGACCACTCCGCGACACCCCCCCTAGTACGGTAACATAAAATCAAATTCATTCCACTCTTTCAAAATATCCTCCTCCTCATCTGAGAATCCAGGGTATGCATTTGTACCCGAGGATGTCCCCGTATCTCCCCCTTGGGTTACGTGGGTGGGGGAGGACCCTAACGCTGACTCCCTTTCACCAGTAACTCGCCTTCTGACTTGGTCAGCGTGCCTTCTCCAGAGTAGCCCTGTGCTAGTCTCAACCTTATACGACACTGGCCCTGTTTGCTCGATGACCGTTCCTGGGACCCACGTTGGTCCCGCGGCCACGTAGTTTCTGCTGTGAACTGGGTCCCCTACCGCAAAACTTTTGGAGCTCCCTATCTCTATATTTCTCCCCTCATCCTCCACCCTGGTCGGATCCAACCCATCAAAAAGCGTTACCGGCCTCCTCCTCATGAGGAGTTTGGCCGGCGAAAGTCCTGAAGCTAGGGGAGTTGCCCTATAACAGATGAGGAACTGACACAGTTGGAGGTTCAACTCACCGGGACCCATGTGCCGCAGTGCACCTTTCATAGTGCGCACTTGGCGCTCTACCTGACCATTTGTAGCGGGGTGAAATGGGGCAGCGGTAATGTGCCGAATGGCATTTCTCTCGATGAATGCCTTGAATTCCGCTGAAATGAAGGTACTGGCGTTATCGCTAACAAGGATGTCCGGCAGGGTGAAGCAACTGAACACCTTACGCAATTGTTTTACGGTTGCGGCAGATGAGGTGTTAGACATAGGAATGACCTCCAACCACTTGGAGTATGAGTCAACTATCAGCAGAAACATGGACCCATGGAAGGGGCTGGCAAAGTCGACGTGTACTCGGAACCATGGCCCACGGGCCGTATCCCATTCTCTATGGGGCAGCCGGGACTCCTCAGGCCAAGAGCTCTGGCAGCTCTCGCATGTGCCCACCAAATGTTCTATATCTGCGTTTATCTGAGGGCACCAGAAGTAGCTTCTGGCCAGTGCTTTGGAATGCACTATTCCCGGGTGGCTGGTATGCAGGAGCCTCAGCACCTTAGCTCGTAATTTCTCTGGGATGACTACCCGCTGGCCCCAGAGCAGGCACCCCCTTTCAAGGGAAAGCTCTACTCTGCACCTAAAAAAATGACTTGAAATGCTCCTCGGGGGGAGTTGTGGGCCATCCTTTCCTTACCCAGGAACTGACTTGGGACAGGATTTTGTCGGCCGCAGTGGCTTTGGTGAGGTCTGCCGGAACTATGGGGGGCGAGTCGAGAGACTTGATCAGCAGGACTTGGTGGTCATGCTCTACCTCGCATTTGGGGTCTCCTAAACTAGGGAGGGGAGATCGGGACAGCGCGTCCGCATGGGAGATCTCCTTACCCGGGCGATACACCAGCTCGTACTGGTAGGCGTTAAGGAAAATCGCCCAACGTAGCATTTTGGAGGACAGAATTTGTGGGGTGGGCTTGCCTGTAGTAAAAATTCCCAAAAGGGGCTTATGATCAGTCACAACCATGAACTCGCGGCCGTATAGGAAATCGTGGAACTTCTTTGTTCCCGCGATTATGGCCAGGGCCTCCCTATCTGTTTGCTCGTAGTTGCGCTCCACCTTTGAAAGTGACCTGGAATAGTAGGCAACTGGGGCTTCCCGCCCGCTCTCCAACATGTGGCACAGCACCGCCCCCACCCCCACTGGTGATGCATCACAGACCAAAACTACTGGTTTCCTCGGGTCGAAATGAGTCAGAACAGCATCCGAGGATAGGAGCGCCTTGAGCTCTTTGAATGCTTTCTCCTGCCTATCTCCCCACCGCCAAACCGCTTCTTTCTTAAGTAGCCCGTGCAGTGGCTCTGCGACGGATGCCTTCCTTGGTAAGAAGGAATGGTAAAAATTCATGAGCCCTAGGAATGACTGCAGCTCCGGTTTCGCGGTGGGGCGACGGGCGTTTTGCACAGCCGCAACCTTGGACTCGGAGGGCTTGATGCCCTCCGGGGTTATCTTGAACCCGAGAAACTCAACCTCCCTCACAAAGAATACACATTTGTCCCTTCTCAACCTAAGTCCCGCTCTCTCGAATACAGAGAGGACCCTGTCTAGCCTCTTCGCTAGTTCTGATTCGCTCCCCGCTGTTATCAAAACGTCGTCAAAATATGGGAGCATGCCTGGAAGCCCCTTTAAAAGGCATTCCACAAGGGACTGGAAGATCCCGGGGGCCGAGTTCACGCCAAACTGTAGGCGCGTTACCTTGAATGCCCCCTTATGCGTAATGATAGTTTGCGCAGCGGCAGCAGCTGGGGTTACTATGAGCTGCTGGTATGCCTGCACCAGGTCTAGCTTGGCAAAACACCTCCCCCCATGCAACATGGCCAGTAAGTGGCTGACCACTGGCACCGGATATGCATTTGGCCGAATGGCCTTGTTAATTGTACATTTGTAGTCAACGCAAATCCTGACCTCCCCATTGGATTTTAAGGCTGTAACAATTGGAGTTTCCCACTCCGCTGAATCAACTGGAACCAAAATTCCCTGCCCCACCAATTTGTCCAGTTCCACCTCAATCTTGTCCTTGAGGGCGAAGGGAACTCTTCTTGGCTTGAGACGTATGGGCCAGATTTCTGGGTCCAACTCAAACTGGGGGCCCCCTGTAAGTCCCGAGCCCCTTCTTGAAAACGTCCAGGTGCACATCGCACATGTCCCGAATTGGGTCAGTCTCTATGGCGTTAATGCCGGACAGTTCAATTCCCAGGGGAGCAAACCACTGGGTTCCCAAAAGGCAACATCTTTCCCCCTTGAGAACCACTAAGGGCAGTTTTTCTGTGTAATGTTTAAACTTCACCGTGAAGTTCCCCACCCCCAACACCGGGATCCCATAGCCCTGCACGTCCCATAAGTGTGACTTCATAGCCCGCAACTTGGGCCGCGCATTTGGGGGAATGCGCATGAACTCCTTCTGGGAGAGGATGGAGTAGGATGACCCCAAGTCTATTTCCATCCTCACTGGAACCCCTTGTAACAGTACCTCTATGTAGAAGCGCCGGTGCTCCAGGCCCACGCGGTTCACGCCTTCCGTGCCATCGTTGGCTGAGACCTTTCCGATGCCGGCTGCCTTGCGTTGGTGTGCTTGGGGGCGTCTCGATGCGCCCTTGTCCTCGGTTCGTCCGCGCCTGCAGACTCTGGCGATGTGGCCCTTCCGGCCGCAGTTGTGGCACTCGGCCTTCCGGAATTGGCATCTCATCCGGTCATGAGATGCCCCACAGCCATCTGGCACCTCTTGCTGGTCTGGCGCCTCTCTCCACACTTCTTTACCTTCTGTATGTCGTCGTCCTCGCTGGAACAGGAGTCTGCCGTCGTGGAAGACTCCTCAGAGGTTGCTGGGGTGCCTGTGGGTGACCGGTGTGCCTGCCAGGCCGTTTTCGCCAAAGTCCGCCAGGCCACTTGCACGGGTGACTTGGCCCTCTCAGGCCCGGCCCCTCGGGACTTGAACACTCTGACCCCGCTACTCGCTGCCTCAGCCGCTTGGGCCTCCCGCAGTACCTCGTTGAACGTGAGGCGATGGTTGCGGGTCATCAACTTCCTCTGGACCTCCTCATCCCTCAGGCCACACAGCATGCAGTCTTGGAGGGCCGTGTCCAGGTCCTCCCATTGGCAATTGACGGCCACCAGCCTGAGGGCCGCCGTGTAGGCGGATACGGATTCTCCCGGGCGCTGGTCCCGCCTGTGGAACGCGACCCGGGCCAGAAAAATGGAAACGGGCGGCTGGAAATGCTCCCTCAGTAGCGCCAGGATGCGGTCGATGGGCACCACGTCGACCTTCCGGGGAGCCACCAGGTTCATCAGAATGTGCAGGGTGGCCAGCCCCACCTGGGCTAGGAAGTGCGAGTGCACCTTCCCCTCGTCGTCGATGCCTGCAGCATCCATTGCATGCCGAAACTGGCACTCATACAGCTCCCATTGTTCTGGATCGCTGATATCAAACTGGTGGGGTTTGATCTTGGGACACGCCATGGATCCCACCTTCATTGCCAATTTAGTGTCTTGCACGGAAGACAAAGAAGGAGCCACAGTGTGGGCTAAAACACAGGTTTATTTCATGATGGTCAGGATGAACATGAGGTAATGGCGGAGGTACAGCTCATTTTATACTCCAGTAATACATTTGAAAAGGGTTGCACGGTAGCTCATTGGCTGCTACCTGCGTGACGTAATTCTGAGTCACGCCCATCTTCTTCAGGTGATCCTTACACGGGAAGGTTCCTGCAGCTGCCAGTGATTGGGGAATTTGAACCATGTGAGCTGAACGCTCGCAGCTGCCCTCTATGGGTAGCTAGCTCGCGTTCCTTTAACAGCTGGGTTACATTGTAATCATTGTCAGGTTACATTCATACATTCTTAAAGTAATACTGTTACATACACAACAAGTTAAAACTAAAAATTAGGCACACAAAGCAGCATAAAAATAAAAAGAACATTCTTACTTTTTCCCCTCCTTTCCCTTCATTAAAGCAAGAAAGGAATAACTACAGTCTCTGTATTTTCCCTCAGAAGGAGAGAATGGTAAACCACTTCTGAGAACTCTCTTCCTTGAAAACATTGAGAAGAGTTGCCATGTCAAAAATGACTTGATGGCACACCATTATTATGCTGGCTTGATAGGTTATTGAGTTAGGTATTTGGCTATCAAATCGGTGACTACAGTGGTACCTCGCTTAAAGAGCACAATGTGTTCCATGGGATTGCTCTTTAAGTGACTTTGCTCTTTAAGTGAAACACCATGGTAAGTGACCGATTGTGACTTCTGGCGGGGGGGGGGAATTACGATTTAGTTGTTAAGCAAGTTTTTGGTTGGTTTTAGTTGTTAATTGTAGTGACCATTCAGAGAAAATTCTGCTCTTTGAGAGTTAGTCTCTAAGCAAGGTACTCTTTATGCGAGGTTTTACTGTATTTCAATTTATTGGAATTTGTAATTACACAGCAAATGAGGGGGAGTTATTAATTATGATTAAAACTGTTGACAAATCACCCCTGTATCACACTCAGCAAACTTCCCAGCCCCATAATTACTCAGAGAAGAAAAGATATTTTCAGAAGTCTTTAGAGGAGGACAGCAGGTTTGTTTGAAGAGGATGAGGTTTGAGGTTAGTTACAAGAAAAAACAAAGAGGATTTTTTTCCTTTACAACCAGATGGCTGAAAAGAAACAAAAGGCCCCAAAATTGGCTCCATCTCCCAAGAACGGCAAAGGACCATCTGTTCCCAACAAATAGGAAGCAAGGGATTAGGGTCAGGTACCCAAACCACAGGAAGATAAAGTATTTTTCTAATTGGTCAAACAAATACATTAGACCTGGAAACAGAAGCTCCCTCCTCCCAAGGATTATGTCTTAACCTTTTGCATGTTGTATTTCAACATGATTCCCCACATTGCTTGCTGTCAGCCTCTGTGGCACTCCCAGAGTGCCTCCAGAAGAAGGCAATAGTAAGCCATTTCTGAGTACCTAGAAAACCCCTGGAAATGACCACCATAAATCAGAATTGACTTTATGCCATGCAATGATTATTTACCCAGACAAGACAGACAACTAACAGACCTAGGTATTTCCAGACTGAAAAGCTTTAAAAAGCAAGAAATCCTGATTATCGGACACAGATTTTGTTCATGTTACACAGGGGAGAGAAACTCCCTGAAGTGTGGAGGCTACTTTGCTCCCTTTCAGACTATGGAAGATCACCCCCAATTCTGTGCCTTCCATTTTGCCACTGCACCCTTTAGAATTGGCAAGTACACTGTTTATGTCAATTCCCCCCCCCCCCAATGGTCAGTATTGGGGGTGCGTCATTGGGAGTGCTAGGATCCACACTTGGAGCCTGGAGTAGCATGCAGCTCATGGATGAAACTTTGTCCATCCCTGATGTAGCAAATACCCATGTAACAACTCTAACTAGTGAATGGAAAGCTCCAAATGAGCATCTTGCACTGAGAACAGGTAAAGGTGAATGGATGAGTCCCTCCCTCCAGCCTCATACACACACACACCCTGCATCTTTTCCATTGAGCAGAAGGAATGAAGTAGGAGGTACTTGACTCCTCAGGTCAAACAGGCTTGGGACAAGGCATCTATGAAAGTGCTATCTTATATTCTCTGGGTCACTAGTCTCAAGGGAGTGTCTATATTAGCACCCAAGAGTGATCTAACTGTTATCAATTTGGGACAATTTGGAATGGCAGAGCTTGTTTAGATCACTCTTCCCATTCCCATGCTCCCACCAACTCCTGTAACTGCAATCTAGTCAACCAGATGTTGGCCTTGGATCACTTCATTTTGGTAGGTTGGGTTGCAGTATACACCTCCCCTACTTGCCTCCTGCCACCTCTTTTGCAATAACTACCAGCTATTTGGGAACCAATTTCCCCCTCTGCTTTCTGGAAGATGTGACTCCCAAGCCAGAAAGCACTAAATCAACTACTACTAATTACTTTGTGAACTGCCTGGAGAGTGCTCTAAGTGCAATGAGATAGTCTATAAGTGTCATTGCTCCTGCTGTTAATACTGGAAAGGATGAAGGAAAAGTACAGATAGTGCTGTTGCTAATGACACAACTAGATTAAAGTCAAAAGATCCTCTTGTGGCTGTGGCACACAGAAGTGGAACATTAAACATGGAACATGAGAAGAAGTTTACAAGAACTGAGAAGGCTTTTGAGGATATGACATTTTGGAGATGTCACTGAAAGTTAAAACAACTTGATGACACATCACAACAATAAGAAATGTTTAGTATTCATAGAGATGATACATATCTCATGGTCCAAGGAGAGAGAGCACCCTACTTCAAAATTTTGGGGTGAAGTATTCCCTCCCCTCTTGCTAAACTTATAGACTCATGGCAGTTGGAGTGCTCTAATATTAGTACAGGTTTAATCTTAATATATTATTTAAGCACAACTCATCAGCAATCCTGTTGATTCCTTATTATTATTATACAATTAAAACATTGCTATAGCCCAACAAAGGAGAAGAAATCTTTACTAATATTTTGAATAGGAATAACTGCATTTTATTCAAAATGTTATAAAGAAAACCAAAATTTATATACTGTATACTGTAATTTGGTTCAGCCGTTATGAAAAGAAAGCTGGCTCTTCTGTTAAAGTGTTGCATGACATATAATTCCATCTATCATCAGGAATTTTTGTTCTCAGTTATTGACATCTATTAAATAAATTATTTTCATAACATCCTCCTGAGAATAATTTTTCAACTTAAGTTTTGATAAGCTATTCATTATTGTCCTTGCCTTCTGTTCCAAAGAAACATTTTTAAACAAAATGCACACATCCCTACTTGAGGATTTATAGAGCTTATTTTTAACTTCAGAAGAACCTTTCCAACTGACACACCTTTTTGGACTTGTGCTATTGTTGATCCAGCCTCTGTTGCTTATTATTATGGTCTATATGTAGTTGAATGTGCTATTATTTTTCATTATTATTTATATCTTATGAATCATGACACCCAAAATATTTTGTGAGTTCTGTCTATATTGCACATAGTTTTAGTCACATATAATGAAAGGACCTGTAAGAACTTCATCAATAAACAAGCATATCAGAGAGCAAATAAAACAAAACAAAAAGACAAAAATTGTTGTGGCACTTTAAAGACTAACTGCTGTATTTTAAAGTTAGCTTCTGTGGATCAAGTCCACTTCGTCAGACATATGAGTGAGACTTCATGGCATCAATTAATACACATCAGGTACAGAGGGGTTGGTTAGTGTTGTGTTTGAATACATTTATTGCTGTAACATTTTGTAATGTAATTGGAATCAGTACGATCCTCCATTTTGTCTCCTTCTTCTTGGTTTTGAAATATTGCGGGACTGCATTTCTGTCTAAACTATGTAGTCTGTACAGTCTTCACTCCGGTCCATTGACCTCCCAGTCACCCCACTCCCCTTCCTGTTGTTTCCCGCCCAAATGTAACCATTTCTGAGTGTATATATTGAGCAGTGCTGCGCCACTGTTCTCCATGTTCTGACTACCTAATAAAGTTGTTTGGTCCTGTATGCTGGCTGATTTGTATTTCTACCAGAACATCAAATTGGCAACAAAGGTGGGATAATGGCGTCCCATAAACCTACCCTCACTCCATTTGACGTGACTGCTACTGAGAAATGGGTCCTGTATGAGCACAGTTCCGCCACGCCATGGTGGCTCAGGACATCGTCAATGAGGAAAAGAAGTGCTCCTGCTTCTTGTCACAGTGCGGTCTGGCCACCCTCAAGCTGGCCATGCACCTTGTGTTGTCCAAGGACATTGACACTGTCCCACTGGCTGAGATCCTGGCAGCTCTCCGGACACACTTCCAGCCAAAAGTGTCCATCTTCCCAGCCCAGGTAGCCTTCCACAGATGGGATCAACACCCAGGAGAGTCTGTAGCTGACTATGCTGCTGCGCTATGATTGGTTGCCACCCCGTGCCAGTGGGACAACCTGGAAGAAGCCTTGCGGATCACCTGCTGGCCGGCATGTGGGACAAGGAAAGGCAGTGCCAGCTTATGGTCAGGGACATCCTGACCTTCAAGTCGGTCCTCTGGGAGGCGTTGGCGTCCGAGGCTGCAAGGTCGAGCATCAAGTCTTTTGAACACAAGCCTGCTGCCTCCGGGGGTTCGGAGTCCATTGTGCAGGCCCATTGCTGTTCTTCACCCTGCTCCTCTGCATCTTCAGCATTGCCGGCGTCATCATCCACGTCCGGGTCCAGGTCCAGTGACAAGGATGGCAAGGTCCAGAAGGTTCGAAAGAAGACGTTGGACAAGCATACCGCCGAGAGGGCCCATCGCAGATGCATCGGCTGTGGAGCGAGGCACAACCACCATCAGTGCCCCTTCAAGAATGCTGACTACCATCACTGTGGCAAGAAGGGCCACATCGTCAAGGTCTGCAGGCAATGCCAGAAGCAAGTCCCAGAACAACCCAACTGACCAAGCTGGAAGGGAGCGTGCGCATCAAAGATCTCCATTGAGGAGTCATCCATCTGGCGTGTCTCCAGCATCTCCAACCATTTCTTTGTTGAGGTCCAGCTGCACAGCATTCCGGTGAAGATGGAGGTGGATTCTAGTACATCCTACTCCATCCTCCCCCACTGGGAGTTCTTGAAAATCCCCCCAAAGCTTTGCCCAAAACTATGGGCTCTGAAGACGACTCTCCAAGATGTGCAGGGTTCCCTGATTCCAGTCCTGGGGGTGGGGGATTTTTCCGTTGTGTTCAAAAACATTACAACAAAGCTACCTCTTGTGGTGGTCAAATGCGGAACAAACTGCTTACTCGGTGTGCAGTGGTTTGAACCACTAGGGATTAGACTGTCTGGCATCAATGCCGTCCATGCTGACCCGGTGCAGGACACTTGTAATGCGCACCCGGCAATTTTTGAAAAGGGACTAGGAAATTACAGGGGGGCCCCAGTGTCCTTCGACCTTGATCCGGCCGTGCGGCCGATCTGCCTCAAGCCTTGCAGGGTGCTGTTTGCCTTAAAGACAAGACCGAGGCCGAGCTGGACAAACTGGTGGGCCAGGGGATTTTGTTTCCGGTGGACTCCATGGAATGGGGGATCCCTATCATGACTGCAATCAAATCCAATGGGGAGGTGAGGATTTACGCAGATTATAAATGCACCATCAACAAGGCCATTCGGCCTAATGCTTACCCGGTGCCGGTTGTTAGCCACTTATTGGCTGCTTTACATGGGGGCAAATGTGTTGCCAAATTGGACCTAGCACAGGCCTATCAGCAGTTATCTGTTACACCTGCTGCTGCTGTGGCCCAGACCATCGTTACACACAAGGGGGCCTTTAAGGTAATGCACCTTCAGTTTGGCATGAATGCAGCCCTGGGTATATTTCAGTCCCTTGTAGAGCGCCTCTTAAAGGGAATCTGATATCGCCAGCAGGTTAGATCAAGAGTTACAAGTTTTTGAAAATACGGGGTTACCACTGAGAAAGGACAAATGTGTTTTCCTTGCACGGGAAGTAGAATTTCTCGGGTTTAAGGTCACTCCCAAGGGAGTTAAACCCTCTGATTTAAAGGTTGCTGGCGTCCGTAAAGCCCCCCATCCCACTTCAAAAACTGAGTTGCAGTCTTTCCTAGGTCTGCTCAACTTTTTTCACTCCTTACTGCCAAGGAAGGCACCCATAGTGGAGCCGCTACACTGGTTGCTTTAAAAGGATGCAGTCTGGCAGTGGGGGCAGGCCCAGGATTGTGCGTTTTGTGAGTTAAAAGAGCTTCTTTCATCCAAAGCAGTGTTGACTCACTTTGATCCCAGGAAACCTGTGGTTCCTGTGTGTGATGCTTCACTGGTGGGGGTGGGGGCTCTCCTGTGTCATGTCTTGGACAATGGAAGGGAAGCCCTGGTTGCATTCTATTCAAGGTCCTTATCTAAAACCAAGCACAACTTTGCCCAGACCAACAGGGAGGCTCTGGCCATAGTTGTTGAAACCAAGTAGTTCCTCTATGGGAGGGAGTTCACTATCATGATGGATCACAAGCCCTTGCTGGAGATCTTTGTGACTTCCAAGCCAACTCCCCAGATTCTGTCCCCCCGCATGTTACGTTGAGCCATTTTCTTAAACGCTTATCAGTACACCCTGGTGCACCATCCGGGTAAAGATATCAGCCATGCTGATGCGTTATCACAGTCTCCATTGCCAGACCTCGGGGAGGAGGATTGCGAAATTGAGCAGGATCTCCAGGTACTGCTGATTGAGTCTCCCGACTCACCCCCCATAGTGCCTTCTGATATTGCTAAGGCAACAGCACAGGACAAACTCCTGACCCAGGTGATTTCCTGGGTTAAGAAAAGCTGGCCCACATCCCTTCTTGGGAAGAAGTTTAAAGAGTTCTTTAGAAGACAGTTTGAGTTTTCGCTCGAGAGCGGCTGCCTCCTTTGGGGCCAAAGGGTGGTCGTTCCTACTGTATACGCTCTAAGGTGCTTAGACTTTTACACGTTAGTCACCCTGGTATAGTGCGCTCCAAGGCTTTGGCCAGGAGTTTTTTCTGGTGGCGCCAGGTAGACCAGGACATTGAACAAATGGTAGGTACTTGCCGGAGCTGCCAGAACTCCCAGCCCGAGAAGTCCCTGCTTCCCACCAGGGAATGGGACACTGTCCATGGACCTTGGTCACGGACTCATGTTGATTTCGCAAGCCCTTTTTGGGGCACGCTTTTCCTACTGGTGGTTGACTCATTTTCCAAATGGCTGGAGGTAATTCCTATGCCCAGTACCTCTTCTGCAGTCACTATTAAGCAGCTCTGGAGGCTGTTCAGTTGTTTCAGATTGCCGGACATGCTAGTGTCCGACAATGCCACAACGTTCACCTCTTCTGAATTCCAGACATTCCTCAAGAGGAACACCATTTGGCATGTAAATTCTGCCCCTTTCCACCCTGCCACCAATGGTCAGGTGGAACATCAGGTCCGCACTACAAAAAAGGCTCTTCACCGCATGGGTCAGGGGGACATTGAGGTACAACTTTGCCAATTCCTCATGTGCTACTGGACAATGCCCCTGGCATCAGAGCTGTCACCAGCCAAACTCTTAATGTGCAGGAGGCTGGTCTCGTTTCTTGACCAGTTGGATCCTTCCAGGGTGGAGGATAGGGGTGTTAATGTTGAAATTGCTCACAAAAAGGTATTCTCTGCCAGGGATCCTGTGCACTGTCAGAACTATTTGGCCGCATGTCTAGCATGCATTCTGGGCATTGTGGTGGAACAAACAGGACCAGTGTCCTATCATGTCCAAACACGCACTGGTTTGCTACGGCGGCGCCATGCTGACCAGCTCAGACACAGGGTTACAGAGTTTCAAGAGGTACAAGGTGATTCTATTCATAGTGATTCCACATTAGGGTCCTCCCCCACCCATTTATGCCCAGGTGGATGTGAGGCAGGTGGATTGACAATCAGCCGTGATTCCCAGCTTTCTCATTCAAGCCAGCCCCAAATCCGTTGGGGGTCATCCGCAAGCCCAGAGTGTGGAAATGTACCTTTTGATTTACAGGATCAGGGGGAGTTTACAGAGTGTTCCCCCACTCATCCAAGTGAAAAGCGGGGTTTTGATTTCTCCCAAGGGACCCCCCATCCTGCTGCATTCAAGTCTACCTCAACTCCCACCCAAATGAGGCAAGCTTTCGTTGAGTCACCCCCTACTCAGACTTCTCAAAGGCAGGACTTTTCATTGTGTTTTATCCCTCCTGATTCTAGTTTTAATTTTGAGTGATCCCCTGCTCCTGCTTCATCCAAACAGGTTTTTGATTTAGTTTGCGCCCTCCCTGGTTCCAACTCCAAGTCAGGACATTGCTCCCAAAATGCAAATGGTTCAGAACGGGGCCCCAGCATTGGATATCACTCAATGGAACCTAGTCAGCCTAGGATTTCCGAACACAGTCAGGTGTCGGTACAGCCCAAAAGGGTTTGTGGTCCTCCACAGAGCTGAGGGGCTTCGTCCTATCCTAGGGGGGAGGGATGTCGTGTTTCAATACATTTATTGCTGTAACATTTTGTAATTTAATTGGGATCAGTACGATCCTCCATTTTGTCTTCTTCTTCTTCGTCTTGAAATATCGTGGGACTGTGTTCCCGCCTGTACAATCTTCACTCCGGTCCGTTGACCTCCCAGTCACCCCACTCCCCTTCCCATCATTTCCCACCCAAATGTATCCATTTCTGAGTGTGTATATTGAGCTGTGCTGTGCCACTGTTCTCCATGTTCTGACTGCCTAATAAAGTTATTTGGCCCTAAATGCTGGCTGCTTCGTATTTCTACCAGAACATCAAAGTTTCCATAACAGATTAGTGTACAAATCAATATGGCTTTTTGCAACTGGTAATAGCAGAAGATCTCTGGCTGTTATTCAAATTGGTTGTCAAGTGTCACCCTGTTGAATTTCAAATGGTTAGCAGGAGAATACAAGACAAACACCTGGCATTAAACATTTGCTAATGAGTTTAAACTTTAGCATCTATTGACAATTATGTGAATTCATCCTTTGTTCTATGAGGTAGCCTTTGCTGTGGCTGACAATTCTACTGAATAAACAATCAATCAACAAATATCTTTCAAACAGTCAAAGAAAAATGTACCAGAGATTTTGACCGCCTGAAAGTAGAACTATGCCATTGGCTTAATCAAAGCTTTTTCTTATCAGCAAGAGCTCTAATTCAACACGACAGTAATTTGAATACCTTTCCAAAGAGGAATATTGCTGTTCATTATCCAGTTTGACTCAAGTTTGGTGCTCTATGTCTAGCATACATAAAACAAAACAAGAACTGCCCAAAATAGCAAATATATTCCAGGGGTGTGCTACAGGCTGTCAGCTTTTCGCACATGGTGGGGAGATATGCACAACTACGTTCTTGCCCTAGTTTTCCCCCCAGCTAGAAAATGGCTAGTGGCTAATATGTCACATCAAATTTGATTTCCTGTTTCTTTGCTTAACATTCCATTGCAAAAGAATTAGAGCAGGACATATAAAATACTGGACTTTAGACAACATCAAAATTTCATTATTAACCCTATTTGTAGTCATTTTTCTGGTGGTGGGAACACTCAACTGTCAGCTTAGCACTAAACATTGTAGGCAAAATGTTTCACTTCACAGAGTAAACTGACTTCATCACTTCCAAATAGGCATAATATGACGTACCAAATTACAAACCTGCTTTGGTTCTTAAACCTATAAGCACACATCCAGAGATAGTCTCATACAACCCAAGGAGATGCATGTTTACAAGAGAAAAATGCAATGTTACAGTTGCATTTGAAAAATCCAATCTCTCTGAATGGGTGCTGACTCCAACATTCACTGCAAACACAAACTTTTAAAAGGATCAATATATTTTACTCTCATATTGCAGAAAATAAGATTTACATTTATGTTGATGATTCATAGGCAGTCCTTGGACTGAACAGGGAGAGCCTCTGACTCCAATTTGTGTTTTGGAAAAGAGCCCACTTTTTGTTGAAGTATGAGAGACACCAATCCAATATTTTTTCCAATGTTTGTATATGTATATTGCTGGAGCAGACCAAGCTGCCTCAATCTGTACCTTTCTGTGAGCTCTGTAAGGGGTTCAACTATTTTGGTATGGACTCATGGGCTGTAGCTTAGTTGGTTTCAGCAACATGGTCACTTGGAACAGAGTAAACTAGAGTCTTGTAGCTGTCAAATGTTGCTTCCATTGAAAATTTCTGGTATTGTGAAGCAACTAATCAGAAAATTGAACATTTCCCTCTGCTGATCTGTGGAGGGGCAGGGGAAATGAAATTATTTTTATTGCATCTAATAGACCATCACAGATATGCTGAATCAGTTATAGTAGGGTTTTTCCCTTTTCCTTTCTGTGTATTGCCACAGTTCTGAAGACAAAGCAGACCAAGTATTCATTTAAAAAGGGAAGAAGCTGATATTAGGGCTGCACCAAATGCCTTTTTGCCCCTTCATACTCAATTATTGTGATCCTGTTTACAACAGGCCAGCCTGCACCAAAAGGACCAGGGGAGATAGGCCCTTAATCTTGGCAGCTCAAAATACCTCTGTTGGTATTCCAATACCTCTATTGGCATACCTTATATACCATATATACTCAAGTATAAGCTGAGTTTTTTAGCCCCAAAAATGAGCCCCAAAAAGGGGACTCGGATTATACTCAGATCAATGACCATGAGGGTCCCAAGACCATGCAGGATTGAGATGTGCAAACAATTTAAATAATTTTACCATATTTTCATGTATTTTGATTATTAAAACTCATTAGCAGCTGCTAACAAGAGCATTTCTTACCCTCGGCTTATACTCAAGTCAATCTATTTTCCTGGATTTTCAGATCAAAATCAGGTGCCTTGGCTTATATTCGGCCTGGCTTATATTCAAGTATATATGGTACAGATTTCCCTTCACTTTCTAAAATTGCAGATTCATCATCAACCATTATTTTCTTGAGCTGTGCTAAATTTATCTTAGGTCTTTGATTTTCAGTCTTCTCTCATTTTTAAGTTGGTAATGTTTTTTTGACCACATTTTATTTAGTAAAGAAATTGTCTTCAGATATACAGTAATCATTATCAGAAGCACTCTGTAGGAGCTGTTCCAGAGCATTCTCTGAAGTACATTTATTTATTTATTTATTTATTGATTGATTGATTGATTGATTGATTGATTGATTGATTGATTGATTGATTGATTGCATTTTCAGACTGCAGAACACAGAAGCATCTATGGCCATGTGTACCTTTCCCATCTGTGCCTTTACTAATTGGAACTGACTTCACCCACCACACTCTCCCACTAGGAAACAATAGTTATGTGGGGCATATTTTCCATCCCTCTCCACCACATATTGACCTCAGCAGAACAAGAGGGAAATATGTATAGGGGTAGCCATGAATTTATTATCCATTGAATTCTGATTATTTGAGGGACTCCTTCCTTCCTGATTGCAAAGCAAATCATCCCATATTTTCATCTTGACACTAAAACACTTCATTATCTCATAACAGGAGCTTCTTTTGTCTTTTCTTTTGTCTGTTTTGGATGGGAAAGAAATTGATTTTCAACCAAACATAACTGCTAAAATTAATGAATTTTAGGAATTTTATGAGTAATTGAATACAAGTAACTGTGCCATTAGTCCTCAGGGTTGTCAGGTTCTTCTTCTCTTTCCTTTCCCCCTCCCGAATCATCATGGCAAACATTGAACTATCAATCTTTATATTTGATGTGCATTTTAAAACCAATATCACATAATTCAGTTTTGCAAATTAGTAAAGGTCACATAGACACAATTATGTATACTTGTGCAGCCATAACTAAGAACTAATATCACTTGTAAAACTGTAGTATAATATGAAGAATGTGGCCATGAAATGAATTCTCAGAAACCAACAGAGTGTTGCTCATTTATGCCCCCCCCCCCCCCCCGGCTTTATTTTCAGTAGATAAGATAAACAACTAGGTTTGTCTTGAATGCAGATGTTGAGCTGAAATATTGGTTAATTGGTGCTTAACAAAATAGCCAATTTATCTAGTGATGAAACATCTAAGCTTACCTTTCAAATGGATTCTATGTAGTTCAAATATAAATGTTTCATCAATACATGAAATTGTTCTTACTAAGCAATTCTTTATTAATTACTCAGAAATGAGTTATTTTTCCTATCTCTTCAACAAACAGCATTAATTAATGAATGTGTTCCATGAAAATTCACTCCATAATAGATCTGTTAGAATTTAAAGTTCCCAAGCTATTTGGCTTTTATCCCATCAGCAGAGTAACATCAGAATCCTTCTGAAAATCCAGCATGAGAGTTAAGCCCCACTAAATTGGATGGGGCAGCTTACTGTGGAGTAAAACATGCATAGAATCAAAATATGTCTTACTGATCTATCTACAAGGTCAAAGCCTTTTTGCAACTCTAACCTTGGGATCTATGGTACCTAGAAGTCTCATCATCAGTATGCAAATCCACTATGGTTATATGTAGCCTCTCTTGTGCATTTTTGGAGACATTTTAGGGACCAGAAAAAATATTGTCCATGGCTACTGCTATGTTGCTAATTTATCTCTATATTTCACTTTCTAATAAAATCTGATGCACCCGTGTCTCTCTCAAGGCTTTCTGGAGTTCTACAGGTATTACCATGCACTCTTTTATGCTCTGCAGGGGATACTGATATCACTGGTGTTGCTGAAATAAAATTTTATAGATTCTCAACATCCCTTTACTGCCTTAAAAATAAAGTCTGTTTGTATGTTCATGTGTGATTTTTTTTAAAAAAGAAATATGCAGCCACAATTTGTAACAAAAGGACCCAAGGTGCTATGTGAAGAAGAAAATGAAAACCTTATATGAGAAATACTGAATTGCCAATAATGAGCATTGAGTGCAAAAGCAAATTGAAAACCTTATGCTAGAAGAGACCATTAGGAGCAATTTGGCATTTATTGAACAGCAGATGATGATTAAAAGCATAAAATCTAGAGTGTCATGCTAAGAAGAAAAATGTCTCATTCTATTTTCAGAAGTCTAACATTTCAATTCTAAAAGCTTTCAACAATAGCGGAGGCTTTGGCAAACAAAGTTGTGCAGAGAACAGAAAGCTGGTCATATTTCTGGTTATTTTACGTCTCAGTTGAATAAAGGCAATTATTCACCCAGAAGTAACATGCAAGGTTAATTCCAAGGTTACAATATTAATAAATATTAAATATGTGTACTTATTTCTTTGTTCAACTTATCTACTTCTTCTCTCATAACAGTAGAATCCTGGATCAATCCAATGAAGCTGATTTGCTGTCAATGCAAAACCAATTCAAGAATTTCTTCACAAAATTAACTCATAGAATTCACCATCTGGCATAGGTGATTTCCAAGGCAGATTAGAAAAATTCATAGCAGATACAGTACATTATGCTGGTTAGCCTTGATAGCTAAATAGAACTTCCAACTCCAGATGCAGTGTGGCTCTGAATTTTGCAGTGAGGTTATGTAATTAAAAGTATGCATATGTTTCAGTGAAATCATACTGGAAAATGCACTATTTGAGGGAAGTTCCATTTAAAAGTATGTGTATTAGGCAAAACAAAGTTCATAAAGAGATATACTGTATGTATAAGCATATGTATTTTCCTTTTAAGCACATTTTATGTCTAAATTTTAGACAAATGACATTTAAGACTGGAAGAATGAGAAACTGAAAAAAGCTGCCCAGCCTTTTTCAACTTGGGTTCCTTTAAGTCCCAACTGGTATGACCAATGTTGACTGTTATGGGGATTTCACATTGAGAAGGCTATTTAAGCACCTACTAAACATACTGTGGAGAGTCTCTTTTCAATGATGTGATCCATGTTAATTTGAGAAGAATGAAAGTATAGAACCTCATTGCTTCAGTAAAGGAATGGTTCATAAATTAATTGAGGCAGAACCACATCCCCTCAAACGTTTGGTCAAAACCTGTCATATTCTAGTGTGAGAGTATTAGGGAGTAAGTCTTCACCCCTAACTAGGTTGTGTGACACATTGTACTTTGCTGTTAAAACCATATTGTTGCTTTAAGACTCTAACTAGGGAACACAGGTGTTGGCTGTTCTCTCAGTAATTCAAGAGCCCTGTGTATAAAAAAGGCACTAGACAACACACCATCAGCTTTTTTGCTCACTTGGTAGGCTGCTACATTTGTTGGAGCCCATTGTGTTTGCTGAAAGCCATCATGCTTGCTGAATGCTGTTTATGCTGATTATAGGATTGTGCTGAGGGCTATGCTGTGTCTGCTGCCTGCACACCCTCAGCAACTGACTGTGGGGTGAGGCTTTGATTGAAAAGATTGAGATCTAATTTAAAATTTTCAAACAATGTCAACAATCAGGCTATTCTGTTTTTGTATGTGATTACGTATGTGTCCTCTGATCATACAGTTAGGGTTAAACTCTACAGGAAAAGCACAGAGAGAAACACCTATCTTAATTTTGGGTCGTTTCATCCGCATCACCTTAAACACAATCTACCTTATGGACTGTATATAAGAGCCAAACGCAATTCCTCTACTAATTGTGATTTTGTGTGTGCAGCTGATACCATTAGTGCCTTTCTCCTCAATAAAGGCTATCCTGAACAGGTGATTTCACAGAATCTGAACAAAGTAAAAAATTTTGCCTAGAAGCCAGCTGTTTAAAGAGAAAGAAAGAAAGACAGCTAGAAAATTGTTTTGCTCTTTTCAATTCTCCCCTTTATCGGGAAGAATAAGATCTATTATAAAAAAACACTGGCACATCGTCCATCACTTACCAGAGTGTTCGGATTTTCCCTTGATAGGGCTTAGAAAATCTAGATAGTTACCAGTTCGGATAATGAGTCTTGTTTCCCAGCGTTGGTCCCACTGCTGTAGGGCATTTCTGATGTGGCGATTGTGTTCAATGCCCATTATCATGGCAAACCACTGAGGTTTCTATCTCTAGCAGTAATTTCCCCCTAAAATTAGCACATTTCTCAAATTGTAAAAGCACTAACTGCATATATTTATTGATCTGTAAATGTGGCTTAGGATATGTGGGGATGACCACCAGGCTTATGAAAATTAGGGCAGGAGAACACCGCTCGAAGATACGTGCAGGAAATACCTCTGCCCCTCTGGTGAGTCACTTCATTGAGGCAGAACACAGTGATCAGGATTTCAGATTTGTGGTGCTGGAATGTCATAAAAAGGATCCTTTCTCTTGTAAAAATATGAGTCAGATTCTTAGACAAAGAATGCTATTTTATTTATCGCTTTAACACTCTCCACCCGCGTGGCTTGAACATGGAAATTGATTACATGTGTTCTTTGTGAATACTCTGACCGCAATTCACCTGTTTGAGTTCTAATATCCTTTATAAATGAATTTTGGTTGGTTATTTTCTAATGTCCATCGACACTAAAGAATTCACTGATAGAGGTCTGGGACGTGTGTTAAAAACTTTCATTAAAATTGTTAAAAACTTTCATCAAATCACTAAGGATTTCACAGGTAATTTCTAAATGTTCTTTTATTGCATTATTGTAAATTTGTGACAAATCCGAGATGTATGTAAATATTGTATATAGTATGTATATAGTTTATGATTATAGCTCTGATACTTTGTTGTTTGTATATATAGATCCCTGAAGAAAAACATTTGAAAATTCCAATATCGGAAGGAATTTGGATCTGAGATTATTTTGATTTACTTCTGGATTAAAGAAACTTTTACTTGTGCTTACCAAATGGTTTCTCTTTTTCTGCACTGTTGTCGACGTTTGGTCCCCCCTTCCTCTTGCTTGTGCTACTTGGGTTTTTCAAATATGACAGACTGTGTTCCTGCTCCCTATTGCCAATTCAAGCATAGACCAGGACACCAGAATCCGCATCTGAACATCAGCAACAACTCCAGCCTACAGAAGCTGTTGCCAAACAACTTCCCACTGCTCTGCATGACTGGGAAGAACCTTATGGATTGGGCTCAGCAATTCCAGGTAATCCTGATGAGGGAGGACGCACAATTCCTGATCCAAAATCCACCAAAAAAAACCATGGTCCTTAGAGATGGACAGATTACACCATAGAGTGTTCTGTTTGTTATTAGGCTCCAATGATCCTGCCATTTATGGCAGCATCCCACATGGGTTAACCATATCTGAGGTTTGGGGAAGGTTGTGTAATATGTTTTACTGCCAAAACAAGAGTAGGACCAGTTTGCTGTTAAGAGAGTTATATGCATTCAAGCTCAGGGAAGGGACCCCAATAAGTGAACACTTAATAAAGTTGAACAATATGAGATCTGATCTGATAAGAAGGGGTGAGAACTTAACAGAACAATCTTTAGTTAGCGTCATTTATAACTCTCTGGACTCAAGCTGGGACTACTTTCTGACCCAACTAGATAACGTGAACAGTGATAATATTACCCTCGAGTATATTACTAGGAAACTCATATCCAAGGACAATCTCAGAAAGGACAGGTCTCTCATACGGAGGGAAAGCAAGGCACCCAAGAAAGTCAATTTCACAAAACAGGCAAGCTCACCCCCAGAGTGTTACAAGTGTGGGTCCAATAAACACCTCAGGAGAGACTGCCCCAAGTCCAACAAGGAAAGGAGGGCCACAGAACACACACACTCACATGATAAGATCCATCGTGAAACGTCACAGGATAGGATTCCATATAGATATGGGGGTGATAGAGATAGGGATGCAAGGCAATGGAGATCACCCAGCCCTGGAAGAGAGCTCAGGACACAGGGAGAGCCAGGAAAACACAAGTCAGACTCAGTAAATGGGATCAGGCACAACAAAACAAATGAACTCACTGATGACCACAGGCAACTCTGGTTAATTGATTCCGGGGCCATCACTCACACATCATGCTGCAGGGAAATATTTAGCTCCTTCAAGGAAGACTCTATCAGAGTCAAGGTTGCCAACCGAAAGTATGCCAATGTAGCTGGGAGAGGCAACATATACATTCCTGGAATAGGGGAAGTTAAAGATGTACTTTACATCCCAGGTATCCCTTACAATATGCTGACCACCATCAAGCTCTCTAAAAACCCAGGCTTTCTGACAGCCTTTGAAGACGGGAAGGCATCCATCAACAGAAGGAGAGAGAGAGTAGGGGGCGTGGAGGTCATTGGGGACTTGCCATACTTCCTGGCCAGGGAAGAAACCAACAGGCAAGCCACGATCAGCCTACTTGACAACAATGATGATGAGGGAACACAAGGGGGTGACCCAAGTGCCACAAAGGTACCTGGAGATGTAGACTCAAAATGGGAGGAGGACAATGTCCATGACACCACGGCAAATGAAGGGGTCACCGACGCAAAATAGAAAACACCCTGCATGTCCATAGGAAAGCCCACGCACGATGAGTGCACACACCTACTACACAGGAAACTTGGGCACATAGGTTTTCCAACAGTGAAGAAAATGTTGGAGTGTTCAGAAGGGCTAAAGTTCAAGAATTGCGAGAACTACCTGGAGTGCTCTGTATGCAAAAGCTCCTAGTCAAAGGTTGAACCACGACCAAAAATGTCCATGAGGAAGTCCGACCATCCATTCTAAATAGTACACCTTGACCTAGTCAGGCCACTCCAAAGCTCCCTGACTCAACACAACACCAACATAAAGCAACTGATGATGGATTGATGCTCAGAATTCCTATCCAAAGAATTCAAGAATTGGACTATCGAAAAAGGGATGGTACACTTCAAGACTGCACCATTCTCTGCATTTCAAAATGGAGTTGCCGAGAGAAGAAATGGGGAACTCCAAATAATGATCAGGTGTGCAATTGAAGATGCAGGCCTGAGTTTCTCCTATTGGGAGGAGGCATTATTGTACTCAAACTACACATTGAATATAGACTGTGGTCCAGTATCATAGGAAAGACGCCCTATGAAGCCATGTACAACCAGAAACCCAAACTGTCCCATCACCACATCTTTGGGGGTATTTGCTGATGTGCATATGCCAAAACAGTTGAGAAAAAGGGGGAAAAGATCTCAAGGAAACTGTGGTTCCTGGGGTTTTGTTGTTCAGTCACACAGTCGACTCCTACCCTTTGCGACCCCATGGACCATTTTCCTCCAGGCGCCTCTGTCCTCTACCATCCCCCTCAGCCCTCCCAGCTCTGTGCCCATTGTGTCTATAATACCATCTAGCCATCTCATCCTTGGCCTCCCCCTTCTTCTTTTGCCCTCCACCTTTCCCAACATCAATGCCTTCTCAAGTGAATCCTCCCTTTTCACTTGATGTCCAAAGTATTTTAGCTTCATCTTGACTATTTGACCTTCCAATGAGCAGTCAGGGTTAATTTCTTCTAAGATTGACCTATTTGTTCTCCTCGCTGTCCAGGGGACTCTCAAAACCCTCCTCCAACACCACATTTCAAAGGCATCTATTTTTCTGCGTTCAGCCTTCCTAATTGTCCAGCTCTCACATCCATACATTACTACTGGGAAAACCATTGCTTTGACTATTCTAATTTTTGTTTGCAATGTAATGTCTCTGCTTTTCACTATGTTCCCCAGGTTTCTCATCGCTTGTCTCCCAAGAATCAGTCGCCTTTTTATTTCATGGCTGCAATCCCCATCTGCAGTGATCTTTGATCCTAAGAAAGTAAAATCTGTCACTGCTTCTACTTCTTCCCCGTCTATTTTCCAGGAACTGATGGGGCCTGTTGCCATTATCTTGGTTTTCTTGATATTGAGTCTCAGGCCAGCTTTTGCACTCTCCTCCTTCAGCCCAATCAAGAGAATCTTTAGGTCTTCCTCACTTTCTGCCATTAGGGTGGTATCATCTGCATATCTCAGATTATTGATGTTTCTCCCAGCGATTTTAATCCCATATTGTGATTCCTCCATCCCTGCACTGCGCATTATGTGCTCTGTGTATAGGTTGGATAAGCATGGTGACAAAATGCAGCCTTGTCTTACTCCTTTTCCTATTCCAAACCACTCTGTTATTCCATGTTCTGTCCTAACTATTGCTTCTTGGTTCATGTACAGATTTCTCAGGAGGCATACGAGGTGCTCTGGTATTCCCATCTCTTTAATTACTTGCCACATCTTGTTGTGATCCACACATCCTGGGGTATGAACCGGGATTGAAGGCCTAACGATTCCTAGACCACAACCTAAAAGTTACAGCGACATAATCAAACTGCCTCAAGAGAAGCAGTAAAAATGGAAAGCAGCAGTGGAAATGGAGAGCCTCAAGGCTCTAAATGTGTACACCCCCACATGGATTCCAGGAAATCAAAAGACGATAGGAACTAAATGGGTATTCAAAATCAAGCAACTGGAGGATAACCAGAAATTGTACAAGGCCAGGCAAGTAGCCCAAGGTTTTCCCCAGAGATATCCAGACGACTACAACGATACCTAATCCCCGACTGTGGAACCAGAGAGTGTCAAGGCTGCATTGGTAATGGCATCAATCCTGGGGGAACAGGTATACAAGTTCAACATACAAACTGCTTATCTGCATGTGCAACTAGGCAAGGAAAAATATGTCAGGGTACTGCCTGGCCTCGGATACAGAAATGGAGAAACCTGGCTGCTCAAAAAATCCGGTAAGAGGTGGTACGAATATTTGTCTGAGGCCCTGGGACAATTGAAATAATAGCAATGACCCCATAAAAGAAAACTTGTCTAAGGACAGACAGATCAGGCAACCAAGAAATCATCCAATCAAAGAGATTAACAACAGTGCGTACATTATTAGTAATGCTTTCCTGTAAATTCTGAAGTTCTTTCTCAATAGTATTATTCAGATCCTGGAATTTTACCTGACATCCCTGGTTCCCGACCAGTTTACAAAATCCTCCGGATTTTGCTAATACGCAATCTATGGCCAGTCTGTCCTGCATTTGGTCTTGATGGAGCTCAGTGATTTCCATTTGAAGATCCCATATAACCCTCCCTGTGGCGTTGATTGATTTCTCCAGCCTACAGGTGAGTCCCAAAATGGACCTTCTATTCTCCTGGGAAATGACACCTGGGTACGATCCCAAGGTGAGTGCTCCAGTGATAACACTCCCTATAGCTCTCCCCCAGGAGCTACCATCAGAAAGCTGAACATTGATTATCACTTCATCATTGCAACCAAAACCCATCTGGCCGGCAACAGCTCTCCGGCACCGTGCATCTGCCTGAAGCGGCGTTTGTACTTGTACGGGTAAGGTAAAATAACCCAATGCTGCACATTGATATTGTCCTGGGTGGAAATTTGTGGCAACTCCATTAAAAAAGAACCACATGTTGGGATCCTTAATTTGCCATCCATTGCAAATTGAACCACTAGCTATAGCAGAATAATCAGGAGTAAACCTAGGAAATACATCATATATATCTTCAATAGTAGTGTTAAACAAGGTATAATTAAGCTTATAAGAACTGTTATAACTACCCCATAACCAAAAATAATCATCACATCCCATATAATTGCCTACATTCCGCAAAACCCTTTTTGCTTGAGTCCAGTGCTTCCATTTACTATTCCAGACCCAGAACTATGACAGCAGAAACAAAGCCCTTTAGTGTATTTCTTGAATGTCATGCTTCACCAGCGGGTGTTGTTAAATTGTTCTGGGGGGGTTTGAGAAGAGTGTAGACCTGTCAATATGTTGCAAGTGTCCGATAACAAACTCAGGCGTGTTGAACAATGCCGGAAGGAAGGCCATTTGAGACACTGCCAGTGGATGCTCATAGTATAACGTTGCATTCTTACCATGAACCTCAAACATATAGTTAGCGTGGCAAAGCCAAAAGTTGGGGTTGCCCCCATGAATCATTGTTCTTACAGCTGGAAGCACAGTAAGAAAGAAAAGAAGAAATGTCAGCAAATTTAGTTTACTGGTGAACCACTGTCCTGGAGCTGAGTAACCTTCTTTTCTCTCCATGGGCGGATCGCTCGGGCAGGGACCCATACACTCAGGATCCGGTTGTTGCCGATAAACGACCAATGACTTAGGAAGACACTCCTCTAAGAAACAGGAACATACCCTGTTTGATGACCAGTGCCATGTTATTACTAGCACCATGGAACTAGACATGAAACATGCCTGACATATAACACAATTGCAATATCACAAACCCATTTACATATGTAGGGTACTGAAAACTCTTCCATGTACTTCTGGAGGTACCTTGAGATATGCAGTTACATAAGGCAAAATATAGCATAAGCAAAGACAGGTCTTGCCCCTGCAAGAGAATAAGCAAAACATTTAAGCATGAACAAAACATGAACATTTCTCTTCTTCCTTACATGAAGGAAGTTTCTGTAGCATTCTAGCAAGCATTTCTCACTCCCCAATTATATGAGTAAGGCATTACATTTCTTCTCTCACTAGGTATAAGTGAAAGAGGCATTCAATATCTTAAAACCAGCATAGCATGGTAAATCAAATAGGTACAGTACAAATATCATTAGAGCATTTCAAACTCATAGCATGAGCATACAATGTAACATTTAGCCAATGTAAAAAGGTTTTCAGGTTAGATAATGCAAACAAGGCCAATTCACTGAGATCACAGATTTTTGAAGTCCATGACAAACCTTGGTCCCAATTAAAATGTCCAAATTAAAAGTCCAAATGTTGATTGAAGATTTCTTCTTCTCAGATTAGAGCTTAAACACCATCTTCTCTCCAGCACACTTCTTGGTATGGCAAGGTTGAAATTAGGCCATGAGTTAATTCACACTGAATTCACAAGACAACCAGGCAACCCTCCACCCTCCAAACAGCCACATCTTTCAGCTTTTCAGCCAAACACACTCATTCTTCATGCTCCAGGCACACCCATCTGTATTGAAGCAGGCAGATGAGGTATGAGCACAAAGAACAGCTTCTCCAGAAGTTGCAAGTAACTTCCACACTGATGAACAGTACAGGGACTTCCCAGTTGCTCCCCCTGCGGTCCTGATGCTTGAAACTTGGAACAGCTCACTCTGGATCTCTTTGCTTGAGGGTTGAACAATTCAAAATCAGCCAAAATCTGGAGTATGTCTTCTCCCTCCTTGTATTTTTGCAAAAGCCTGCTGTCCATAGAGGAAGGATCCACACCACTTTTCCTCTGGACTTCTTTCATCTGCAGCATCTGAATAACTTGATGACAAACTGCACCTGTTAGGTTGTATTTGCGAGAAGACCTCTTTCTGGGCTTGGGTTTTCTGCATTCCTCCTTTGGCCCATCCTTCCAATTCCTGCCCACATGTGAGGAATCAAGCTTACCACTCAGCTTCTCCTCCTTTTGTGATGAGGGTTGCTTCAGGGGCGAGCTGAGGTCTTCTGTGCTGCCCTTGGAATCACAATCCTTGCTTCCTTCCACTCTGCATGCATTAATAACTTCAATCTGGGATGAGGTCCTCACCATTTGTTCCCAATCAGCTGTCACTAGTTGTTTTTAGACCTGGCAGGCAGTGTTGCAACATTCCCATTTGTCAGAACCTCTCTGTTCACTGGATATACAGCAACAGGTTCCATATCCAGCACAGCTGCAGTTAAAGCAGCAGAGAACGGTGTTTTTGTAGGGCTAACAGCGCTTGATTGCTGTAAGGCAGGATATAATGTCCCATCTCCATCTCCACCCCCACCTCCATCAGGGGGATCATGCTGTTGTTTCCCATATGGTTGGGGGGGGCAGTAGAGGACAGAGGCTCTCCCTTGGCTGGTGGCAAAAGCTGTGGCAGTGGGGCAGCAAGCCTCTGGGACAACAGAATATTTTTTGGAGTAAGTCTTTGAAGACAATTTCTGACTTCATTCCAGGTATATTGCACTGGGACAGAAACTCCAGCATGTTTCTGCAAATCATTTCCAACCCTGTACCATGTTCTTAAATCAAGACAGCCATGTTTCGGATACCAAGGGGAAACATTTTCTATAGTCTGAATCAAATCTTGCACCTCTTTTGTGTCTGCCCTTTGTCCATTCTTATGTAAAAGATATGTCAGATCCTTGCAAAACTTCTGCTGTGGTGACGTTAAAGCACCCCACATAATAAATCTGTCACTCACCCTGTGGGATCCAAGATAGAGCTTGGATGATATCAGGTGCCTGGAGACCTTTTCTCTGGTCGGAATGAGTGACGAAAGACCTTCCCCGGTCATTTATGAGGTGTTAATTGCTGTATCAGAGTGCAAAGAAGGCTTTCACAGCAGTTCAAAGCCTCCCACGGAGCGCCACTTATAGAGATCTTATGCATGTAGAGATTTTATCAGCATGACTCAGAGCAGTTTACAACCACAGAGAGAGAGAGAGAGAGAGAGAGAGAGAGAGAGAGGTGGGAATCCTAAATGGAGAGCCAGCTCCATTAGGGAGAATAAAGAAGAAAGAGAGGTAGAATGAAATACACACACTACTGCAGTCTTAGAGCTCAACAAAGGAATCATGGCATCTCTTTATTAAAACAGAGTATAAGATACAAGAGTCATACACACATCAGCCTATCAGAATCTAAGACCCATATATGGAGGGTGAATCAGCATTTTTCACACTGTCTGCGCATGTACCAAAGCAAGCATCGTCTCACATCACACAGTCCATAGACTCAGAAACACACAGAAAGGCAATATAGGCAGGTTAAGGCAGCTTTCAAGATCAGATGAATTCCCACATTAATCCTTAATTACCAACATTCGACCTTATGGCATGGGTCACACTGATCCTATTGTTTTAGGTTTGTACCTAAACATTAACTAGTCTTGTTTCTTTACTTTTCCTGGAGCCACGGAGCCAGGAGAGCCTTTCTGTCAATATCACTGGTCAATTACATTTGTTATTTATTAATCAGGTAGACAGAGAGAATCTCTGCTAACCTCTAGTTTAAGGAATCTTAGAAATTTGATTAAAAATACTTGCTGTAAAAAAAAGCAATCAAGCCGTCAACCTGACCATCTTCATGCATGTCTCGTTACTTGCCCTCTGCAACCCCAGGGCTTTGATCGCTACACATCAGAATCTCTTTAAAACTCACACACACCAGGTGTGTCCTCCCTTGGGGCACTTCACTAGAATACACCAACAGAAAGCCAAAATATCACATAATCAGCCAAGATGATATATTTTGCCTTCTTTTAATGCACGAAAGTAGTGTAACATTGCCAAGTATTTATTTTGCATTGTCAATGTGCAAGAAACCGGATGGATCTTAGGCTTTCAAAGTTCGCTTTCTTTGCTGTTTGGCTGGTTGGTTGCCTGAGCAAGCTGAAAACTTTGGCATTGTTTTGAGGATAGGCAAATGAAGAAAGGAAGCAAAGTGAATAGCAGCAAGATAGGGAGCGGCTCGCCTCCCCCCACCCCCTCTTCTCTGTCTCCTATAAAGATGAAAATTCCACAAAATAAAATAGCCTTGACTGTTCCCCCCCAACACCAGGATTTAATGCAGCCTGCCCTCCCCCCCACACACACACACACACTCACACTCTCTCACACACAAACATAAAACCCTCCCATCCACAAAAAAAAACCCCAGGAGCACTTATAGGAGACGTCTTCCCTCCATGCCGACAGAAACAAACTGAATTTTTTAAAAAACTGAGAACTCTTACCACAGCTCCACCTTCAGGCTGTAAGAGTAAAAACAATCAAAACAAATTTAAAAAAACAAACACAGTTCTCTTAAACACAACCCCACCTATAGGCCACATGAGTAAGAACAGTAAAAAAATAATTAAATCAAAATAAACAAACAAATTCAAATAAAGTCAAATAAAGTCAAAAACAACAAATTCATATCACCACCACCCAGATCACCCCTAACCAAAAAACAAAACAAAAAACACACACCCAAGAAACTGCCCAGCACAGCCGGGCACCAATATGCTAGTACATAATAAAATCCATATTGTATATATTGTAGTTATCCTTTTCCCCCTAAGTATAACAATTAAAGTGTTTGTATCATCTCTCAAATTTGGAACAATAACAACAATAATAAAAAGGAAAAAGAAGAGAAAAAATCCAAGGAAAATAAACTCATGCTACCATTGGAAAAAATATTCATGCTATTTCAACAAATATAATCTTGCTTTTGCATGTTAGTTAGATTCTTTCCAAAAATATAACATTCCTTGTGGGGGGAGGTGTTGTATCCTTTATTACCGAGGATTGCGTATGCTACAACTGGTTTCCATGTTTCCCAAAAAATTGTTAGTTTTGGACAGAACTTTTTTGCATTTCAATTCCTCAGTTAATTTATCATTCAAAGCTGTATCCCATAACTCTTTATACCAACAGGATTGTTTTAATTCAAGCAATTCACAACAACACTGAAGTATTCTCAAGATAGCAGCAATTTGCCACCCTTAATTATTTATTGGTAGTCTGGCTGGACATCCCACTATGGTAATGGAGTAGACCATACAGCCAGTGACTCAAAGCCAAGTGTTGGGCGGTGGTTAACTAACCTGACTCCTTAAAGGGGCCAACAGCTACGGGCAGATGAACCCCTTTAGGTGGGGTGATGGTCCTCCTCAGTGGAGGAAATGCAATTGGAAACCATCATATTGGGACAGATGGCAAAATGAGCGCTGGAGGAACAGTCATGGAGGCGGAAGAGGCCATACCAGATGGACTAGCTGTGAAGGCGCACCTTGTCCATATCCTCAAGGCTGCAGCAGTCCATTGCAGTCCTGGTGTTAAATCCTGCCTGTTTCATCTCATATGTGCTGCAGGAGATGGCTCAGTGATCATAGTATGTGGGTCACTTTATGACAAGCTGGGATCCACCTTAAACAAATTCACGCCAATGGCATTTTCCTGCTTCAGGAAAAAAATGCATTCTTAGATGTGAGTTGCAGCCAATGACGACTTACTGCTTAGATCTGTGCAGAAAAAGCTCTGGTGGTGTAGTGGATTAACTGCTGTACTGCAATGAAAAGGTTGTGAGTTTGATCTTGACCAGGGCTCAAGGTTTACTCAGCCTTCCATCCTTCTGAGATCAGTAAAATCAGTACTCAGCATATTAGGGGCAAAATGCTAAATAACTTGTGAACCACCCAGAGAGTATACTAAGTGCTATGAGGAGGTATATAAGAGTGATTGCTTTGCTTTTTGGAAGCACTGAACGACATAACCTTAAGACACTTGTACATAAGTTTTGCAACGGAGGAAAGAAATCAAGGATCATGAAATCATTGTGGTACTTACGACAGGTGGCCTTCTCCTGCATAGGAAGAGCAGCAACTGCCACTCCAGCTCTCCCATTTTATAACTCAAATCCAGAATCCAGCCCCTTCCTAGGATTTTCTTGCCTTCTGGGCGGAACCAAATAGTCCATAGGGATTATATCTATAGGTACATCTGGGAACATTCTTTCCATGTTACATTTGTTTCTGTCTTTTTCTCCTTCAATCACTCCCATTTGTAAATTCCCTGGTAGGAGGACCTGTTGCTATTTTATATCACTTCTATTTTTAAACCACTTTCTAATGTATGAATATACAAACAACAACAAATTCTTTATTACACCCCAAGGCCAGTGTTACAATATCACAAAATCAAGCTGCTTGACACAAGTGAGGCAACCTAATAAAACTATCACAAAATCATGGACACCAGATTATATATACAATAGCAACATACAACCAGAGTTACAAGGGATGTTATTTCTATGTCCTGCAGTCATATTCTATGACAGTCAAGTTGTAATCTGGAAGCATTTTCCTTATTCCTTTGATTTTATCTTGCCTTTATGAATGCAAGTTACATACCATGCGAATCTAGAGACCGCTATCATCATATCTTGCCCTTCACCCGATAAAAGAATATTCAATGTCCTGACTTTATTGTTAGACTTCAAGTTCGGGAAAACAGTAAAAAGGTCTCTCCTGTGTTTATTATATAGGGGACACTCTAGCAGAATATGCTCAGAGGTTTCTATCGTATTTAGCTGACATGGGCATAAACGCTCGAGTGCTAGGCCTTTCTTAAAGAAATCCTCCCTGTAGAAGGAGGGAAGCATGTTATACCGAATAAGTGTGAAGGAACGTCTATGATCGGGATTTCTTATTAAAGACAAGTATGCTAAGGGCTTAGCAACATTGAAAGTTGATCTATCAAACAATGGGGAGACTAGTTTACTTAAATCATTTTGGCGATGTATATCGAGAATTCTTTGTTTTATTAACTCTCTAGCATGAATAGATCCTAAGGAAAGAACATAAGGTTTTGAAATGCCATAAGTGGTTAGTGTCCTTTCAAGAGAGCTAATCCATGGTGGCATCCAAGGGTCTGACATCACTAGTTTGAGTAAGCCAGATGGGGCAAACAGAATTCTTATCCAATAATTAGCCACGTTTATTAACAGTCTTGCTCGCACTGTATACATTCCAGTTTCTAATCTCAAAGCCGTGTTGGAAATACTGCAAGGGGACTGTAAAATTGTCCTAAGAAACTTTGATTGCGTGACCTCAAGCGGATTTATGTTTGAGTCAAAATACAGAGGGGATCCATACAACATTTGGGCAAGTGACTTTGCTGAAAAGAGTCTAAGGGCCGCAACTACATTATGCCCACCTTTCCTCCAAAGGAAGTTTTGTATAGCGGCCGCACTTTTTTTTATATGAATATAAAAACATGGGGAGTTATCCTGGACCAAAGGCCCAATTGGTCACACACTGTCTTCTACATTGTCAAACCAAATGTTATAGATAGCTTCTGAGCAGGACATGAGAACACTAACATTCTCCTGTACGTCTCTCTTGTCCTACCACAGACCTGTGAAAACCAAGAATCACTGTGCATAAAAACAGAATTATTTGCAAACTTACTCTAATGTTATAATGCTGTGATGGTGAACCTTGGCACTCCAGGCATTCTCGGATTTCAACTCTGATGCACGTGTTTGTCTGAACATCTGTTGCTGGTTCAGATTTAAAGCAAATGAATTAACATTCAGCACTGGAATAAGCAGGAGACACAAAAACCCATCCCACATCTAACATCCTTTGCTGTATGATGTTTTCTGCCTTTCAGTTTATTTTCAGTTGTCAGAATTAAGCTAAGGAGAAAATTATAAAAAAATATTAGAGGACAAGTAGGTGAAAATCACTTGGAAGGTGCAGATTTTGTTCCCCACCTCCATTCTTATTTTGACATTAAAAAGCAGAAACAAGAGAACAAACAGCACAATCCATTTCTGCTTTACACCTGAGATGTGTTATACAAACAATGAAACTTAAAAAGAACCCATTCAGGTTGCAATCCTTTGGTGTTCAGAAACTGGAGGTGACAACCAGCATAGTGAAATACAGCTCTTTTATTTCTGGGGTCTGAACACAACTTGGACGGTAACAATGGGGACTTATATACACAATAAACTGGATACAAAACAGCGGGAACAAACATTATAGGATGATTTGAATACATGTTACAAAGTATATACATTTTGACAGTTCTGATCCACGCTTCTCAGCATTTGAACTTTGCGCGCTCGAAGTCTCGCGATACTACGCGAGCTGCTGAGATTTTGCTGCTGTCAAACAGCGAGGCTGTTTGACAGTAATTTGTGTGGTTCTTTGGCAGTTTGAATGTTCAAAATTTCACCAACACATTTATTCATACATAACAAATCCTAAACTCACTTACTCTGAAAGAAACTCTACTGAACTTAATACAAGTCATATCTGAAAAAGAAGTAAGAACATGCATGTTCAGTTTTACTCACATTGGTTGGGTAAATGTATACTAGAGAAGAATAAGACTTGTCATAGAACAGTTAGTTATGGAGCCAACAGCATTGGAGAAAATTCTTGATGTAATACTGAACAGCACCCGGAATCAAGTTTGTGATATGATCTTTAACAAATGACATACATACAGTGGTTGCATCACTATCAGGTTTGACATTGTAATAAATGGATGCTGTTGTTGCTTTCCTTCCTAAGATAGTAATGAATTCCTGAGGTCAGGGGTTTGAAGTTTGGCCATAAGAACATAAGAACAGCCTTGTTGGAAAAGGCCACAGCCCATCTTGTAAAGCATTCTGTCTCACACAGTGGCTCACCATTTGCTTCAGGGATTCCCATGCAGATGCCTTCACCTGCTTAGGATTCCCTGGAAATGGCATTGAGAGATATCCTGCCTATCTCTCCAACCCGGAAGTAGTCCTTAGGTATGCATAATTGTAGCCCTTGTCCTCCATGAACTTGTCTAATCCTTTCTTAAAGCTGTCAAGACTGACAGCTGTCACCACTTTTTCTGGCAGGGAGTTCCATAGACCTCTGGGTGAAAAAGTACATTTGTACTTTTATTTGTTTGAGAACTTTTCTCTTATTTATTTGAGAACTAGTACCCAAAAGGTTCAGGGAGTGCCCCCTAGTTCTAGTGTTATGCAATAGGGAAAGCCGTTTTTCCTTATCTACTTTGTCCACACTGTGCATGATTTTATAAACCTCTTAGACGCCGTCATTCAAGAGGCAAAATGACACTTGCTGACTTATTATCTCTACCCTTCCTATTGATCCCTAGCATCAAGTTTGCATTTTACACTACTGAGGCACACTGGGTTGACACCTTCATTGAGCTGTCCACCAAGACACCAAGGTCCCTTTCCTGGTTTGTCGCAGAAAGTTCAGAACACATCAGTTTATAAATGTAATTGGGTTTTTTTGCCCCAACGTGCATCACTCTGCACTTACTAATGTTGAAGCTCATTTGCCACTGTTTTGCCCACTCCCACAGTGTCAAGAGATCCCTCTGGAGCTGCTTAAGAGCACATACAGAATCAAAAAGACTAACCCTGAAAGAGCTCAGAGCTTTTAAAGGCTGGTGTGGCTCCACCCCTCTGAGTCACAGTTCAGGGAAGGGCCTAGTGTAGCTGCGCCCCCTCCTCCTTGTTACAGGAAGCTTCTAGCTGCTTCCTCTATTTGAACAGAGGTGGCACTTAGCAGTTTAAATTATCAATTTAAATTAGTGGAGGCCTCTAAAGCAGCTCTACTCCAACTGCAAACATGCCAAAAACTTACCAGTGCTCACTTCCTTTGTTTGGCTCTCCTCAGCAGCAGCTCTGCTTAGGAGCACATGCAGAATTAAAAAAAAGGGCCCAGGTGCACATTCGTTTCCCTTGAAGATCGTCATAACAATCTGGGACTGTGGGAATGTTTGATGGATGTTGAAATGTGAAACCTTATTGGGTGACTGTTGTGTATGCAAGCATATTATCTGCCACTGCACGCAACTCAGCTGCCAGCCATAGCACAGCTGAGGAAGCACAGCCCATGCGACCCCCAATCACCCAATCAGCAACTAGCGCGGGAAACCTCCCCGCCACAGGTGAACCTTAGTCAGGTTAGGTGAACCTTAGGAAGGATTGCGTGGTGGAGTACATTGCTGCGCTGAGACTGGTGGCTGTTCCTTGCCGGTGGGAAACCTTCCTGGCCGAGGCGCTGCGAGACCACCTCCTACACAGCATGCAGGATGAGGAGGCCCAGCGGAGACTGTTGGCCCAGGATGAGGACATCACGTTTGAGCAGCTCCTGTAGGCTGCCCAGGCTGCAAAGGCCATAAAGGATGGAGTGCAGGCATGCCGGGCGAGAAACACAGCCTCAGGAAACCCATCGTCCGCCGTACAGGCCCACAGCTGTTCGTCTCGCAGGGAGTGAGAACCGAGAGATGCAGCAGCCGCTGCCATATCCTCATCTGACCTCAGTGATAGTGAAAGTGAACCAAAGGTCCAGGAGGTGAGGAAACGGCCTTCCGAGAGGAGAGACACTGCCGAGACACTGCCGAAGCAAGCCAACGCTGCGAGGGGTGCGGGGGCACACACGACCGGAAGCGGTGCCCCTTCAAGAAGGCAGAGTGCCACAATTGCAGGCATGTGGGCCACTTCACGAAGGTGTGCAGACAAACCAGAAGCCGAGACCCTGGCCGGACCAGCCACCAGAAGGACGAGGACGTTGGGAAGGTGCACGCGGGAGACACAGTGGTGAGAGGTGTGTCGGACCAGTGCACCCATTTTTTTGTGAAGGTACTGTTGCAGGGGGTCCAGGTGAAGATGGAGGTGGATTCAGGGACTGCCTACTCCATAGTCTCGCAGATGGAGTTTCTGCGAATACCCCCTAGGGACCGCCCCAAGCTGAGAGCCCTCAAAACAAACTTGCAGGATGTTCGGGGAAATTATATCCCAATCCTGGGGGTGGGGGACTTCACCATCCATTTCAAAAACTTCACAAGGAAGTTGCCCTTAGTGGTTCTTAAGGGGGGTCCAGTTGTCCCCTGGGGACCCAGTGGTTCGAGTCGCTGGGCATTGCATTGACTGGCATCAACGCCGTCCGAGGCAACCCCATCTAAGACGTGTGCAATGCACACCCAGCGGTCTTCAGGAAAGGACTTGGGGAGTACAGGGGGCCTCCTGTGGACTTTGATATTGACCCTTCCATTCGGCCCGTACGCATCAAGCCGAGAAAAGTGCCTTTTGCACTAAAGGACAAAATAGAGGCGGAATTGGACAAACTGGTGGGTCAGGGGATTTTGGTTCCGGTGGACTCCACGGACTGGGAGACACCGATTGTAACTGCCATGAAATCTAATGGGGAGGTTAGGATTTGTGCTGATTACAAGTGTACTATCAATAAGGCAATCCGCCCCAATGCCTACCCGGTGCCGGTAGTTAACCACTTGCTGGCCAAGTTACATGGGGGGAGGTGTTTTGCAAAGCTGGATCTAGCGCAGGCTTACCAGCAGTTAACAGTCACACCTGCGGCCGCAGCTGCCCAGACGATAGTTACGCACAAGGGTGTGTTTAAGGTGACACGCCTCTAGTTTGGCGTGAACACAGCTCCTGGTATATTTCAGGAGCTTGTGGAACACCTACTTAAGGGACTCCCCGGGGTGTTGCCATACTTTGACGATGTATTGATAACAGGTGGGGATGAGTCAGAGCTAGCTCAGAGGTTAGCCCGGGTCCTGACTGTGTTTGAAAGGGCTGGGTTATGCCTGAGAAAGGACAAATGTGTTTTTTACACAAACAAAGTAGAGTTCCTGGGGTTTCGGATCACCCCCGACGGTGTAAAGCCCTCAAAATCGAAGGTTGCAGCTGTTCAGGACGCCCCAACACCAGCTACTAAGTCAGAGCTGCAGTCGTTCTTGGGGCTCCTGAATTTCTACCACTCCTTCCTTCCACGGAAGGCATCGGTGGCAGAGCCGCTACACTGCCTGCTGAAAAAGGACGCAGTCTGGCAGTGGGGGGAGGCTCAAGAGCGAGCATTCAGTGAGTTAAAGCAGCTCCTCTCTTCCGAGATGATATTAACTCACTTTGACCCCAAGAAGCCCACAGTGTTAGTTTTGATGCCTCACCAGTGGGCGTGGGGGCTGTCCTCTGCCATGTGTTTGAGAATGGGAGGGAGGCACCGACTGCATTCTACTCGAGATCCCTCTCGAAAGCAGAGCGCAGCTATGTCCAGACAGACAGGGAGGCCCTCGTGATCATCGCAGGGACAAAGAAATCCCTTGATTTCCTGTATGGGAGGGAGTTCACCATTGTCACAGACCACAAGCCGCTGTTAGGTATATTTGTCATGACCAAGCCCACCCCACAGATATTGTCTCACAGAATGTTAAGTTGGGCAATCTTCCTAAATGCATACCAGTTCACGCTGGTACATCACCCAGGGAAAGACATCGCACACGTGGATGCACTTTCCAGGTCTCCCCTACCAGAGCTGGGGGAACCCGAGTGTGAGGTTGAGCAAGAGCACCAGGTGCTGCTCATTGAGTCCCTCGAATCGCCCCCCAGTTGTGCCTGCGGATATCGCCAAGGCAACTGCCAAAGGCAAGGTTTTGTCACAAGCGCTGGCTTGGGTTAAGAAAGGCTGGCCCTTAACATCTCCATCCGAAAAACTTGCATCATTCTTCAGGAAGTGTTTCGAGATCTCACTCGAGAGATGATGCCTCCTCTGGGGCCAGAGAGTAGTAATTCCTGAGGTCTTGCGAGCCAAGGTGCTCCGCCTGCTCCACACAAGCCACCCGGGAATCGTGAAGTCAAAAGCTCTAGCGAGGAGCTACTTCTGCTGGCCCAATATAGATGAGGATATAGAGAAATTGGTGGGCTGGTGTGAGAGTTGCCAATGATCACAGCCCAAAGAGCCTAGGCTACCCCCCCAGGGAGTGGGACACAGCCCGTGGTCCGTGGTCCAGAATCCATGTGCATTTTGCGGGCCCTTCAGGGGCACAATGTTCCTACTCGTGGTTGAAGCATTCTTGAAATGGCTCAAGGTCATTCCAATGCGCAACATATCCTCCGTAGCCACAATCAAACACCTGAGGAGGGTGTTTGTTTGCTTTGGCATCCCCGACGTGCTAATTTCAGATAACGAATCCCCTTTCATGTCCGCAGGATTCCAGGCATTCCTCAAGCAGAATGCAGTCAGGCACGTCACCTCTGCCCCTTTTCACCCAGCCATGAACGGCCAAGTAAAGCACCTGGTCCGCACCACAAAGGAGGCACTAAGGAGGATGGGTCCAGGGGACTTGGGGCTACAACTCTGTCAGTTCCTCATATGCTATAGGGTCATCCCACTGGCCTTGGGGCAATCCCCTATGGAACTCCTAATGCGGAGAAGAATCTCAATGTTGTTTGACCGCCTGGATCCTTCTAGGGTGGAGGATAGGGGTACGAATGTGGCAACAGAGGAGAGGAAAATGTTTGAGGCAGGCGATCCAGTTTACTGTAGAAACTATGTAAGCTCAGGACCAACGTGGGTACCTGGGGAGGTAGTGGAACAAACTGGGCCAGTATCGTACAAAGTCATAACAGAGTCAGGATTACTGTGGCGGAGACACGCTGACCAGCTTAGGAGAAGGGTCACAGAAACCACCAGGGAGAGTGACTCAGAGGAACCCACTGGAGGGAGCGATCCAGGGGAACCAGCATTAGGGCTACCCCCCCCCCCCACCCATTTAAACCAAGGGGGGGTGAGTACAGGACTCAGCATGGCAGGCTGCATAGAGCCACAGGAGTCCATCGCCCAACCCAAGGATGAGTTTGATTTTTTTTAAGATGAGGGGAGTTTACGCGAGTGTTCCCCCACTCATCCCAGTGAGCAGCGGGGTTTTGAGTTCTCCCAACGGTCCCCTCATCCTCTCTGAGTCAGAGATACCCCATCCCTGCCCTTGCCAGGATTCTATGGGACTCTGCAGTTCTCTCGAGGGGAAAGACCAGGTGCAGCGGGCGACCCGGACAGTACCACTGAACTGGCGGGTCGACCACAGCGCAATTGCCGGCCCTCACAATGGTTGAGGGACTTCGCCCCATCCTAGGAGGGAGGGATGTTGTGTATGCAAGCATATTATCTGCCACTGAACGCAACTCTGCTGTCAGCCATAGCACAGCTGAGTAAGCACAGCCCATGCGACCCCAATCACCCAATCAGCAACTAGCATGGGAAACCTCCCCTCCACAGGTGAACCTTAGTCAGGTTAGGTGAACCTTAGGAAGGTATGCAGTACGTTCCAATGACATCACTGCTACCACAAACAATGGGTGCTCTTGGGGGGAAATTCAAATGCAATGTATGATATATAAGGAGCTGCGTCTCCACCGTTTTGCCATGTACAGATTGACCATGCTGCTTCCTCTGTTTGAACAGAGGTGGCTCTTAGCAGTTTAAATTATCAATTTAAATTAGTGGAGGCCTCTAAAGCAGCTCTACTCCAACTGCAAACATGCCAAAAACTTACCAGTGCTCACTTCCTTTGTTTGGCTCTCCTCAGCAGCAGCTCTGCTTAAGAGCACATGCAGAATTAAAAAAAAGGGCCCAGGTGCACATTCGTTTCCCTTGAATCGTCATAACAATCTGGGACTGTAGAAATGTTTGTTGGATGTTGAAATGTGAAACCTTATTTGGTGACAGAGAGGAAAAGGAGGGACAATGGATGAATGATGGGTTTGGTTATCTTAGAATGTTAGAGAAGGAACACCATCATTATTGTTAAGTACAGTGGTACCTCGCTTAAAGAGCATAATGCGTTCCACGGGATTGCTTTTTAAGTGAGTTTGCTCTTTAAGGAAACACCATTGTAAGTGACCAATTGTGACTGCTGGTGGGGGGATTGCAAAACCCAATTTAGTTGTTAAGTTAATTTTTGGTTGGTTTTAGTTGTTAAGCGAGGTGACCATTCAGAGAAAATTCTGCTCTTTAAGCGAGTTTATTTTTATTTATTTATTTATTTATTGTTTAGATTTCTATACCGCTTTACTCCCCGAAAAGGGAACTCGAAGCGGTTTACAATAATAATGCTAAACAATACAATAATGCAATATATAAATAAGATACAAAATGTCAATGATACAACATATCAATTACAGTAAAACAAAGAAAAAACAAAGTCAGGAATCATACAGTACAAGTTAAATCAGAATAAGCAAAAAGATCCAAGGGGGGGGGGGGGGAGGTCGAAGCCCAAGCTCAACGACCTTAACAAGCCTAAGAGTGTCTTCAGCTGCCAAAGTCCGCAACATAGCCAAAGGCTGAATGTCTATAACCACAGCAAAGCCAGGGAACACCTGGCCCTTACACAGCTACAGCTGCTCCTGCGCTCTTTTGAAGCCCTCCTGGCGGGTGGAGCCAGGAGGGAACGGACTGCCGGCGGCCTCAGCTGTCGCTCATCTCCCATCCTGGGCCGGTGGAATGAGCCCAGGAGAGACGCGGCGAAGACCCTTAGGTAGACAAAAGTCTGGGGGGGAGGGCAGCACAGATGGGAAAGCCGCCTCTTTCCTGCTCCTCTTCTGCCCACCCAGGCCTTAGGTGGGCGAGGGGGGGCGGCGCTGATGGAAAAGCCGCCTCTTTCCCCCCAACGGCTCCTCTTCTGCCCACCCAGGCCTTAGGTGGGCGAGGGGGGGGGGCGCTGATGGAAAAGCCGCCTCTTTCCCCCCAACGGCTCCTCTTGTGTTAGTCTCTAGAGTTAGTCGCTAAGCGAGGTGCTCTTTATGCAAGGTTTTACTGTATGTTTAAAGCAGGAGGAAAGAGGAGTTTACCTATACTTGCTTGTGAGTAGAAAAGTAGAAAATGTAATTCTAATTGTTTTAGCTGGCTGTGCCAGGAAATATAGATAGATATACCTTTCTTGTTTTACCAGGAAAAGGGGGAAAGGTCAAAATGTTCCCCTTTTTTTGTACTTTTTCCTTCATAGAATAAAGTTGACTTTTTACAGAAAACATTTGCCAGAGCAGAGCAGCAACACCTGCTGGGGAGCATTGGATGTCTACTTAATACCTTTACTTCCGCCACCGTTGCTGCTTCTGAGGCTCCTGGATGCCCACCCCACTCACGCTCGGACAGCCTGGCCAGAGCGGAGAGGCAACACCTACCGGGGAGCAGCAGGCGGCTACTTAAGACCTTTACTGCCACCACCATTGCTGCTTCTGAGGCTCCTGGATGCCCACCCCGCTCATGCTTGGTCATCCTGGCCAGAGCAGAGTGGCAATACCTGCGGGGGAACAACGGGTAGAAAAATGGAGCTTACTCCCACCACCGTTGAGATCAATGGTGGTCTGCTTTTATCCCCCATGTGGAACGAGGACAGCGGGACCAGAGTGGGCAATGGACTAGTGGCCACCCCTTCCAACCAGGAGTACTTGGGATCATAGAGGGGCTGGGGGTGCACATGGGGGTGGGTCTTAGATGGGATGGGGAGGGGGGAGTGAGATGGCCCTGCCGGTCAGGAGGGAGGAGTGGCATTCTGACTGGGGAGGGCAGGGAGGTTCCTGGGGCAGAAATTGGTGTTGTGATGGGCATGGGGAGATATGGTGGGTACCGATGGGTGGGCCAGACTCGGGGAATGAGGGACCGATGTTTGATATCTGTCCCTCATTCCAGCCCCATGGCTACACCTTTAGGTCCTGTGCAGCTGGTCCAAAGTGCCCCTTCCCTTAGGCTGCTACTGATGAATGCCAGGTCAGTCTGCAATAAGGCCCCCCTGATTCTAGACTCTATTTTGGGAGAACGGGCCAACCTGGCATGCATCACTGAAACCTGGCTGACACCAGAGGACGGTGTGCCTCTTTCAGATATATGTCCAGCCGGGTTCAATATTTGGCACTAGCCTAGAGGGGAGGGGCGGTGGTGTCACCATCATAGCCAGGGAGTCACTGGGAGTTGCCAGAGCTGCTGCTCCTCAAGTTCTGGGTTGTGAGGCCCTGCTCCTTCGGTTGGGCCCTAAGGGTCAGTTTGGGAGTCCTATTCCTGTAACTACCCCCTTGCAGGTTAACAGATTCTCTGCCCAGGCTCCTCGAGGCCGTCTCGATGTTGGCGTTGGAGTTCCCTAGGCTAATGTTTCTGGGGGACTTCAGTTTGCCTTCATTGGGGGCTGGTTCCAAGATAGCGCAGGATTTCATGGCTTCCATGGCAGCTTTGTGCCTGACTCAGGTAATTCAGGACCCAACCAGGTGCAAGTGGCCACACCCCAGATTTAGTTTTCTTGTTGGAGCAGTGGCTGAGTGATCTGAAATTACAGAAACTAGTCATAACACCTGTGCCATGGTCAGATCACTATCTGGTGACTCTAGACTTTCTGGGGGTAGCACTCCATCATAGTGAGGTAGGACCTATTAAATTGGCCTGCTCCTGGCGACTGATGGATTCCGATGGATTTAAAGTGAAAATGGCTACAGGCCTAAAATGAACAACAAACAGCCAAGGAAGTGTCAAGATCTTTAAATGACAAATGAGTGAAAGGGATAAGGAAAGAGGACAGAGACATTGCAGAAAAGCTCAATGCATTCATTGCATCAATGTTCATTGTGCCATTTAAAGAAAGGCAGGTGAAGAGATAATGTCTCAGACAAATGAAAAACAATGAAATTTTAGAGCTAACTGATAAACTACAAACTAACTGGTAATTTGCACTGCAGTATTCATCAAAGAGTTTTGAATGAAATTGGAGTTGAAATTGCCAAACTGAGAAGAGAAATCAGCAACTAATAAATAAAATCAACTTATACTGTACTCATATTGGAGCTACTATCCCTGAGGAAAGTAGGGAACTTGGGGCACTTCTCTTTTTCTCCATACTACTCTCCACCCCTCATCATATACTCAACCACTGTGATTCAATCTTGCTGTAAACCAGTGTTTCCAACCCTTTGGTTTTTGGACTTCAATTCCCAGAAGCCTAAGTCAGTTCTCAAAAGCACTGATAAGCCAATGTACTGAGTTTGGCTCCTGGGATTTGAAGTCCTCAGTTAGCAGTTTGTCCACCCTCAAACTCCATATATATATGACACACACACACACACACACACACACACACACACACACACACACACACACACACACACACACACAACATTGTTGCCCATTCTGAAAAAATGTGCACCCACCCACATCTAGAATCCTGGCTATGGCCCTGGGGCATGGGCCCCACGTTGCGAACCACTGCCATAACAAATAGGATAACTCCATTATCTGTACAGCCATATCACAGATGAAGTCAGCAGCTAAACAGTTAATGTTCTGGGAACTAAGAAATGGACTCAAGCAAATCCCAGCAAAAATTGCTAATTTGTCCCTGACACTTTCACAACCCAGTGTTCTCTAAAGACAGCATTGTGCTATCAATCCATGAACATTCCATGGGGTTTCAGCTGCACGACTCTTATTAATTTTAATAGAAGTCAGGAGAATAAAATGCTGAGCAAAGCACTTTGAAAATGTGCTCCATTCTAGGGAATATATTGCTTTCCTTTGTGCCATTGGACACCTTTAGAAAACATAGCTGAATGATGCATCATTTCAATAGCTTGTGCTTTTGTGCTAACTGTTAGCAGTGTGGGTGCCTGGTTGGTCTACACAACCATGGACAATAGACTTCATTGCTGAATAAATTACTTCAGAACACATCCACCTGGAAGAGACAAAAATCAACAGATATTCACATTATAATATTTGCATGTGTACTGAGTACTGCAGGATGGAATGAGCTCCCGTCTTTGTCCCAGCTCCTGCCAACATAGCAGTTCAAAAGCAAGAAATTGCAAGTAGATAAATAGGGACCACTTCAGTGGGAAGGAAACAGTGTTCCGTGCGCTCCGGTGTCTAGTCATGTCTGCCACATGATCACGGAAACGTCTGCAGAAGCAGACAACGCTGGCTTTGAAACAGAGATGAGCACTGAACCCTAGAGTCGGATATGACTGGATTTTGAGCAAGGGAAACCTTTTAGGTTACTCAGGGAAATGCAGGCAGAGCAGCTAAAGCTCAGACAACGTTCTCCTGAGTAATCCTATCTATATCACTATGATTTTTGTGTTTTAACAGTTTTCTAAGTCCCTGCTGGGGCAATGCACTGAACAGTTTCCATCAATTGATAGGATTAGCTAGCCTATTAGACAGAATTAAACTTGGTCCATCTACATTTAGCCTGCAGGAGGCATCAGAAAATCAGCTGTCTATCTTTCCTTATCTCCCCCATCCCCTCTAGGGTGATTCAATCTGTATGACCAATGGAGAGTCATGCTAAATCGTGTTGTAATAAAATAATTATAATTTAAGAAGCAAAATCTACTTTCTCTTCTGTACTCCCCCACTCTATTCTGTTCGTGTATCAGTGCCAAGAGGGGTAAGGGAATACAAGGAGTAGGTCAGCATCTCAGGGTTTCTTTTAAAAGTAGATTTTCCAACTACACAAATGCCCCATCTGACTACACATCTCAAGAAGTCACAAACACATATTCAGGCTGAGTGTTTGCTTCAGTGTATGCTACTCAGCAATAATGATGAAGACAAAGAAAATAAAGTCAAAAAGAAGTTGTTTGATTTGTGTCTGGGCAGTCTAATATAAGACCTTGCTAGTTAGCTCAGCGATTTACACAAGGGAGTTAAATTCCCAAGTCTGGGAGAAGACCCAGCCCATGTGGTTTTGGCCAAGCTGCATAGATCCAGGTGGCCTCTAGAAGGAGAGGATCATCAATCAGTTTGGTATTTTCTCTACCTAGAAGGCTCTGGAAAAGGTTGCCATTGGTCCAGAATTGATGTGATGGCACACTATTATTATTATTATTATTATTATTATTATTATTATTATTATTATTATTATTATTATTATTATTATTATTATTATTATTACTACTACTACTACTACTACTACTACTACTACTACTACTACTATGATTTAAGTGTGGAACCCAAGCACTTCCTAATTCTCATAAGTATGTGTTGCATTGCATCAAGTCAATTCTGATTTATAGCAACTTTTACAGGGTTTTTTAGGTAGAGAAATACCTTAAAGATACGTGGTTGTGTAGAAATACAAAGGCCAACAGAGGCAAAGACCAAAGCTAAATGCGAAGATTAGGATTTGCTAGAAAAAGCAATAACTTCACAGTCTCTCAGATAAAAAGATTACATATAAAAGCATCAAAACATACTATATTATATCATCAAAGGTTTTTCCATATTTTTTTTCAAAATGGACATTGCATAATTCAATTAAATTCCTTTATTGTGATCAACTGATTAGATATAAATTAGTAGCAAAATAATATGCTAAATGATATTATTAAATACAAATTAAGTGTACATTTCACATAATTAAAATGATCTTTATACATTTTTATAATACCATTTCCTAACCACAAGCTAATATTACTGTGGAAAAGCAGTCCACTGGGCAGTGGTCCATAAGTAGATAGTACATATAGTGCTCATTAGCTCTTTCAGGAATCTATCTATACCCATTATAAAAGAGAGGTGTGTGTTTGTAAACACACACCCCAACACCCAGCTCCCTGAAATTTGTATCAGACTTACCTTGGGTGCTTGGGTTGGTCGGCGTGGGGCTCCAGACCTGAGCCCCCCCAAACAGCAAAAACAAAAACTACAGGCCCCAGCAGCCAGTACGCCTGCCAGTGGCCAATCACGGAACCTGGGATGTGCACAGAGTGAGTGGGCTGACAGAGAGAAGTCGGCCCAGCTGAGCCCGGGCCCAGCCAACAACCCATGCCACCGTCCACAGAGAGGACACCAGAGAGCAGGTGCCAGCAGTCCAGATGGGAGCAGGCCTCGGGAAACTGCCCAGCCAGCCTGCCCACAGGCCTCGGGAAGTTGCTGTGGCCAGGCATCCCAACCGGGAGACAAGGCACCCCCCACCCACTACCCGCACCACCACCCGCAGAGGAGGATGTCAGGGAGCAGGTGCCCTGTCCAGCAGTTTAGCTGGGAGCAGGCCTCAGGAAGCCACCCAGTCGGCCTACCCACCCACTGCGGCCAGGCAGCCCAGCCAGGAGCTGAGGCACCCACCCTCCCCACCCACAACTCGTGCCGCTGCCCACAGAGGAGGATGCCAGGGAGCAGGCAGCCAGTCCGACAGCCTAGCCAGGAGCAGGCACCCTGCCCACCAGTCCAGCCCAGTGCAGGCCTTGGGAAGCCACGATGGCGCAGCTGTGAGCTGAGGCGCCCGCACCGCCGCCAACCCACCCTGCCGCCCACAGAGGAGGACACCAGAGAGCAAGTACATGGTGGCTTGCGGGCGAGGTGGGAGGTGGGAATTGCCTTTCTGCGACACGGCTTCGCTCTCTGGGTGCCTCGGTTGGATGCCCAGAGGGAGCGAGGCCAGGCTGCAGGAAGGCAATTCCACCCCTCCCGCCTGAGCCGCCACTTTCCTTCCCACGGCCTGGCCTCACTCTCTAGGCACCTCGGCGGGACACCTGGAGAGCGAGGCCAGGCCGCAGGAAGGCAATTTTCCCCCTCCCGCTTGAGCCGCCACTTGCCTTCCCATGGAACACAAGGTTAGGCCATGGGAAGGAAGGCACCTCCTCCTTTCCCCAGTCTCCCTCCTGGGACCTGGGAAAAAGTGACTGCTTGTGGTGGGAGGGAGACCGGGGAGAGAAGGAGGGGGATGGCAGAGAAAGAGAGAGAAAAGAGTGAGAGAAAGAGAGAGCTCAGTGTGTGTGTGTGTGTGTGTGAGAGAGAGAGAGAGAGAGAGAAAGACAGAGCACCAGCAAGAAAGAGAGAAAAAAAGAGTGAAAGAGAGAGAGCTTGGTGTGTGTGTGAGAGAGAAAAAAACAAAGAAAGACAGCAAGAAAGAGAGAGAGAAAGAGTGTGGTGTGTGAGAGAGAGCTCAGTGGGTGTGTGTAAGAGAAAGAAACAAAGAAAGACAGCAAGAAAGAGAGAGATAAAGACACAGAGAGAGAGAGAAAAGAGAGAGAGAAAGAGAGAGCTCAGTGTGTGAGAGAGAGAGAAACAGAGAGAGTGTGTGAGAAATACAGAGAGAGAAGAGTGAGTGAAAGAGAGAGAAAGTGTGAGAAAGACAGAGAGAAAAAAGAGAGTGAAACAGAGTTCAGTGTGTGTGTGTGTGAGAGAGAGAAAGAATGAGAGAGAGAAAAAAAGAGAGAGAGAGAGTGTGTGTGAGAAAGAAAGAGAGGGAGGAAAAAAGAGTGAAAGAAAGAGAGAACTCTGTGTGTGTGTATGAGAGAGAGAGAGAAACAAAGAAAGAGAGAAAGAGAAAGAGAGCGAGTGTGTGTGAGAAAGACAGAGAGAAAAGAGTAAGAGAAAGAGAGAACTCTGTGTGTGTGTGTGAGAGAGAGAGAGAGAGAACGAAACAAAGAAAGACAGCAAGAAAGAGAGAGAGAAAAAGTGTGAGAAAGAGAGAGAGAGAGGGGGGGGCCTTTGTATTGGACATATTGTTGGAGGCAAAATTATTAGAATGGCACCAAAGAATGGGAACCAGGAAGAGTTGAGAGCACCTGTGATGGCCCCAGCGGGGATAAAAGGACCACGCCGGCCACTACCTTCCCGCAGCCGATGACCAACACCTGACGCTGTGACCTGCTGAGGTCCGGAGCCCCTCCTCCCAGTCCAGCAAACCGGGAGGAGTCGAGAGCACCTGTGATGGCCCCGGCGGGTGGGAAAAGGACTGCACCGGCCACTACCTCCCCGCTTATGACAACTGACACCTGCCGCTGAGGCCCACCGAGGTTCAGAGCCCCTCCTCCCGGTCCAGCAAACCAGGAGGAATCAAGAGCACATGTGATGGCCCCAGTGGGGGATAAAAGGAGTGCGTCGGCCACTGCCTCCCCAACACAGAGGCACGTAGCTTTCTTTCCTGGTCTGTTGTGAGTGTTGAGGCCTGCCATTTGTATGGACTGCAGGGATGGGACTTTGCCCTGGGACTGTCCTATTTTGCTGCCTTGGTGATAGTTTTTTTTGTATATTGTAATGTTGAACCTTTATTTCTTGATTCTGTGTTTAATTGCTAACTTTGATATTATATTTGTAATATGCACCCTTGTGATTTGTAATTAACTTTTATTTTTATTATATTGTATGGTGTTGTTATTTATCTTTGTGCTTCCTTATTAATTGTATTATTATGGTATTGACATGTTGTAATTTGCCGCCCTGAGTCAGCTTCAGCCGAGAAGGGCGGGATATAAATTAAAATTTATTATTATTATTATTAAAGCAAGAGTTGATAATGTCCAGAGGTTTACGATTCGGGAAGAATGATGATGACAGTACGCCCGAGGAAGCAGAAGGAGGAAATTAGTTTAATTGCAGTTGAGGGAGTTCACCAATGCTCTGTTTCCATTTGATACACTTCCCCCCTCCCTTCTTTGATTATCGAAGGCCTCTTTTTCCTGAAGAAATTGGGGAGGGTAAATAAGTTTTTTTGTAAGTTCTGTTTTTATTTTAAATTTCTATGTTTCGGATTAGGGTTTTTTTGTTTGTTTTTTGCACACCTTTAGGGGGACATGGCTGCTCTAGGAACAGAGATGTAATAGAAAGTGAAGGTAGTATCTTGGAATGTGAAGGGTACTGGCTGTCAGATTAAGAGAGAAGATTAGAAGCGGCACTTAGAAAAAAACATGATATAATTTTTTTGCAGGAAACGCATCAAAAATCAGAAGCAGTTAACAGGTTATTTTTAGGTTGGACTAAGATTTATGAAAAAGCATATGGATTGTCAAAGTCAAGAGGAGTTGTGATCCTTATCTCAACCAGACTGGATTTTGGAACAACTAAAATCATTTATGATCCAGAGGGAAGGAATTTGATAATTAATGGGGAAATTGATGATAAGGAGATAACGTTGGCAAATATATATGCTCCTAATAATCATTAAAAAAAAGATAAAGTGTATGATAACCTGGAAAGAGAAAGATGTTCAAAGTCGATTGTAGCAGGAGACTTTAATCTAATTAGATCAACGATTGATTATACCAACATGACTAGGTGTAGTAAAGGGTTGAAAACACAGATTATAGATAACTGGATGTTAGCTCTCGGATTTAAGGATACATGGAGAGAACTTTGTGGAAAAGGCATATACTTTCTTCTCCAAGGTATATAATACATATTCAAGGATTGACTATATATTTATTTCAGAAAAATTGGTTAGAAATTTAGAAGAAATTGAAAATGGGATATTTAAAGAATTGGATCATGCTAGATTGATGCTGGAATTGAGGGAGAAAAAGATGTAAGGAGTAATTGGAGATATGATGCCAGTTTATATAGGGATCCCAAGAATAGAGAGCAGATTATAGAAAAATGGGAAGAAAGTTGGAAGTGGAACGATGATGGGGAAGTAAATTACAATATGGTGTGGGACACCATGAAGGTGGTTTTTAGAGGAGAAAGTATTAAGATGCTCAGTATTAAATGTAGACAGGCTAAGGCAAAACAAAATGAAATTGAGTAGGAAATAAAGAGGTTACAAGAGGAGCACGCGAAGACTAAAAATAGAAAGATCTACGATAGATTACTATAATGCGCTAGATTACTGTAGTGCACTCTACATGGGGCTGCCCTTGATGACCATTCAGAGGCTACAGCTGTTTCAGAATGCAGCTGCACGGGTGGTGATGGGATGTGGGCGTTATGCCCGTGCCTCCCCACTACTCCGGGAGCTGCACTGGCTACCAGTTTGCCTCCAGGTGCAATTCAAGGTGCTGGTTTTGACCTTTAAAGCCATATATGGCAGTGGGCCAGGATACCTGAGAGACAATTGGCAGTAAATTGTATAAAATGTTAAATGGTGACGACGGATCACAGGAAACATTAAGAAAAAATGGGGGAAAGATTTGAATATTAGAATTTTAGAGGAAAGTTGGAGGTATAAATGGAAAAGAAGAATTATGAGATCTTTGTCTGTGGGAGTCATGGAACATAACTATAAAATGTTGTGGAGGTGGTACCTGACACCAGTTAGGTTAAATCAGATGGATTGTACTAAAACAAAAAGTTGCTGGAGATGTAATACTGTTATGGGGACTTATAAACATATGTGGTGGAGTTGTGATGTGGTTAAAGCTTTTTGGCTTAAAATAGAAAATGAAATATCACAAATAATGGGCAGTAATCTTAAACTGGAGTCAGGTACCGCCTTATTGATGGAATTTGATAATATGAATATGGAAGAACATAATAAAGAACTGTTAACAATAATATTGACAACTGCAAGACAATGTATTGCTAGAAATTGGAAGAACGATTCTATAGTAGATATAGAGGAATTGTATAGAGAAATGTGGTAACTTATGTTATTTTGTATTATGTATTGATGACTTTTTTCTTTTATGTATTATTTTCTTTTTATAGAAATAATTTTTTTAAAAAGACTGCATCGTCCCGAGAGTGTCTGCTCGTCCAACCAGAGTGGACCGGTGGGGCTCCCTAGTTGTGCCTTCAGCTAGAGGAGCCCGCCTCTCTGGCACATGAAGAAGGGCCTTCTCCGTGTCCGCACCAGCCCTCTGGAACCTCCTTTAAACAGAATTGAGGCTACAGACAGAACTGCTGCCCTTCAGAAAAAGTCTGAAAACCTGGCTGGCAGGGCAGGTGTGGGACCTTAATAGGAATATGGCTCCAGCCTGTTGGCTCATCCCCAGTTAGTACTTAGTTAATATCCCTCCCTTTGTGTTGTTGAATCCCCCCCCCCCAATTCCCTTTTATTTCTTTTTATTCTTTTATTTGGGGTGGGGGGTAGTAGGGTGGGGAAATGAGTGGGTGATTTGGGATTTTAAAATCTGTTTTTATACATTTTTAGCTGTTGTACACCGCCCTGAGTTGGGTTCTCCAGATTGGGCAGCATATAAATTTAAATAAATAAATAAATAGTATGCAGAAATTGAAAAAGGAACTGGTGGGGAAAGATATTGAAAAGGTAAAAAGAAATTTGATATATCTAAAAAGATAATATTTTGAATACAGCAATAAGAATTCGAGACTATTAGAAAGGATGGCTAAGGAGAAAAGAGAGAAAAGAGAGATTGGTTTTTTGACATCTAAAGGGGGAATCAGGTGCAATAAGATGAAAGATAAAATTAAAATAGTTAATGACTTCTATCAGGAGCTATATTCAGAAAAGGAAGTTAATACTGAAAGGCTAAGAGAATATTTGGGAAAACAAATAGGGCAAAAGTTAAATCAGCAGCACAATGATTTAATGGAAGAAAGAATAACGGAAACCGAAATTAAAGATGCTATTACAAAATTGAAAATAGGCAAATCACTGAGGGAGGATGATTTATCTTCAGAGTTCTATAAGGAGTTTAAAGAAATAATTATCCCAAGATTAGAAAAATTGTTTAATTATAATGGATGCCAGCCCTGCGGGTTTTTGTTTCTGGCCAAGGCAGGGCTTGGGTTCGCGCCACATGGCGCCGAAACGGAGGGCCTGCCATACTCGAAGCAAGCCCTCGAGGGAGCGGGGCCAGAGGCCTTTTAGGCCTGCGCCTCCAGGCAGCAGGGCACCTTCGGGCTTGGCGTTACACAAGAGCCCCGGTAGCACAGTGGTTAAAACTGCTGTACTGCTACCAAGAAGTTGTGAGTTCAAGCCTAGCCAAGGCTCAGGGCTGATTCAGCCTTCCATCATTTCGAGGTTGGAAAAATGAGTACCCCACAAGTTCGGGACACAATGCTAATTAACTTGAACTGCCTGAAGAGTGCGCGATGGGGCAATAGTACATAATGTACTTGCTTCGCCAAGGCATGCATCTCGGCCCACTCACTAGGCCTCGCCCCAGGATCCTCGGGTCTTTCAGGCCCATGCGGCGGCACTTGAGTATGCAATGGGAATAGAGGCTGCAACAGCTACACCACACCTTTTCCAGTCCGATTGCTCTAAACGGTCGCAAGCACTGATGCTGGGTGGCAGCGGGAATGCCCGGTGTGGGCAGGTGCTGCAAGTATGTCCAGTAAGTATTGTAGTTAAATGAGTTAACGACACACATCTTGCTGGCCCATGGCCCCCACAGCCCAATGGCCAGGGGTGCACTAGACGGCTCCTGGCTTGAGTCTTTCGGCTTTATGTGTAACTTCATGGCAGGTGCCTTATCCTCCCGTACTGCCTGGCTCTGCCTCTGTGGGGCTCAAGGTCCCGTACTCCCCTGGATCTGGCTATCCCTATGATCCAGTATCGGACATCATTTACGGGCAAATGTGGCCCAGCACAGTTCCCATCCCCCTTAAGGGAGAACCATAATTTGTCTTAATCCAGATTACATTGATAGTATCCAGTTATTTTGATACCTGGAAGAGTGGCCAATAAACAGTGACTATCTCTTTTGGGCTTCATCATATATACATGTCTGTGTGGGGTGAGTCTACGGGCATGTATTCTTTGTCACAGATGACGAATGTTCGATTATGCCAAGGACCTTGCTTAGATGTAATCTTGCATGATATATAATTGAGCCTACATTATCGGTATGACATTTCAACTGAGTCATTTTGCCAAGGGACGGGTGTGGCTAACAGTTATGGATTAAACACAATGGCTTTTTTCCCACACCCTTTTGCATATTTCCAAATAAATAAATAAATAAACAAATAAAAGACCTTGATAAGTGCTTAGATTTGTCCCTTACCTCACTAGCATACACAGAAAGGAGGCCTCAATCACATTTCCAGTAGCCATGTGCATCTGCATAGCAGGAAAATATATAGATATGAAGGGTACCACCGGAGACTCTATGCAAATTAGGAAAAGGATTTCCATTAGAGGGAGACTACTTAGTACTCTTACCTACCAAATGCTTCAGGCCAAGTTTGATGTTATGCCTTTTCCCTGTTACCATGGGATACAAAAGCGTTACCATCATATTCTTAGAACGATTTGTAATATTAGACTTTGTATTGCGGGAATTACATATTGAAGGCCAGTATTACTTTGATAGGGCCATGCCTTTTGTGCTTTTCTGTATCCTATTCAGCCTTTGCATGCTTTAGTTCTTTACTACATGGGACATTGGTTCATAGGTCTGGGGTACACAATTTGGCTCATTATCGGGCGAATTTTGTTCGTTGAGGGGCATGGCTCGGGGACGTGCGAACAACTGTGGGTTTCTTTTCAGGAGATTATGGCAGGACCAGGGGTACCATTGGTTCCCGATGAGACTTGGGGCCCTTCTACCACACTAGCAATTTTGGGGATGAAAATTAACACCATAGCACAGATGTCCCGGCTACCCATGTACAGGGCCTCCCGGATTTTGGATGTGATCTTGTCCATGTTGCCCGAGCACAGGGTTTCACTCCACAATTTCCAGGTGCTCCATCAATATCTTAACTTTGCTTGCAGGGTGGTTACACCGGGCCGGCCTTTGACAGGCTCTAGTGCGACGCTATGGTTGCTTTATCTCAGGAGCACCACAAGGTCTGGATTTCGAGTGGTATGCAGGCTGACCTTTGTGTCTGGCCAGCATTTTTGACTGACCTCCATGGAGCGTTCTTTTGGCATTATGAACTTTCCATCACACCTGAATTTCGGGTTCAGTCCGAGGCTGTGGAGTCATTGTGTTACGGCTTTTATTTCGATGGCCAATGATGCTGAGGGCATTGGCCCGAGGCATGGCAGGGCACAGAATGACTCAGAGACTTTACTTTAGGATTCATTCCAACTCCGGGTGACCTGTTGCCGCGGGGAACATCTGGTGAATTTAGTAGCACACTTTTAGTGTGATAATGCGGCAGTAGTGCACATTGTAAGCGCCCTAACACCTCCTTCACCCAGGGTTAGGTCCCTTGTTTGCCAGTTTGTATTGTGCTCCTTGCACCATAACAGTCTTTTCAGGGCTAGACGTCTTCCAGGCATTGATAACAGTATTGCCGATGCCTTATCCCGGAACAGAATGTGCTCCCGCCTGACTAGCGGCCTGTGCCAGTTGACCATATACTTCAATACATGGTGCACTTGCACAGTGGCGGACTGGCTGCCTGGACCATTGGTGGGCTTCTGTCTGTGTTTGCTTTTGCCACCAGGGTTCGGGGTTGCCAGGACACCGCATGTGGCTTGCACGGCGCTCGCTTTGACATCAACTTCGGCTATCCAGGGTAACACCTAAGCGCCACTCTTTTGCCACTAGGACGAGTTACCTTTGAAGAAATACCTGTTTCGGAGGCTTCCCGGTGCTCCCCTTTCCAATTTAGGCCTTTCGGGGCCTCAGTATGGTAACCATTTATTTTGTATAGGTCCTACGTCGACAGCTGCAGTTTTTGGGTATTCAGATGATTACATCCGCAGGATGGGCCTGCGGGGATCTGTTTGTTTTCGTTCATACGTTCACCCCATGTTGCAAGGAGCACCCCGCTCGCACTTGTTCTTTCTGTTCCTTCTTTCAGCTCCTGAGCCCCGGGACGCTCCAGCATGGGTGTGGCTCATTGGTCACAGCTACAATTTTGGGCTGCCCGACACGCTGCTTTGTCGATGTAGGACACACACCTGTGGCTTCGGGCTGTAGCGCACCTGATGTGGCACAGACTCTGTGGAAGGAGATGGCATGATTTCCTTCCCTTCGTTCTGTCTACTGGGATTTCCAGTCCACCTAATTTTGGTAGTCTAGCTGGGATAATGACTTGGGACAGGTCACTGGCGTGGATTTGGGCACCGCCAACCGCAGATCTGAACTCTATGGCTGTATATCAGTCCACAAGCATTTTTCCAAGGAGGCGATGTTTCTCACTGCATTGACCGGGTCTGGCGGCCTATTAACAGGCAGTGGCTCGATATTTTTGGGGATCATGGTGTGGGGTTGTTGGGTGCAACCCACGATCAGTATAAATGAGGCCAGGTCACTGGCATGGTTTTTAGCCAAAGCTAAAACAACTAGTCCTTACAAGTGCTATTTTGGCCCGTTTGCCTTAACAAAAGTTAAGTGAAAGTTATAAGTTAATAAAGTGGCCCAAATTTTAAATCCAACACAGGTGTCCATCTCTTTATTGGGGAGTGGGTCTGGCAAAGAAACAAAGAGAGAGTGAGTATGAGAAATACAGAGAGAGAAAAGAGTGAGAGAAAGAGAGAGAGAAAGAGTGTGAGAAAGACACACAGAGAGAAAACACTAAACACTGCCAGAGACAGTTTTCTCTGTGCCTCTCTTGAGAGAATGGGAATGTACAATCAAACAGTGTATGGGGTAGGGTTCAAAAATTTGGCTGTTCTTTACATGGGAAAATTGAGACAGAACCTGAAAAATGCTTAGAATGTTAAGAATATCCAGCTCCCACAAGCCTTCCTCTTCGACCAGAAAAACAGTAATTCTTTACAATTTTTTCTGAGTGTTTCATGTTCCCATCTATTCACACAAACACATGGTGGATGCCACTGATTAAATGTTTTTTTCCTGCTTTATCTCTTGGGTTCTGTGGGAAATGGAGACAATCTGCATTATAATGCATTGTTACTACAGTGAAGAATCTCACATAATTTTTATCACTATATTTTATTAGCATACCTCCTGCAATAGTCAGCATTTAAGTATAATTTGAATGAGTTGCATATTCTTTTGTGAGCAGGGGGAAGCACACTGGGAGTGCTCAGGTGTTGGTGTGAATGCTCAGCTTACACATTCAACTAGACTCAATCTGAGAATTCAGGTCACTATCTAATTTCTTATTTCACTCATTGTTTTATATTTATAAATATGTTAAACCCCCCCCCCCCACCCAGTAATCTTAATTCTGGCTTGTGATTCATCTGGCCCTGCATTATGCATTGTGTACTCCGCATATAAATTATATAAACAGGGCAACAATATAAAAACAAGTCGTACTCCTTTTCCTATTTTAAAACAAGTTGTTTCATATCCGGTCCTAACCATCGCTTCTTGACATGCATACAGGTTTCCCAGATGACAGGTGAGTTGGTCTGGTATGTTGTGAACCACACAATCAAAGGCTTCAGTGTAGTCCACGAAGCAGAATTAGACATTCTTCTGGTACTCCCTTACTTTCACCATAATCCATCGAATGTTGGCAATTAGGTCTCTAATTCCCCTGCCTCCTCTGCCTCTTTGGAAACCAGCTTGTACTTCTGGTAGTTCTTGATCCTGTACAATGTTATAAACTTCTGTCCATATTTCTTTAGGCACTTTATCTAGCAAATCTAAGCCTTTAAATCTATTCTTCACCTCCACTGTATATTCATAAGGGCTGTGATCTAGGTCATACCTGAATGGCCTAGTGGTTTTCCCTACTTTCTAAATTCTAAAATGGAATTTTGCAATACGTAGCTCATGATCTGAGCCATCATGTTACGTGAGCATGGCTACTGAAAATGCAATTGCCAGCAGAATGTTTACATAGTTGCCTGGAAGTACATTGTTTGCCAACCATCCAAAGATGACTTTCCTTTCTAGCCAGGTAGCAGAAAGGAGAAACACCAACACAGAACTACATATGCACAGCAAAAATTCTAAAACAGAGCTTGCTTCTAGCATTGGCCATTTATTGTTCTAAAAACAGTATTCATGACCTTTATATGAAAGGTGATAAAGTATACTTTTCTTAGTGTGCTAGGGGTACAGTGGGTTTAAGAAACAACAAGAATGGTGGAATATGATTTTTAAACATATTTGTTGAATGAATAATGTAGACCCATAGCAGCTCTCTTTCCCATAGTAATAAACACATAGTGTCTTTATTTCATCCATTCTTAATGATAACCGTATCAGGTAAGCAGGTTGTTCTTGTAGTTGTTATTAGTTCTATAAGCAGATGAGAACAATGGGGAATTCTGGCTAAGCCAATAAATCATAGAATCATAGAATAATTGAGTTAGAAGGGGGCCAGTGAGACCATCGAGAACAGCCTCCGACCAGCTGAGGTGAGGCCCACCCCTCCTCCCTTTGCCAGGAGAGGTAAAGGGCCGTCCGGGCCGGCAGAAGACAACAGCCTCCGACCAGCTGAGGTGAGCCCCGCCTCTTCTCCCTTTGCCAGGAGAGGTAAAGGGCCGTCCGGGCCGGCAGAAGACAACAGCCTCCGACCAGCTGAGGTGAGCCCCGCCCCTCCTCCCTTTACCAGGAGAGGTAAAGGGCCATCCGGGCCGGCAGAAGACAACAGCCTCCGACCAGCTGAGGTGAGACCCACCCCTCCTCCCTTTGCCAGGAGAGGTAAAGGGCCATCTGGGCCGGCAGAAGACAACAGCTTCTGACCAGCTGAGGTGAGCCCCACCCCTCCTCCCTTTGTCAGGAGAGGTAAATGGCCATCCGGGCCGGCAGAAGACAACAGCCTCTGCCCCTCCTCCCTTTGCCAGGAGGTCGTTGGGACCACCCTCACCATCGGCGTCCCAGGCTTCCGCCTCCCTGCGGGGGGCTCAAAAGGCTGGTGGCTGTGGATGAACTTCCACCGCCACCATGGAGACACCTGTGGCCAGTTTGGAGCTCGCTGGGACCACCCCACTATCGGCATCCTGGGCTCCCGCCTCCCTGCGGGGGGCTCAAAAGGCTGGCAGCTGCAGAAGAACTTCCACCACTGCCCTGGAGACACCTGCGGCCAGTTTGGAGCTCACTGGGACCATCCCACCATCTGCATCCCGGGCTCCCGCCTCCCTGTGGGGTCTCAAAAGGCCAGCAGCCACGGCGGGATTTCCACCCCGCCCTGGAGACACCTATGGCCAGTTGAAGCTCGCTGGGACCACCCCACCATCGGCATCTCGGGCTCCTGCCTCCCTGCAGGGGGCTCAAAAGGCTGGCGGCCGTGGAGGAACTCCCACCACTGCCCTGGAGACACCTGCAGCCAGTTGGAGATTGCTGGGAGCACCCCCATCATCGGCATCCCAGGCTCCCGCCCCCCTGCTGGGGGCTCGGTAGGCTGGTGGCCGCAGCAGAGCTTCCACCACCACCACCCTGGAGACACCTGCGGTCAGTCGGAGATTGCTGGGACCACCCCACCATTGGCATCCTGGGCTCCTGCCTCCCTGCGGGGGGCCCAAAGGGCCGGCGGCCACGGTGGAATTTCCACCCCCGCTCTGGAGACACCTGCAGCCAATCAAAGCTTGTTGGGACCACCTCCACCATCGGTGTCCCGTGCTCCCACCTCCCTGCGGGGGGTTCAAAAGGCCGGCAGTCACACCGGAATTTCTACTGCCACCCTGGAGACTCTTGCGGCCAGTCGGAACTCGCCGGGACCATCAACACGGGAAGAGAGACTGAGAGGGTATGTTTTAAGTGGGTTAGGGAGGGAGGGAGGGAGAGATGGCCCTGCCAGCCGCGAAGATGGGGCGACACTCCGTCTGGGTTAATGGTGGAGGTTCCAGGGGCCCATTTAGAGGTTGTGATGGGCATGGGGCGTTATAGCGGGAACCGTGGGGTGGGCCGCACTCGGGGAACGTGGGACCGATGCTTAGTATCTGTCCCATGTTCTGCCCCCCCGGTTTCACCTCTAGGTCCTGAGCAGATGATCCAGGGTGACCCCACCTTTAGGCTGCCGATGATAAATGCCAGGTCGGTCTGTAGTAAGGCGCCCCTAATACAAGATTCTATTCTGGAGGAGAGGGCCAACCTGGCATGCATCACTGAGACCTGGCTGAGACCAGAGGATGGGGTGCCTTTATCAGAGATGTGTCCGGCTGGGTTAGGTGTTTGGTACCAGCCTAGGGATGAGGGCAAGGGCGGTGGTGTTGCCATTATAGCCAGGGAGCCACTGGGAGTCATCAGGAACACTGCTCCACAAACTCTGGGTTGTGAGGCCCTGCTCCTGCGGCTGGGCCCAAAGGGTCAGTTGGGGATCCAACTCCTGTACCTGCCCCCTTGCAGGGTAAGGGACTCCCTGCTTGGGCTCCTCGAGGCTGTCTCAGCATTGGAGTTCCCTAGGCTGATGGTTCTGGGGGACTTCAATTTGCCTTTGCTGCAGTCCGGTTCTGGGGTGGCTCAGGAGCTCATGGCTTCCATGGCAACTATGGACCTGGCTCAGGTAATTCAGGGCCCTACCAGGGGCAGTGGCCACACACCAGATTTAGTATTTTTGTTGGAGCAGTAGCAAAGTGATCTGACTTTACAGAAGCTAGACATAACACCCGTGCCATGGTCAGATCACTATCTGGTGGCTCTAGACATTCTGGGGGTGACACTTCATCATAGGGAGGCAGGGTCTATTAAAGTGGCCCGCCCCCAGCAACTGATGGATTCAGATGGATTCCAGAGAGAACTGGGGGATTTTCCCCTGGATCGGCAACACGATTCGCCCAAGGCACTTGTTGACCTGTGGTGTGGGTTGACGACAGCTGCCTTGGATGTAATCACTCCACTTCGGCCTCTCAGAGCCCGTGGAGCTAGGTCATCCCCGTGGTTCACAGAAGAACTACAGGAGCTCAAACGGGCAAAGAGACGCCTTGAGCACCGCTGGGTGAAGACCAGGAACGATTCCGATTGGACACTAGCTAGAGCCGCTATTAGGGCCTACCTAGTGGTGATGGGGGTGGTGAGGAGGCAATACTTCACCTCCCTTATTGCCTCCGCTGATAATCGCCCAGCCACCCTGTTTCGGGTGACCAGGTCCCTCCTTGGTAGGGGGGGGGGCTGTGCCTGGTTGGCAGGGATCGGCTGAGGACTTTGCTGACCATCTGGTGGAGAAAATCAATTGGATTCGCTCAGGGTTTAATCTTGGCGTGGATGGGGAGGGTCAGGGGGGAGCCAGTGCACAGTCTTGCTGTGTTATCTAGGATCGGTTTGATCCTGTTGCCCCAGATGAAGTGGACAGGCTCCTTGCGGTGGTCCACGCCACTAATTGTCCATTGGATCCCTGTCCCACCTGGCTGGTAAAAGCCTCCAAGACGGTGACAGGTGGCTGGGTCGGGGCTATAATTAATGCGTCTTTTCAGGAGGGGATATTTCCTGCACCGTTGAAACATGCTTTGGTGCGCCCCCTCCTGAAGAAGCCATCCCCGGGCGTGGCTAAGATGGCCAATGAGTAACATCTCGATTTGGACGCTCGCGCTTATCAAAGTGGTAATTAATGTGAACGAGCAAAAAGGGAAAGTTTCAAAGTGGTATTTTTTGCCGATAAGACTCCTGCTTGCCTATTTGGAAAGTTTGAAGCTGGGCGGTCGAAGTTTGGGAGGTATCCTGGATGGGAGAGGCTCGCGACGGAAGCCGCAGCTTCTCCTGTCGAGGAGCCGAAAACGGGACCAGCGAGACGGCGGAGATTCGAAGGTGGCAGTAAAATCGGCAAGAAAGTGAGTTTATGAAAGTTTATGCTGAAAGCTAATAACTGGGGATCTTGTTCTGAAGAGCCCGGTCTTGGAAGTGTGTGTGGAAGCGGATGAAAGCGGATTGTCGATCCGTTAATGGCGGCGGGCCTGGAAAACGAAAGTGGCTGTGTTTTGGTCAATGGCTTCCTTGCGCTCCAGGAGAACCGCGGCGTGGTTTGGTGACAGTAAAGTGGTTAAAGAAGACTTTGTCTGGGCTTCAGTCTCCGATGGTTCCAGTGCTTTTTGAGGTTAAAATTAAGGAGTGTGGGGAAAGTCTGCCAATTTACAGAGGAAGAAGGGGGCTTCCCCCTGAAGTCGACGCACCCACTGGAAAAGGGCGCTTTGATTTGTTCGCTCCAAGAGAAGGATTATTTTTTCTTTACCCCTTCACTGTGTGGATTATAATTAACTCTTTTTTTGATATATTGCTCCTCTTCCTTGTTTTATGTTGTACAGCTTGGACTCTGGGTTTTTCTTTTTTGACCTCTCTTCCTTGCGGTTTTGATTCAAATGAAAATATCTGGGTGACTGTTTCCCTGGAGCTCCTATCTTTGTGCTTTGGAGTGCAAATACCTGAGCTGTTTATTTTGGGGAAACGGGCCTGCTGTGGATTATTTTTTTCATTTGGACTGCTTTCCGGTTCCTGCTCTTTTATGGATTACAACAACTAACTTTTTGCTGGATTTCTTCCTCTCTTCAATCTTCGACAGAACTGTTTGGACAGGCGTTAGTATCGGCTGCAGCGGCATAGGTTTGAGTGGACTGTCTACGATTTTATTTTATTTTTATAACGCGCTGCAATATTGGATTTTCTTAGTGGGTGTCACAATGGATAAGGGCACAAGAGGAAAAGCAAAGGAGGAAGAACCAGTGGTGAAGTCTAAGAGGAAAGAAAAAGCACCAATGGAAGAGGTTCCTCAGTCTTCATCACCACCACCTGAACCCTATGATCATACCCAAATTATGGTGGAAATTGGTAAATTGTTTCAGAAATTGGAGAAAAATGAGGACTCAAGAGTGAAAGATAGAAATGAAATGATGAAAAAACAGGATAAGGTGGTATCATCTGTTATGGATTTTTCAAAAAAAGTGGATTTAAGTTTGCAAAAAATAGAGGGAAATGTGAAATTGGTCCAAAATGAGGTAAATGTTATAAAAAAGGAAATAAAAGGGATTCAGGAGGCGGTGCGGGAGAATAAGCTGAAATTGGATGAATATGAGAAAAGGATTGATGCTGTGGAAGATATGATGAGAAAGCAGAACATTGTGATCAGTCAGGTGGTTGAACGGACGCCAGACCAGCTAAGAGAAAAAGTGGTTCAGTGGTTAAACAGTTTGAACATGGGAAAGGAATTTGTACAGGAAGATATAGTAAGTGCATTCAGGGTGGGTCCAAGAAGAGGGAAGGCGGGTAAAAGAAATGTCTTGGTAAAATTTGCAAATTGGGGAGATAAACTTAGAGTAATGGCTTTTTTTGAAACAAGCTGGTTCTGGCGCCCTGAAATTTGATGGTTCTGATGTGGAAGTATATAATGATATCTCAATGAAGGAAAGAATTTGGAGTTATAAGATGAGACCTGTAACCAAACTGTTGATGAGTAAAGGTATAAGGTATAATTGGAGATTTCCACAGCAATTGTGTTTTTTTTATGAGAAAAGAATGCAAGTAATTGATGAAGGGACTGATCCACTGGAGTATCTGAGTCAGTTGGAGCTGGTGAAAGCAGGTTCGGAAGAGTGGGTAACTTTTAAGAAAGATTTGCTGGAATCGGGTGCTATAGGAAGGGAGTATGAGGGGGCAGAGGCTGGTGGTGCTACAGGTGGAACACCGCAGGGAAGAGAAGAAGAGGAGTTGTCATTGATCATGGTGGAGGAGGAGGCAAGTAAGGAGCAATGAGAAATAGATTAATAAAAAAACTATCTAAGCATTATACAAGGGAGGGTAGCGCGTAGCACTAATCTGTAGGCACATTTTGCATGTCCCCCCTCTCCCCTCTTTGGTTATCGAAGGTGTCTTTTTCCCCCGAAGAAAGCGGGGAGAGAGACATTGTGTGTTTTATGTAGAATTTTGTGTCTTTGGGGGAAGGGGTTGGTGGTGGCACGCCCAATGGAGAGTTTAGAAGCTAGAAATGAAATAGATTATGGGAAATATTAAAATATTATCCTGGAATGTAAAGGGTACAGGTTCTGTTCTTAAGAGGCGGAGGTTGGAATTGGCTTTGAAGAAAGATAGACCCGATATAGGGTTCTTACAGGAAACGTAACAAAAGTCAAAAGATACAAACAAACTTTTCTTGGGATGGATACAACACTATGAGATAGTGTTTGGTACTTCAAAAGCGAGAGGAGTGGCAATTATGATTTCTAAAAGATTAGGATTTGAGATAATAAAAAGTGTTGCCGATCAAGAAGGTAGATATCTGATCGTAAGAGGAAAAATAGAAGATGAGGAAATAATGTTGGTAAATATTTATGCTCCAAATGAACATCAAGCAGACTTTTTAGAAAAGGTTCGGAAAGTTGTGGAGCTAGAAAATGTTGCAAAAATCATTGTGGCTGGAGATTTCAACTTGATAAGGTCAAATTTAGATTGTACGAACTTAGCAAGATGTGGAACTGGTTTGAAAGGGAAGGTTTTAGACAAATGGATGGTTGCAATGGGTTTGAAGGATTCTTGGAGAGAGATCAAGGGCTCGGAAAGGGCATATTCTTTTTTTCACACGTCCATGGGACCTACTCTAGAATAGACTATGTTCTGCTCACAGAAAATTTGATTAAAGACATTGAGGGAATGGAAATAGGGATTTTTAAGGAATCAGATGATGCCAAAGTACTTTTGGAATTGAGACTACAAAAAGATAATCGAAGAGGAAGAGGTTGGAGGTATGATCCTAATTTATTCAAAGACCAAAAATGTAAAGAACAAATTATGGAAAGTTGGAGGGAAAGTTGGCAGTGGAACGATAATAATGAAGTAAATTTTAATGTTGTTTGGGATGCCATGAAGTCGGTTTTTAGAGAGGAAAGCATAAGGTTGGCGAGTATAAAGTATAGAAGGTATAAGGCAGACCAGGTGGAAAAAGAAAAAGAAATAAAGCAATTACAGGAAGACCACTCAAAAAGCAAGGATAATTTTTTTTGCTAAATTACAAAGACTTAAGGCAGAATTAATGGGTAAGGATATAGATAAAGTTAAAAGAGATTTGATATATCAAAATAGAGAGTATTTTGAATTTAGCAATAGAAATTCAAGATTACTAGCAAGAGCGGCTAAGGCTAAAAAGGAAAAAAGAGAAATTGGGGTGTTGGTTAACAAACAAGGGTTAAGGTGTAATAAGAATAGGGACAAATGTAAAATCGTGAAGGAATTCTATCAAGCATTATATGCAAAAAAAGAGATAGATGTTGAGAGGCTTAAAGGGATCCTGGAGAGGCAGTTAGGAAATGGAGTAAAACAGGAACATCGAGAAAAAATGGAGGAACGGGTTACTGATAAAGAGGTAAAAGAGGTAATTAGTGGTCTGAAGATGGGGAAAGCTCCAGGAGACGATGGATTATCGACAGAGTTTTATAAGGAATTTAAAGATGTTGTGGTTCCAAAGTTAGTGAAGTTATATAATTATATTTTAGATGGAGGACAAATTCCGACTTCATGGTACAGTACCATAATCGTTCTGCTGCCAAAACCGGGAAAGAATTTGGAAAAGGTGGAATCATACAGACCAATTTCTCTTATAAATCAGGATGCCAAGATCTTCACAGCAATACTGGCTAATCGCTTAAACAGTTTTATGGGGGAATATATAAATGCTGACCAAGTTGGTTTTTTAAAAGGTAGGCACATGGCTGATCTGACTAGAAGGGTATTAGATCTAATTGATAATGTCAATCAAACGAAGGAAAAAGTGGACTTATTATCTTTAGATATTTTTAAGGCATTTGATTCACTACAATGGTCCTCGATTAAGGAAATTGTCAGAAATTATGGATTCGGGGATAGATTTAGAAGGGTAATTGATCTATTATACCAAAAAGGGAGTGCTAGGATTAGAGTAAATGAAGAGGTTACGGATGAGGTAAAGCTCGAGGCAGGCACCAGGCAGGGTTTTCCACTATCTCCTATCTGTTTATCATGGCAATGGAAATTTTAGCTAAAAATATAAGGGAGGATACAAGTATAGAAGGGATATTGGGTAATAAAGTGAGTATGTATGCAGATGACACGCTGTTAATGGTGAAACACCCAGAGGCGGTAATGGATAGGATCAAAGACCAATTAGAGGAATTTGAGGCTATAACTGGATTGATGATAAATTGGGATAAATCAGAAATGATGTTGTGTAATATGGGGGGAAAGGAGATGGGAAAGATAGTGGGAATATCCAATATACAAATCAAAGAAAAGTTGAAATATTTGGGGATAACTATTTCAAACAAATTGGAAGAACTTAAAAGACTGAACTATGACAGCTTGAAAGCAGAATTTAAGAATAAAATACAAAGTTTTCAGAGGCTGAAACTGTCATGGTCTGGGAGGATTGCAATTTGCAAAATGACGTTGCTGCCGAAGATTAATTTTTTATTTGATGCACTTGCAATCCATTTGAAGGAAAAGGAGATTAATGAGTTTCAAAAGATGTTTAATAATTTTTGTAATGGAGGCAAAAAATCTAGACCTCCAAAGAAACTATGGTACCTGCCTCAGAAAGAAGGGGGTTTGGGTATGCCAAATTTGTTAGCATACTATCGAGCATTTCAAATTAAGAATGTTGTGAAGATCTTGGCAAGAGAAAAGGCAATCTGGGAGGAATTGGAGATGAAAGATTATAGGAATATTGGTAAAATGATCTTTTTGGGAATTAAGGATAAAACAATAAATACAAGCAATACTATGATGAGAGGACTCATGAGGGTATGGAAAAGATTAAAGAAAGACCTGGTCCTAGATCCCTCTCCAATCTTGGAATTGGCTGATATGGTGTGTTTTCCGATAAAAATAGACAAGGAAAAAAAGGAAATATTGGATAAAAACGAAGTGTCCTTAGTGAAGGAATGGTTAAGAGTTTGCGAAGACGAAACCAAGAGGAAAAAAATATTTGAAAAGTTAAAATTGGACTGGTTTCAGAAATTGAAGGTTGATAATTGGAACAAAAAATATAGAAGAGAACTAGGTATAGATAGAGCAAAGACTGAATTTGAAGAATTGGTTTTAAAGATTAGAAAAGGTGAGAAAAATACTAAGGGTCTAGTAAGCAAACTCTATACCCTATTAAATAAGGGTAGTGATCCACAGGAAGACTTGAAATTTAAGTGGGGAAAAATTTGAATATAAAAATAGGAAACGATGAATGGAGAAACAAGTGGAAAAAGAGGATAATGAGAACAATGTCAGTAAGAATCAAGGAACATAATTATAAAATGTTGTGGCAATGGTACTTGACACCACTGAGGTTGCATCAGATGGATAATAAAAGGGATAATTTATGTTGGAGATGCAAAGAAACAGTTGGAACTTATGAACATATGTGGTGGAGTTGCAAAAATATAAATGAATTTTGGAGAAGAATAGAAGGAGAGATCGGGGAAATAATTGGTAAAAAAATTAAGTTGGTGTCAGGTACCATTTTGCTAACAGATGTGGAAGGTATGGGTTTGAACAAGATGGAAAAAGAATTATTGGAAATTATGTTAACTACAGGTAGACAATGTATCGCCAGAAATTGGAAAAATGATGTAACTATACAGACTGGAGAGTGGTATAAGGAAATGTGGAGTTTAGCACTGAATGACAAATTGACATGGGAGATAAAAGTAAAAAGGGATAAATTGAAGGAAAACAGGTTTTGGAATATTTGGAAGCCGTTTGTGGATCATTCTCTTATGGTTAGGGATAGTTCTGGACCTGTACCATCTCAAAGTGGGTTTTGGAGATGATACAGATACTAAACTCTCCGGGCATTGTAAATATTCACTGGGTGATGTGTAATTAGTAAAGAAGTAATAAACAACTGTAATATTGATAGCTTTCGTGAATGATATGGTTATAGTAATAACTTACAACGTGGGTATTTAACAGTGTGTGTTCCATGACAAATAATTAGTCTAACTACTATGTATGTGTTATCTTTCATGAGCTTTATATAATATTGCAATGTATTGTTATTGGTTTTTTTGTATGTTTGTTATTTTTATTTTTTCTTCTGAAAATAAATAAAAACTTTAATTAAAAAAAAGAAGCCATCCCTTGATCCAGCAGTCATAACCATCTACATACCTGTTTCCAACCTTCCCTTTTTGGGGAAAGTATTGGAAAGGGCAGTGGCGCGTCAGTTGCAGGTGGTACTGGATGAAGCAGAATATCTGGACCCCTTCCCGTCAGGATTCAGACCTGGATATGGTACTGAGACTGCATTGGTCGCGCTGATGGATGATCTCTGGCGAGAGCGGGATGGCAGTCATCCATCTGTCCTTGCTCTTCTTGACCTCTCAACGGCTTTTGATACCGTTGACCACAGTATCCGAGGATTGGGGATCCAGGGCACTGTGTGGTCCTGGTTTTCCTTATTTCTGAGGGGCCAAACCCAGTCGGTGTGGTTGGAGAGCGAGAAGTCCAGTCCTAGGTCCCTAAAATATGGGGTGCCTCAGGGCTTGGTACTCTCTCCTCTCCTATTTAACATCTACATGAAGCCACTGGGTGAGATCATCCGTTCCCACGGGGTGCAGTACCATCAGTACGCAGATAATTCACTGTTGTACATCTCGGCCCGTGAGGACCCCAGTGATGCAGTCAAAGTCCTTTCCAGTTGTCTGGAGGCGGTTGGGGTCTGGATGGGGGCAAATGGGTTACAGCTGAATCCTAGTAAGACTGAGTGGCTGTGGATGGGGGGTCCTGTGTTATCCCGGGAGCTACTATCTTTGGTTTTGGATGGGGCTATTTTGCCCCAGACCGACCCAGTGCGCAACTTGGGGGTCCTCCTGGATTCACGGCTGCTGCTAGAAGAATAGGTGGCGGCTGTGGCCAGGAGGGCCTTCACCCAACTTCGGGTGATTCGCCAGTTGCGCACGCTCCTGGACCGGGACTCTTTGCTCATGGTCACTCATGATCTGGTGACCTCCAGACTAGATTATTGTAATGCACTCTACATGGGGCTGCCCTTGTTGACCATTCAGAGGCTGCAGCTGGTCCAGAATGCGGCAGCCCGGGTGGTGATGGGGTGTGGACGTTATGCCCATGCCTCACCACTGCTGCGGGAGCTGCACTGGTTACCCGTTTGCCTCTGGGTGCAATTCAAGGTGCTGGTTTTGACCTTTAAAGCTCTATATGGTAGTGGGCCAGGTTACCTTAGAGACCGCATCGGCCTAAGGACATCTGTCCGTCCAACCAGAGCGGACCGGAGGGGAAACCTAATAGTGCCATCAGCCAGGGGGGCTCGCCTCTCTGGCACAAGGAGGAGAGTCTTCTCTGTGTCCGCACCTGCCCTTTGGAACCTCCTGCCTGTGGAACTGCGTCTCCAGACGGAGTTGTTGCCCTTTAGAAAAGAACTAAAAACCTGGCTGGCGGGCCAAGTTTGGGGTGCAGGTGGAGGGGTGGCTTCCGTTGGGTGGTTAATATAGGGGAGGATGCCTGCCCCATGGTTTCTTCAGTTCCTGCACCCCTCTCTTTTTAGGGGTGGGTTCTTATTGCTGGTTTTTATCTGTTTTATTTGTTTTCATCTGTTTTTACCCACTGTTGTGAACCGCCCGGAGTCGGCTTTGGCTGAGTGGGCGGTATAAAAATTTAACAATAAATAAATAAAAATAAATAAATAACTCCCTGCTCAGAGAAGGAAGCCAAATCTAAGCAGATCTGACAGATGTCCAATATTCTCTTGACTTCCTCCAGTGCTAGGAGCACTCACGACTTCCTAAGGTAATTAATTCCATTGTTGTACTACTCTAACAGATAAGAGGTTTCCCTGATATTCAGCCTATAACCTGTAACTTGAGCCCATTTTTATGTGTCCTTCACCCTGGAATTATCAAGAATACATCCATCCTCTTTTTGATCTCCCAACTTTTAGATTCATATAGTTTCTAAGTTTGGAAATGTACAGGTATATCATTCGAACTATATCACTCTCACTGAAAGTGGTTGTTCATACTGAGTTTCTAGGTTTTTTACATTTCCTGTTTTACTTCTCCACTGAAAACAGTCAATATGGGTAATAAAATATTATACAAAACCCAAGTAGATGAATGCAAATCAAGGAAAGTGTTTTGTTCTTTCTGCTTCTCCTGCAGACTTGCTGGTTCTTGATGGACTCCAGGCCACTGGTCAGCTGGCAATAAGAATACACTGGCCAAATTTTAACAGTTAAATTGATGTGAAATTGTCTATAACAAAGCCTTGCCAGAAAGATGTGGAAAAATCCATCCATCATTTTACATGCCTCTTTCCCCCACTTTTGAGATCTGGTGATTTCGTGTTCAGGGAATGAAGAAGCAGACGAGCGAAGTAGTGAAAATCAGCTCTTTAACAGTGGGGTTTGAACACAGTTTGGATGGGGCAAAACTCGGACTTATATACACTATAAACAGTAACAGTAACAATAATACAACAAACCCATTGGCTAACAGAGTGTGCACATTTTCGATCCACTTATTTGCATAAGAATAGATACATGAGAAATGATACATTCCGCTCCTACAACAAGCCCATTGGCTAACAGAGTGTGCAAATTTTCAATCCACTTATTTGCATAAGAATAGATACATGAGAAAAGATACATTCCGCTCCTGTCAGAAAACACAGTTAACATACATAACATTCTTCCCCCCTAGGTAAAAACAAAATCCTTTAACCAGGATGGCGGTCTAGTTTCCCTTCTGGGTTGGATGCTTGGCTGAGCCGGCTCGGGGGCTCCTAAGATGGGTGACCCGACTGGAGTGAAGGATTGACTAGAGGGGGAGGATTGTAAACCTGAATTAAAGCCCCGTTTGTCAGATGGAAGAGCAGGAGATTCTGTTTCGATTCTGTAAGAAACAGGACCAGTCTGATCGATCACAAACCCAGGCACCCACGTAGGACCACCAGGTGCATAATTGCGGCAATGTACAGGGTCTCCGGACGAGAAACCCTTCTGGTGTAGGATTGCTATATTTGTGCCTTTGTCCTCTACCCTAGAGGGATCCAATCTGTCCAGCAAGGATGACAATTTCCTTCACTGGAGCAATTCAGCAGGGGACAGCCCTGAGGCAAGAGGGGTGAGCCTATACGTGAAAAGAAACTGGCATAACTGGAGCTCTAAATCCCCTTCACCCATACGCCGAAGCGTGTCTTTAGTTGTGTGCACCTGCCACTCTAGCTGGCCATTGGTTTCTGGGTGGAATGGGGCGGCAGTGATGTGCCTAATTGCATTCCTTTTCATCGCCGAAGCGTGTCTTTAGTTGTGTGCACCTGCCACTCTAGCTGGCCATTGGTGTCTGGGTGGAATGGGGCGGCAGTGGTGTGCCTAATTGCATTCCTTTTCATGAAGGATTGGAATTCTGCAGATGTGAACGTGGACGTGTTGTTGGACACCAGCACATCTGGAAGTCCAAATGCTGCAAACAGCCTTCTCGGGTGCATTTTCATGGTGGCTGAAGTGGTTTTAGCCCCCTAATAACTTCCAGCCACTTAAAGAATGAATCCACAACCAACAAAAATAGGGCAACCCTAAATGGAGCTGCAAAATCTATGTGCAACCTGGACCACGGGCCCCGAGCAGAATCCCATTCCTGAGAGGGAAGGTGGGATTGCTCTGGGCAAAGGATTGACAGCTGGCACAAGTGCCGACCATTTGTTCAATGTCTTGGTCCAGTTGAGGCCACCAAAAGAAGCTACAGGCAAGGGCTTTGGAACGGACAATTCCCGGGTGTTTTGTGTGAAGTAGATGTAAAACCTTTTTCCTGAGAGTGACAGGAATGACCATCCGCTGGCCCCATAGAAGGCAACCTCATTCCACTGACAGTTCCAAACGCTTGCGGTGGAATGTTCTGAATTACTTGGCTAGAGGAGAGACAGGTCAGCCTTTTTGTACCCAAGACATTACTTTAGTCAGTGTTACATCCTTGGCTGTAGCCTTTGCTATATCTGAGGGGACGACCTTTTAAAATACGTTCTACAAGAGATTGAAATATTCCGGGGGCCGCATTCACCCTGAATTGTAGTCGAGTTACCTTAAATGCCCCCCTATGTGTTACTATGGTCTGGGCTACAGCAGCAGCAGGAGACAGAGTCAATTGTTGTTAAGCCTGGGCAAGGTCAAGTTTTGCGAAACAATTTCCTCCATGCAAGGAGGCAAGAAGGTGGCTTTCCACAGGCACAGGATATGCGTTCAGGCAAATAGCTTTATTGATGGTACACTTGTAGTCAGCACATATCCTGACCTCCTCGTTACTTTTCAAAGCAGTCACTATTGGTGTCTCCCACTCTGCGGAGTCCACTGGCGCTAGGATGCCCTGCCTCACCAGTTTGTCCAGTTCGGCTTCTATCTTCTTCTTTAAAGCAAAGGGTACCCGGCGTGGCTTCATCCGGATGGGCTGGATGGTTGGGTCAAGCTCAAAGTCCACAGGGGTTCCTTTGTATAACCCTAAACCCTTTTTGAACACCTCAGGATGTGCAGCACAAACATCCCAGATTGGGTCAGCGTCTATTGCGTGAATTCCAGAAAGCCGGATTCCCAGGAGCCTAAACCATTGGGTCCCAATAAGACAGTTAGTTCCCTGCTTAACTACAACCAATAGCAAGAGGTGCGAATCTAAGAACCCAACTAGGAAGGCCATTGGACCATTAGATGACAATGGAAGGCAAGGGGTTATTAAAGAGGAAACAGAGATTGCAGAGAGACTCAATGAATTCTTTGCTTCAGTATTCACTGAAGAAGAAAGAGACCACATGCCCAAAACAGAGCCTATCTTTGTAGGGAGGGAAACCGAAGAATTAAGCCAGATAGAAATAACCAGGGACGAGGTCCTTGCATGTCTTGTTAAACTAAACACTAACAAATCACCAGGACCAGATGGCATCCATCCACGAGTTCTCAGGGAACTTAAAGATGAAATTGCTGATCTCCTAGCCAAAATATATAATCTTTCCCTCAAATCAGGCTTTGTGCCTGATGACTGGAAGGTAGCGAATGTAACACCAATTTTCAAAAAAGGATCCAGGGGTGATCCAGGTAATTACCGACCTGTCAGTGTGACATGTGTCCCAGGTAAAGTGATGGAAACCATCCTAAAAGATAGAATTAATAGGCACATAGAAGAGAAGGTGCTGCTAAAGGAGAGCCAACATGGCTTTTACAAGGGCAAATCATGCCTCACTAATCTGTTGGAATTTTTTGAGAGTGTCAACAAGCATGTGGATAAGGGGGATCCAGTTGACATTGTTTATCTGGACTTTCAGAAGGCTTTTGACAAGGTCCCACACCAAAGGCTCTTGAATAAACTTACCAGTCATGGAATAAAGGGACAGGTCTTGTCCTGGATCAGCAACTGGCTAAGTGACATGAAACAGAGGGTAGCACTAAATGGACACTTCTCCGAGTGGAGGGAAGTAAAGAGTGGAGTCCCCCAAGTTTTAGTATGGGGACCCCTGCTTTTCAACCTCTTCATAAATGATCTAGAGGTAGGAGTAAAAAGCAAGTTAGCCAAATTTGCTGACGACACTAAATTATACAGGGTAGTGAAAACTGTGAGAGATTGTGAGGAGCTCCAGAGGGATCTCTTGACACTGGGGGAGTGGGGAAAACTGGCAAATGAGCTTCAACATTAGTAAGTGCAGAGTGATGCATGTTGGGGCAAAGAACCCCAATTACATCTATAAACTGATGGGGTCTGAACAATCTGCGACAAACCAGGAAAGGGACCTTGGTGTCCTGGTGGACAACTCAATGAAGGTGTCAACCCAGTGTGCCTCAGCAGTGAAAAAAGCAAACTCAATGCTAGGGATCATTAGGAAGGGTATAGAAAATAAGTCAGCAAGTGTCATTTTGCCTCTTTATAAATCTATGGTGAGGCCCCATCTGGAATACTGTGTACAGTTCTGGTCGCCATACCTCCAGAAGGATATTATGGAGCTGGAAAAAGTGCAGAGGAGGGTAACCAGAATGATTAGGGGACTGGAACACCTTCCTTACCATCTGAGGCTGCAACGGTTGCACCTCTTCACTCTTGAACGACGACGTCTAAGAGGTGAACTGATTGAAGTTTATAAAATCATGCACGGTGTGGACAAAGTAGATGAGGAAAAACTGTTTTCCCTATCGCATAACACTAGAACTAGGGGACACTCCATGAAACCTTTGGGTACTAGTTCTCAAACAAATAAGAGAAAGTACTTTTTCACCCAGAGGATCACTGGTCTATGGAACTCCCTGCCAGAAGAAGTGGTGACAGATGTCAGTCTTGACAGCTTTAAGAAAGGGTTAGCCAAGTCCATGGAGGACAAGGGTATCAATGGCTATAATTATGGATACTTAAGGACAACCTCCGGGTTGGAGAGATAGGCAGGATATCTCTCAATGCCATTTCCAGGGAATCCTAAGCAGGTGAAGGCATCTGCTTGGGAATACCCTGAAGGAAATGGTGAGCCACTGTGTGAGACAGAATGCTGGACTGGATGGGCTGTGGCCTGTTCCAGCAAGGCTGTTCTTATGTTCTTATGTTCTAATGTTGTTGAATTTGACCAAGAAATTTCCCACCCCCTTGACCAGAATCTGACAACCTTGCACATCCCAGAGGGAAGTTTTAAAAGATTTGAGCTTGGGCCGAGAGGCAGTGGGAATTCTCAAAAACTTCTGCTGTGGGATTATGGAAAAGGTAGTACCTGAATCCAGGTCCATCTTGAAGGGGACATCCTGCAGGCTCAGGACTGTGAAGAAAATCTCGCTGACGATGCCCACTTGGCACGGCTCAGGCTCTAGTGACACTTTGGCGGTGGACGTTTTGTGGTGATGACTCTTCTTGGACTCAGGTGCTGGAGTTCTTTGCTTTCACTGCTGGCATACTTTAGCAATGTGCCCTCATCACCCGCAGTTGTAGCATTCCGCAATGCGGAAGGGGCACTTCCTGCGGTCATGCCGGGCTCTGAAGCCATCACACTTGCAAAGGAATTTCTTCTCCCGATCGTCACGGTGCTCTCGATGCTTTCGTCGGACCGCTCAGACTTCTCCCTGTGCATCGCTGGACTCTGATGAAGAGGTAGAACCTGGCGAAGCTGAGGAGAATCAAGATGAATTTGTCTGAGCTTGCACAGCTGAGTCGGTGGCACTGGTGGTGGAGTGGCGATGACGGAAAAGCTTGATGCCAGACTGTGTGCCTCAGATGCTACCGCCTCTTCTAGGACAACCTTGAAAGTTAGCGTCTTCCTGATCATGAGGCCACATTGAGCATCTTTGTCCCTCATGCAGGCCAGCAGATGGTCCCAGAGTACTTCTTCGATGTTGTCCCACTTGCACGGGGTGGCAGCAAAGCGCAGAGCAGCAGTGTAGTCTGCAATGGACTCCCCAGGTTGCTGCTCCCTTCTGTGGAAGGCCACCCTGGCTGCGAAGATCGAGACCTTTGGCTGCAGGTGTTTCCTCAGTGCGGACATGATTTCTGCAAGCGGCACCACATCCACGTCCCTTGGGAGAACAAGGTGGGTTGCCAGCTCAAGCATCTCAGAACCGCACTGAGCGAGGAAACAGGAGCGCTTCTGGTCTTTGTCGGTGATCTTCTGCGAGGCCATTGCGTGGCGGAATCAGCATTTGTATGTTGCCCATTTCTCTGGATGCGATGGGTCAAATGGGCTGATGTTGCTGCTGTGTGGGGACGCCATCCCACCTTCGTCGCCAGTTTCATATTCGGGGAATGAAGAAGCAGACAAGTGAAGTAGTGAAATTCAGCTCTTTAATAGTGGGGCTTGAACACAGTTTGGATGGGGCAAAACTCGGACTTATATACACTATAAACAGTAACAGTAAACTATAATACAACAAGCCCATTGGCTAACAGAGTGTGCATATTTTCGACCCACTTATTTGCATAAGAATAGATACATGAGAAAAGATACATTCCGCTCCTACAACAAGCCCATTGGCTAACAGAGTGTGCACATTTTCAATCCACTTATTTGCATAAGAATAGATACATGAGAAAAGATACATTCCGCTCCTGTCAGAAAACACAGTTAACATACATAACAGGTGAGGAGGGAGAAGCTACATGAATTTCTTTGTAGAATCTACTCCCAAACAATCTATTTCTCTCTGTGATATAATCCCATCTCTTTTCTCCTAAACAAAATCCAGATGGAAACCCAGCTGCAGTCCAGGAAGCGAAAATTTGGCTTACTAGGACAGATGAGAAACCTCTGTGTAATATCTAGTGTAGAAAACAAGAGGGCCACCCTTTTGATGCAAAGAATACTACCTCCCCCCTCTCTTTTTTTGTGTAAGTGCCTAGTTTCCATTAGTGTAAAATCTTTTAGCCTTGCATGATCAGGTTAATTAAATAGTGAAGTTTATCAGGTTTGCTTAACTGAGTTAAGTTTTGCAGTTCCTTCTCAATATCATGGCCTATTCCAGACATACACATACACACACTTTTAGATGCACTACTCATGCTTATTCAACATGGACTAGTCACCTCATGAGAATTATCACATGAGATTTAATACTTAAGAAAAGTCCTCTTTCCTCATGTGTGATAGAATTTCATTTAACAAATGCTCATAGGTGCTTATGATTGTTTGTTAGTCATCTTCCACCTTTGCCTTCTCCTCATCCTATCATCATAATTCACATGTAGAACTAATTCCTAGAACTGTTGAGAATATCTGTTCATTCCCTTGCATTCTGTATTAATGGACACTGTGGTTTATGTTGCTTTTAATGACATCCATAGTTATTAATTTGGAGGCAAGACTAATAATAGATTTTGAAGTAATTTAGTAATATTCTGTCCTTTAAGGAGCCACTTAAAACCAAAGTAAATGCAAATAAATTCTCAATCCAGTCTCAATGGGATCCTTGTTTTGATTCTTGCAAGGTTTTTTTAAAGCAGGAGTGATGATATGCAGAAGGGAAAGATTTTGCATTTCACAAGGGGTATTTTTTGTGTGCAGATAGTCTTTTATTCAAATACACTCAGGATTTTTTAACCCACAATCATGATTCATGTTAACATGTTATGAATAATTAGCATAATGATTCATGACAGAAGTTGGACTATCTGCATTGCCACACCCATTGAATAAAGATCCCATTGATGAACGATCCTTAGTGATTTTGTTCATATGTACCACCTTTAGGTTTTAGCTCACCTGAACGAGTCTGGGCATAGTCTTCTACAGAATGTTACTGTTATTGTTCATCTTATTTTAATGGACAGAGGGGATTACACAGAAAGAGCCTCCTTGAAGATTGTGGTATTTTTGGATCACAATCAGGTGTACCCTGGGCAATGATCATCTCTCTCACACTAGGTCAGGAAAAGAAACTGCAGAATGAACTTACCAAAAGGCGGTTTCATTTTGGCAGTTTCACAATTGCCTAGATGAAGAAGAAGAATGGATAGAGTTGCCAAATTTTCCTCAGAGATTGCAATCACAAGTGAATGTTAAACTTGGTTTCTATGAAAAACCCTGTCCATTGGTGTCTGGAACTGAACCTTTTCCTGTGATCCTTAGCCCAGAGGGGACTATGGAACTGGCAAGAATTTAGGGTGATTTTGAATGTTTATCAAAAATTGGTCCCATGATGTCTTTGTAAGCATCACAACTGTTGGACTAAAGCACCAACTTGTATAGAAAATTATCTGAACTAGTGGTGGACTGGTCTACCTTATTATTCCATATAGCAAAGATGGATTGAGACTGATTTAGTAGGGGGCTGTCTCAGATCACTTTAATGAATTTGCAGGCATTTAAAAGAGTTTGAAGTACTGCAGCAAATGTCAGATTTGGGGGGTTCAAACTTGTGTATGCAAGTAATCATCAGTCACCACACACAACTCAGCTGCCAGCCATAGCGCAGCTGAGGAAGCTCAGCCCATGTGACCCCAATCACCCAATCAACAACTAGCATAGGAAACCTCCCCACTATAGGTGATCCTTAGGAAGGTATGCAACTAACCTACAACAACCAATGAGTGCCTTTGGGGGGAAATTCAAGTGCATTGTATGGCATATAAGTTGCTGCGTCTCCACTATTTGGTTATATACAGATTGACTATGCTACAATAATGCGAGCGCGGCGCCAAAATGGCCGCCGCGCCCTTTGCGGGCCCCCCCATCGGACGAAGGCATCTGGGTAGTTAGGGGGCATGGCCAGCACCCTTATATAAGGGGCGGCCACGAGGCAGCCGAGCTGCCATTTTGCGAAGCGACGGAGCGGAGAAGTTTTTTCCCTCTTACCTCCGTCGCTTTTACTCTCACCGGGGAGCCTCTTGGCTGCTGATTTGCTCCTTTTTCGGCTCCCCATCGGCTAGCTGCAATGCCCTCAAAGAAGAAGGCGACTGCGAACGCGGCTCGTTCTGCGCGGAGGCGCAATCCAGGTCGGAGGACCGCGGCTGCGCCTCCCCAGCAGCCTCCTATACCCGAGCCCACCGGGGCCGGTGGGATGGGGTTAATTCCCCCTTGGCCGGAGGCTGGGGGTCCGCTTGCGGGCCCAGTAGGGGCCGTGGCCCTCGGCCCGCAAGCGGTGGCCACTGCTCCTGCCGTGACCGGGCCTTCCTCCGTTGGGGCGCAGCTTAATGCCGGGGCTTCCAGCCTTGGGGGGTGGTGTGGCCCCCTTCCATGGCAGGGTACTTCCCCGGCCCTACCGGGCCCGGGCTTCGGATCGTGGCCCTATTCAGACCCCGGGGTACAGCGACCTGTACCGACGTCTGTAGTTAGTGGGCCGGCTGGCCCTTTACCCCTTGGTTTAGGTGGCCATGTCAGCGTGGAGGCCCTCCTGGCTCGAGTTGCGGCCCTTGAGGCATCCCTGGCCCGGGTTAGTCACCCTGGGGACCCTTTTGGGGTGCTGGTCAATCCATCGTCTACTGGGCAGCGGCAGGTGGTGGGACGGGTTGAGCTGCCTGAGGCGCGTGGCCCAGCTTCGGCCACTGCCTCGCAGCTCCCCAATCAACAGGCCGGTGCTGATCAAGCCCCGTCTACAAGCTCTATGGCGGTCGTGAGCTCCGATGCTCCCAGTGGGCCGGAACCCCCGGTGGGGGCGGCCCATGGGGGCGCAGAATGTGAGTATGCGGTCCAAAATAGTGCACACACACACATGGCCACGTTGGGGGGGGGGGGCTTTTCAATGGCCTTGGCCTCGCACGGGTGGTGCGGCGGTCCAGTCACCAACGCCCCACCCGGTGACTTCAACTGTCACCCAGGGCCCCATGGTAGGGGGTGCTTCTTACCCAGTCGGGAATCTTCTAGAGGTGACCGGGTTAGTCCAGGCTCCTTTGCAGATGCCCGCAGTTTCCACCGTGCCTGTGTCGGCTTTGCCGACAGCAGGGTATTCCTTGCCACTGGGGGACCATTTGGCCCAGACCACCAAAGAGAAGATCTGGCGGGGGGAGTATGTGGACATCTTCTCCCTCCTTAACAGAGAGCCCATCAAGGAGGAGAGGGAGGGGCAAGATGAGAAGGATAAGGAGCAAGCGCATCGTCGCAAGCCACCACGTACGTGGGCCAACTGGTTGCCGGCCTACCTCATATACATGGTGGTATACCTCAGGGCCCGGCCGGATTTGGCTATTCCGATGGTCCAGTATTTGGACAACATTTACCGGGCAATGGTGGACTTCCCGGGCCCGTCGTGGTTGGCTTACGATGAGGAATTCCATATGCGGATTCCCCTGCACCCTGAGATGAGGTGGGATGAGCCCTGCCAGCAGCTGTGGCTTCTGTACATGACTCCCACACGCCCTGCGCCTGGGGAAAGATACCATTGTGGACATGCGGTCCAGCGAGCGGCCCCAGCACAGGCTCCCCGCCAGGTGGCGGGGCAGGAGGTTCCAGCCCGCCTGCTGTGCTGGACTTTCTCGGCCAATGGTTCCTGCAACAAGAAGAATTGCAAGTACAGGCATGAGTGTCCCTCCTGCGCTGGCCCCCATGTGGCCTCCGCCTGTCCCAGGACTGGAGGGATGCGGGGCAGAGGAAGGGGCGGACAGGGGGCTGGCAAAACTGCCGCGGAGGGAGCTGGTTCACCAAAAGGCCCCCTCCCCAATTAATGTGGACATGTTGGAGCGTTGGCTCGCATTGTACCCGAGGGAGGAGGATGCGGTTTACCTTCTTCAAGGTTTTAGACAGGGGTTCCGTATCCCTTTCATAGGAGATAGGTCCCCCCAGGATGCCCCCAACCTTTTGTCCCTTAGGGGGCGGGAGGAGGTAGCTGCTGCCAGCATTACTAAGGAGGTCAATTCGGGCAGGGTCGCTGGCCCTTTCCCAACACCCCCGTTCCCTAATCTTAAGGTATCACCCTTGGGCTTAGTGCCCAAAAAGTCACCGGGCGAGTTTCGCCTGATTCATCACTTGTCCTACCCAGCCGGCCGATCAGTCAATGACGCTATCCCTGATGACCTTTGCTCAGTCAGGTATACGTCTTTTGACCAGGCCCTGCGCATGGTGCGCTCATGTGGCCCGGGTGCACTATTGGCTAAGTGCGACATCAAGTCGGCGTTTCGCCTCCTGCCTGTGTACCCGGGCGACTTTGAGTTGCTGGGTTTTAAGTTCCGGGGTGGATATTACTTTGATAAGGCCATGCCTTTTGGCTGTTCCATATCATGCTCGGCCTTTGAGCGTTTCAGTACATTTCTACAGTGGGCTTTCGTCCACAGGTCAGGGTAGCCCATTACCTGGATGATTTTTTATTCAGGGGTGAATGGGGATGGGACACGTGCACACGTCTCCTCAACACATTTCAGACGTTAATGGAGGAACTCGGTGTCCCTTTAGCGCCCGAAAAGACCGAGGGCCCATCTACTAAGCTAGTATTCCTGGGGGTGGAGATTGACACGGTAGCGCAGGCTTCTAGGTTACCGGGGGATAAGGTGTCAAGGATAGTGGCCCTTATCTCTGACTTGCTTGCTAAATGCAAGGCATCACTGAGGGAACTGCAGGTGCTACATGGTCACCTCAATTTCGCTTGCAGGGTCGTCGCGCCGGGCAGGGCATTTGCTCGGCGCTTGTGCGATGCCATGACAGGCTTATCTAGGCCCCACCATAGGGTGAGACTCACTCGGGGTATCAGGGCAGATATGCTTATCTGGCGCCAGTTCCTGAGGGAGTTCAATGGAGTATCATTTTGGAGGTCTGACCTCCTGGCTTCCCCTCGCTTTCAGATACAGTCCGATGCTTCGGGATCCCTGGGTTATGGGATGTACTTCAATGGGAAGTGGGCCTATGGTGGGTGGCCACCAGCCTGGGCAGGCACGGGTCGCCTGCGTGATTTCACGTATCTGGAATTTTTCCCTATCCTGGGGGCTTTGATGCTATGGGGCGAACTCGGTTGTCCATTTCTGGTGTGACAATGCGGCCGTTGTGCACATTGTCAACTCACAGACTTCCAAATCACCCAGGGTCATGGACCTAGTGCGTCAGTTTGTGTTGTGCAGCCTGCGCCTCAATGTCCTCTTCAGGGCCAGGCATGTCCTGGGGGTCAATAATGATATCGCTGATGCTTTGTCCCGCCTGCAGATCTCCCGGTTCCGTGCCTTGGCCCCGGATGCGGAGGAATTTCCCTCGCCACTCCCGGACGAGATATGGACCATTGGCAAGGAGAGGTGAACCGGGCGATTGGCTTCTCACTAGCGCCACGCACGCGTAAGGCGTATCACCACGCATTCAATTCTTTCAGAGATTTCTGTACCCAAGCCTGGCTGCCAGAAACCTGGCCGATCCCAGTGACCCATGTACTTCGGTTCATGGTTTACCTGCATGCCCAGGGCCTTGCGCCTCGCACCATATCATCTAGGCTGTCAGCATTGGCTTTTATGGCTAAGGAGGGCAGTCATGTGGATAGTACCGCTGACTTCCGTGTGAGACATGTTTTGGAGGGGTGGGTGTGGGAGCGTGGGCGTTGCCCGGACGACCGCCACCCGATTTCCCCAGGGGCCCGGGGCTGGCATGGCCTCTGTTTTGATAAGTACGAGGCAGCCCTATTTCACGCGGCTACAACGGTGGCCTTTTTTGGAGCGCTCCGCATCAGCGAGCTTGTGATGCTGTCTAAGGCGGATGCAAGTCGTAGGGCACTGGAACGCGGAGATGTCTATGTTGCCAAAGACTGGGCTCAGTTGAGGATACGCTCCTCTAAGACAGATCAGCATGGCGTAGGCAGTGGTGTAAGACTGCTACGGTGTTCTTTGGCAGACATCTGACCGGTTGGTGCCCTACAGGAGTTTATTGCACTGCGTGGCACGCACCATGGCCCGTTTTTCTGTCACCAAGATGGGTCTCCCCTCACTAAATTTCAATTTTGGAAGGTGACCGGCAGAGCGCTGGCCAGTGTTGGCCTCCCAGGGGCCCGTTATGGCACCCATTCGTTCAGGATAGGGGCGGCTTCCACCGCAGCTGCTTTTGGGTACTCCGGGGCTGACATACGCAGCATGGGAAGGTGGGGTTCGCAATATTTTCAGTTTTATGTTCGCCCTCTTCCACCGTGAGTACCAGTTTTGTCACCGCACCTTTCTTCCTCGTTTTTCCTACAGACCCTGGGTGTCGTATTACACCGGTGACAGTATGGCTGGTGGGCCATAGCTACGTGCACAGGGCAGCGCGTTACGCTGCGGCGACAGAGTGGGGACCCCGACTGGGACTGGGTGCATACGCAAGTCTCACATGGCATGGTAAGCCTGGGATGTTATGGCGGGAGCTGTTGCCATTCCTTTTTTCAGGCCGGAATGCTGACCCGCCTGATATTCTGATCATACACCTAGGGGGCAACGATTTGGGCCAGGTCACCGGCTTATTGCTAAAGCATGCGATTTGTGGCGACCTTGCCTACCTGCATTATGTGTGGCCCACCTCAACCCTTGTTTGGTCGGACATGGTCCCGCGGCACACGTACAGGGGAGGTTTTGACCTCCAGGCCCTTGACCGTGCTAGACGCATGGTAAATAGGGCTGTGGCGCAGTTCCTTGCCGACAGGGGTTGGGGGCGGGTCAGTCGTCACCCCGCCATTAGCCTACAAAATTACGGCCTTTATGCAGGGGATGGGGCCCATCTGTCGCGAGGAGGTATGGACCTCCTGTTGGGTGATTGGCGAGCAGGCCTGTTGACCGAGCTGACGGTCTGGGGGGGGGCGTCGAGCCTTCTTTGAAGCCCCTCCGTGTGGCGGGTAGCACTGGTAAGGTAAACATTTATGACCCACAGGTATCCGGCAGGTTCGCAATTGACTGGACAACACTAGACAGGCAGAAGTTGGTTAAACGTTGTCCGGTCAACGACGAACTAGGCGATGGGGTGATGGCTACAGCTAGACAGCATGCATCACCCCGTGATTTTACGGATACGCGTCAGAGGGTGGGGTCATTAGCTAGATATTGACTACGGTCAACAATTTGTTTGTTGTCAACAAACAAATTGATACAAATAGATACATTGTGGCACTTGCCGTTGGCAATTTTGGGTGGTACCTTACCAGTGTTACTTCGGCCTGCTTGCCTTAAGAATTATGATTGGTCAATTACCAATAGAAATTTATAATTCGGACTAGGGCATCAATCAATAAATGTGGCCCAATGCCGTTATCCACTTTCATCAGTGTCTGAGTCCTTTATTGGGGGGTGCGCCTGCAAAGAAGTGTTTGGCCCGCCTGCTGGTTCTGTGTGCAATCAATCTGCCTACATCAAATTGGCGATGAAGCTGGGATAATAATGGCTTCCCATGGAGTTACCCTCGCTTCGTTCGACAACTCTAAGCCTGAGTCATAGGACCTCTACGAGGAGCAGTTCCTGTTTGCCATGGATGCAGAGAACATCGAGGAAGAAAAGCAAAGACGAGCCTGCCTACTGGCTCAGTGCAGGTTGCCAACCCTGAAACTGGCAAGGAACTTCCTGATGCCCAGGGCCCTAAAGTTGGTCCCCCTCGCCAAGATCCTCGCTGCGCTGCGGGCACACCTCCTATGAGCTTTAAACCTCTCCAGGCCTTGCCTTCTTGGGTCTCCCCTGCCCAAAGACTCCGACCTGTAGGTTTCCAAAAGCCCTGTCCAGCCCAAGGTTGCAAGTACCTGGGTTCCTGCCTAAGGAAGTCCCAGCAAAAATTAAATAGAATGAAACATCCAGTAGCATGAAGATTGGCTAATCTCTTATCTTACCCCTTTTTAAAGATCAGGCAGGTAGTTGAATCAACATAGTTTATTTCTTCAGGTTCATAGATAGCTCAAGATACAAATAGGATCAATATAGGCTAATCAAAATACATCAAGGTTTCCACATAACAGGCCTTCCTCACCCAAAGAAACATAATCTAACTATTTCTAAGTTACCATTATGTACAGCACCACCAGGGGAGTTGCTAATCCTCCGTCTTGGTGGATTCCCTCACCATGAGGTCTCTCTCCAGCAAAGAGGGAAAAAACCTGAACTGCCGTCCCCCTTCGGCATCAGCCAACCAGCATCACAATAAAATTGCAAGAGGAAGTCAAGAGGCCCACCCTCAATACAGGGGCAAAACAGCTCCTCTACAAGCAGTTTAAGAAACAGAGAAATGCCGTGTTTGATGACTAGTGACCTATTATTACAATCCTCCCCACAAGAGAAAAGCTCACTTCAGTCTTTTCGCATAAAGGAACTAGTCATGAACATGCCTAACATAAACACAATTGCAATATAACGAACCCAGTTAAATGTGTAGAGTATACAATGAAAACTCTTCCAGGTACTTCTGGAGGCACCTTGGGTTACACAGTTACACTAAACAAACATAGTATAAGCAGAAGAGTCCGTTATATATATCAGGTAACACTTTCACCTTCCAGAGGATCCACCTCCTTCGAATACATTCTACTTAAAGAATCAGTGAGAATATTTCAGGAAGAACCTCACCAAAAGCATTCTCCTTTTTAGCCAACACAATAGGGGAAGACCAGGGAGAATTGATCTCTTGGATCACACCCATATCTAACATCTTCTTTACCTCCTCACTGATTTGTTTCTCCACTGTCCCCACAACTCTATAAGGATTTACCCAGATAGGTTCAGGGGTGGTAACTGCTATACCATGTGACTGTATCTTACATTCACCTGGGACAGAGGAAAAGAGTTCTCTGAACTTATTAAGGACAGCTCTTAATTTTCTTTGTTCGGGTTCTGGAACCAGACCACTTATATAATTGTCATCCACATTTCCTGCGAACTGGTACTCTTCTGTAAGAGAGATCAAATTAGCATTTTCAACATCAACAGATATAGCAGTGTTTTTCATCATGGATACAGGTCTGGGGATGTACCGCTTGAGAGAATTTACATGATATTCAACAACCTTCCCATCCTCCCATTGTACACCATAGTTCACTTCCCCCAGTCTCTGGACCACTTTGGCAGGGCCCATCCATTCAACCTGCAATGTAGTTTTACCCAATGGTTTCAAGACCATTACTAGATCGCCAATAGAAAACACTCGATGTCTGGATTTGGTATCATGATGTTTCTTATACTTTTGCTGGGCCGTCTCCAAATGTTCTTTGGCAACAGAATGTACAGACTTCAGCCTTTTCTGCAGTTCCAGCACATAGGCTGCGGCACCTGTTGAAGCTTTGTCAAGGCCCCCCTCCCAGTTAGATTTCAATAACTCTAGAGGTCCGGCTATCTTCTTCCCGAAGATGACCTCGGCTGGGCTCCATCCATTCAGGCTTGCATGAGGGCAATTTTGGTAGGCATGCAAAAGAAATGGGAGTCCCTCTACCCAGCCTTTGCCTTGAGCCTTAACAAAAGCAGTAAACATTCTTTGCAATGTTCCTTGGGCATGTTCTACACATCCGTGACTTTCAGGATGATAACTAATTTAAAATTTTTGCTGTACTCCAGCTAATTGACACACCTTTTTTCATTAAGGTACTTGTGAAACAAGATCCCCTATCGCTGGAAAGATTTTGGGGTAGGCCACACCTTGCTACTATTTTGAGAAAAGCTTTAGCGACCTGAAGTGCTGAACATGAGGACAATGAGATCATTTCCACCCATTTGGAAAAAGTGTCTATATAAACTAGCACAAATCTTTTCCTCCCACCACTGGCAGGTAGGGGTCCACAGATGTCGACCTGACAGTTCTGAAAAGGTTCATTGGCAAAAGATGGACACTGCATTTCAGCCTTTGACTTAGAAAGATTATTTCCCATCCTTTGGCACAAATCACAGGATTCCACAAATTCCTTAATTTCTTGTGTCATTTGAGGCCAATAGAATACTGTGTTTTCTGCCATCCGCTATGCAGTGAAAAAACTGAATCATGAGCAAGCTGTAGGATAGTCTTTCTGAATTTTGCAGGCACAATCAGCTGTTTCCTATATCCTAAATCAGGGCTTTCCTTCTTTGTCAGTTTATAAACCAGTCCATTACTAGATTGGACGTAGTGACTTGGTTGAGCATTGGAGATACCCTCTTCTGGGACAACTCTAGATCAAATTTCCCCCAATGAATCATCTTTGAGTTGTTCTTCTTTAAAAACCTTGAAATCAGCGACAAATTCTCCATTTAGTTTTAACTCTTCAGAAAAATCCTTAATTTCATCACTAGGTGACACTGTTGGCTTACTTGTGGAACCATCCCTTTGTTCTCAGACCATGCTCTTAGTTTGAACTGGTAAAATCAAAGTTTTAGCTTCGGGGCCCACATTTTTATCTTGCAATGAACGCAATATTACAGAAATTCCTATGATGATGGGTGCAAGGTCAGGATTTTCATGGACAGTGCAGATCACGTGTCCTGTCCACCCATTAAAAGTAAGGCACACTTTTGCCAGGGGTGCAAACTGAAGGGTACTTTTCTCCACCGAGAAATTCAACAGAGGCATTTTAGAACCAGGCAAAATTTGACTGTCTAGTACTAGGCTCTTGTGCAAAGATTCCAGATCTGCTCCAGTGTCCACATATCCATTGGCAACCACTTTCTGAGAATTTTCTGGGTAATGCACAATAACTCTCCTGTTACGATAATTCACTATCCAAACTCTTTCTTCAGTACTCATTACATTGGAAGGTTTTACTAAATGCAGCTCCTTCGTAGAAGTTTGTGCACACAGTCCCCATACAGCATCTGAAGGCAATATATCCATGAACAATTGGGGATTTAACTCATCAACATCGGCTAAATGTGCAGAAGCCAACCAGGCGATTTCCCCTCCTCCGGCTAGGCTAGCTGAAGGGGCTGCTGACTCGCTGTAGATGCTGGAGGATCGGAGATGGCCATTACCATTTTTGCCTTAGAGGGGTTTCTTTCTGAAAAAGCTTGCTTCTCCTTAGAGTAGTGACTCTGAGATCTAGCTTTTTGAGGGCAATCCCTCCTCACGTGTCCACTTTTTTTGGCATAGAAAGCAAACAGGATCACCCCTACTTCTCTCTTGGGTTGATCTAGAAGGAGACCAGCGGTCCCCCTGCTTGTAACTCGGAACAGCCCGCTCTTGGTCTCTCTGTTTGTGGGTTGGATCAGCCTGCTTCCTTTCAGGCTTTCTCTTGCCCTCCCTTTTCTGGCTTGATTTGAAATGTGGTTTGGATTTCTTCCCCTGTCCTTGCAAAGAAAAGATCAGGTCTGCTGCCTGGCCTAACTCCAGCAATGATTTGGGTTTTTGTAGAAGAACCGGAACTCTAATCTCAGGAGGCAAATTACGAATAATCTTATTATATCCTCTGTAGAAGTCGCCTTGGCAGCTTCCAGCCACTGATTGCAATTACGTTGGCACTCCAGCACAAATGTGGAAAAACTTTCCTCAGAGTCCCACTTCCGTGTTCTAAATTTTATCCTCATGGATTCACTGGTAAAAGCAAACTGAATGCGGATGGCCTCCATTAGCTCATCCCAGGGTAAACTTCTATCCACTGAGTGCACATAATCTGCCAGTGCCCCAGAGAGTTGGGTGCGAAGTAATTGATGCCAATGCCTTTTCTTAACCCCCAAATCTATCACAGCAGATTCAAAATTGGCTAAAAACTAGAGTATATCCTCCCCTACTTTGTACTTTGGCAAAAGACGGTGATCCAAACTGGAAGGATCCACGCCACGTTTTCTCCGGGCTTCTTTCAACTGCAGCGTCTGAATCTTAACTAATTGAGAAACTGCCTCTGCTAGGCTAGATTTGCGAGAAGACCTCTTTCTGGGTTTTCTGCTTTCCTCCTCTGACCCTTCCTGCTCAGAACCAGTCTGGAATTTCTCCTGCTCAGAATCAGCCTAGCTTTCCACACATGAGTTCCCACTATCTGTGTTCTCAGGAGTTTAGGTTTTTAAGGGCTTGTGCTTTTTAAGATCCTCAGCCTCAGCTCTGATAATCCTTTCCCCTGTAAAAGGGTTAAAATGGGCCTTTCTTCTGTTCAGCCTTCTGCCCGTATAAGGGTCATAGAGAGGGCCTTCCTCCTCCTCCTCCTCCTCCCCCTTCTGGCTTACAAGTGAGGAATCAAGCTTACCCCTCAGCTTCAGTGGTGGGGGCTGCTTATGGGAGGAGTTGGGGTCTTCTGCATTGCCCTCGGAATCTGAACCCTTTCCATCTGCCATTCTGCATGCAGTAATAGCTTCTATCTGCAATAAAGTCTGTCCCAACCTTTGCAGAATGCGCTTTCTCTCCACCTTGGAGAATCTGCCAGCAAGCCTCAGGAATTTGGTATCCTGAGCCACTGCTCCCTTGAACTCACTCCTTGGTTCCGGCAATTGCTGCCCTTCCCTGGCTAACGTTACCAGGGCCCTAACCTCTATCTAGAAATCAATACAAGGACTTGAGGTTAGCCTGTATGTGTCCACCCTCTAGAAAAAAAAGCATTAGTCATGCACACACACACCAGAAAAAAAACCTCTTGCTTAGAGAATCTTCTTCCCTGCTTCTGGAGTGCATGCAGAACAGCTCTGGTCTTCTAGGGTACAGAGTTAGCCACACTCGTAGGATCGTATAAAATCCCATAAAGACTGCCACCATATGAGCTTTAAACCACTCTAGGCCTTGCCTTCTTGGGTCTCCCCTGCCCAAAGACTCTGTCCTGTAGGTTTCCAAAAGCCCTGTCCAGCCCAAGGCTGCAAGTACCTGGGTTCCTGCCTAAGGAAGTCCCAGCAAAAATTAAATAGAATGAAACATCCAGTAGCGTGAAGATTGGCTAAACTCTTATCTTACCCCTTTTTAAAGATCAGGCAGGTAGTTGAATCAACATAGTTTATTTCTTCAGGTTCATAGGTAGCTCAAGATACAAATAGGATCAATATAGGCTAATCAAAATAATCAAGGTTTCCACATAACAGGCCTTCCTCACCCAAAGAAACATAATCTAACTATTTCTAAGTTACCATTATGTACAACACCACCAGGGGAGTTGCTAATCCTCCATCTTGGTGGATTCCCTCCAGCAAAGAGGAAAAAAACCTGAACTGCCTTCCTCTTCGGCATCAGCCAACCAGCATCACAATAAAATTGCAAGAGGGAGTCAAGAGGCCTACCCTCAATACAGGGCAGAACAGCTCCTCTACAAGCAGTTTAAGAAACAGAGAAATGCCATGTTTGATGACTAGTGACCTATTATTACACCTCCGCCCGAAAGTGTCTGTGTTCCTGGCACAACTGGCCTTCCACCGGTGCAACCAATAGCCCGGAGAGAGCGTGGCAGAGTTCACCACCACACTGAGTCTGGTGACCGTCCCTTGCCAGTGGGGAAACTTTCTGGCCGAGACACTGTGAGACTGCCTCCGACTCGGCCTGCGGGATGAGGAGGCCCAGCGGAGACTGTTGGCCCAGGACGAGGATATCACATTTGAGCAGGTCCTCCAGGCTGCCCAGGCTGCAGAGGCTGTAAAGGATGGGGTACGGGCATGCTGGGCGAGAACCGCAGCCTCAGGGAACCCGTCGTCTGCCGTGCAGGCCCAGGGCTGCTCGTCTAGCAGGGAGTGAGAACCGAGAGCAGCAGCAGCTGCCGCCACGTCCTCATCCAACCTCAGCAAGAGTGAAAGTGAACCCGAGGTCCAGAAGGTGAGGAAAAGACTTTCTGAGAGGAGAGACACTGCCGAAGCAAGCAGACGCTGCGAGGGGTGCGGGGGCACACACGACCAGAAGCGGTGCTCCTTCAAGAAAGCAGAGTGCCACAACTGCGGGTGTTTGGGCCACATCACGAAGCTGTGCAGACAACGCAGAAGATGAGACCCTGACCGGACCAGATGCCGGAAGGACGAGGGCGTCGGGAAGCTGCAGAAGGTGCATGTGGGAGACACAGTGGTGAGACGTGTGTCAGACCGGCTCACCTGTTTCTTTTGTAAGGTACTGTTGCAGGGGGGTCCAGGTGAAGATGGAGGTGGAGTCAGGGACTGCCTACTCCATTGTCTTGTAGACCGAGTTTCTGCGGATACCCCCTAGGGACCGCCCCAAACTTAGAGCACTCAAAACAAACTTGCGGAATGTTCAGGGAAATTACATCCCAGACCTGGGGGTGGAGATTTCACCGTCCGGTTCAAGAACTTCAGTAGGAAGTTACCCTTAGTGGTCCTGAAGGGGGGAGTCCAATTGTCTCCTAGTTTGAACCACTGGGAATTGCAATTACTGGAATCAACACCATCCGAGGCTACCCCATCCAAGTCGTGTGCAACGCACACCCGGCAGTCTTCAGGAAAGGACTTGGGGAGTACAAGGGGCCACCTGTGGACTTTGATATGGACCCTTCCATCCGCCCCGTGCAGAGTGCCCTTCGCACTAAAGGACAAAATAGAGGCAGAATTAGACAAAGTAGTGGGTCAGGAGATTTTGGTTCCAGTGGACTCCATGGAGTGGGAGACACCGATTGTAACTGGCATGAAATCTAATGGGGAGGTTATGATTTGTGCTGATTACAAGTGTACTATCAATAAGGCAATCCACCCCAATGCCTACCCAGTGCTGGTAGTTAGCCACTTGCTGGCCAAGTTACATGGGGGGAGGTATTTTGCGAAGCTGGACCTAGCACAGGCATACCAGCAGTTAACAGTCACACGTGCAGCTGTAGCTGCCCAGATGATAGTTATGCACAAGGGTGCGTTTAAGGTGACACGCCTCCAGTTCAGCGTGAACTCAGCTCCTGGTATATTTCAGGCGCTTGTGGAACGCCTACTTAAGGGACTCCCCGGGGTGTTGCCATACTTTGACGATGTGTTGATAACAGGTGGGGATGAGTCAGAGCTAGCTCAGAGGTTAGCCCGGGTCCTGACTGTGTTTGAAAGGGCTGGGTTATGCCTGAGAAGGGACAAGTGTGTTTTTTACGCAAACAAGGTAGAGTTCCTGGGGTTTCGGATCGCCCCCGATGGTTAAAAGCCCTCAAAATCGAAGGTTGCGGCCATTCAGGACGCCCCCACACCAGCTACTAAGTCAGAGCTGCAGTCGTTCTTGGGCCTCCTGAATTTCTACCACTCCTTCCTTCCAAGGAAGGCATCGGTGGCAGAGCCGCTACACCGACTGCTGAAAAAGGACGCAGTCTGGCAGTGGGGCGAGGCTAAAGAGTGAGCATTCAGTGAGTTAAAGCAGCTCCTCTCTTCTGAGGCGATATTAACTCACTTCGACCCCAAGAAGCCAATAGTGCTAGTGTGTGATGCCTCACAGGTGGGCATGGGGGCTGTCCTGTGCCACGTGTTCAAGAATGGGAGGGAGGCTCCAATTGCATTCTAGTCGAGATACCTCTCGAAAGCAGAGTGCAACTATGCCCAGACAGACAGGGAGGCATTCGCAATCATCACAGGGACCAAGAAATTCCATGACTTCCTGTACGGGAGGGAGTTCACCATTGTCATGGACCACAAGCCCCTCCTAGGTATTTTTGTTACGACCAAGCCCACCCCGCAGATCTTGTCCCCTAGAATGTTAAGGTGGGCGATCTTCCAAAATGCATACCAGTTTACGCTGGCGCATCGCCCAGGGAAAGACACGGATGCGCACACGGATGCGCTTTCCAGGTCTCCCCTACCAGAGCTGGGGGAACCTGAGTGTGAGGTTGAGCAAGAGCACCAGGTGCTGCTCATCAAGTCCCTCGAATTGCCTCCAATTGTGCCTGCAGATATCACCAAGCCAATGGCCAAAGACAAGGTTTTGTCCCAAGAGCTGGCTTGGGTTAAGAAAGGCTGGCCCTTAACGTCTCCGTCTGAAGAACTCACATTGTTCTTCAGGAAGCACTTCGCTCGAGAGAGGGTGCCTCCTCTGGGGCCAGAGAGTAGTAATTCCTGAGGTCTTGCGAGCCAAGGTGCTCTGTCTGTTCCACACGAGCCACCCCGGAATCGTAAAGTCAAAAGCTCTAGCAAGGAGCTACTTCTGGTGGCCCAATATAGATGAGGACATAGAGAAACTGGTGGGCTGGTGTGAGAGTTGCCAGAGAGTGGGACACAGCCCGCGGTCCATGGTCCAGAATCCACGTTGATTTCACGGGGCCCTTCAGGGGCACCATGTTCCTACTCGCAGTCAACGCATTCTCGAAATGGCTTGAAGTCATTCCAATGCGAAACACGTCCTCCGTGGCCACAATCAAACATCTGAGAAGGGTGTTCATTTGCTTTGGTATTCCCGACGTGCTAATTCCGGATAATGCATCCAATTTCACCTCCGTGGAATTCCAGGCGTTCCTTGAGCAGAACGCGATCAGGCACGTCACCTCTGCCCCCTTTCACCCGGCCACGAATGGCCAAGTAGAGCACCTGGTCCGCACCACGAAGGAGGCACTAAGGAGAATGGGTCCAGGGGACCTGGAGCTACTGCTCTGTCAATTCCTCATAGGCTATAGGGTCACCCCGCTAGACTTGGGGCAATCCCCCTCGGAGCTCCTAATACGGAGAAGAATCCCAACATTGCTCGACTGCCTGGATCCTTCTAGGGGGGAGGATAGGGGTACGAATGTGTCAGTAGAGCAGAAAAAGGTATTCAGGGCAGGCGACCCGGTCTACTGCAGGAATTATGTGAGCTCAGGACCAACGTGGGTACCTGTGGAGGTGGTAGAGCAAACCGGGCCAGTATCGTACAAAGTTTTAACAGACTCAGGGTTGCTGTGGTGCGGACATGCTGACCAGCTTAGGAGAAGGGTCACAGGAGCCACCCGGGGGAGCAATCCAGAGGAACCCACTGAGGGAGATGACACAGAGGAGTCAACATTAGGGTTTCCCCCCACCCCCCCAACCGTTTAACCCAAGGTGGGAATACAGGATTGAGCATGACAGGCTGCATCGAAACATGGGAGTCGGTCTTTCAGCCTGAGGAAGCAGACCCCCAGTTTGATTTTTTGTTTCAGGTTGAGGGGAGTTTTCACAAGTGTTCCCCCACCCTTCCCAGTGAGCAGTGGGGTTTTGAGTTCTCCCAACGGTCCCCTTATCCTCCCCGAGCCAGGAATACCCCATCCCTTCCCTTGCCAGGATTCGATGGGACTCTTCAGTTCACTCGAGGGGAAAGCCCAGGTGCTGCAGGTGCCCCAGGCAGCACCACTGAGCCGGCGGGTCGGCTGCAGCAAAATTGCCAACCCCCACAATGTTTAAGGGACTTCATTCCCTCCTAGGAGGGTGGGATGTTGTGTATGCAAGTAATCATCATTCACCACACGCAACTCAGCTGCCAGCCATAGCGCAGCTGAGGAAGCTCAGCCCATGCAACCCCAATCACCCAATCAGCAACTAGCGTGGGAAACTTCCCCGCTATAGGTGATCCTTAGGAAGGTATGCAACTAACCTACGTTAGGTTAGGTGAACCTTAGGAAGGTATGGAGTACGTCCCTAATGACCTCACTGCTACAGCAACCAATGAGTGCCTTTGGGGGGGGGGGATTCAAATGCATTGTATGGTATATAAGGAGCTGCGTCTCCACTATTTGGTTATGTACAGATTGACCATGCTAAAATAAAGAAGTGTTTGGCCCGCCTGCAACATCTGTTTAGCTATGGCCTTAAACCACTAACTGTTCTGCAGCCAAACAAACCCACAGGGCTGTTTTGAGGATGGGGGAATATGTGCACAGCCTGGAATTATTTGAAGAAAGGATGAGATAAAAATGAAATTGATAATGATAATGGTTAAGATGAAAATTGAATAAAAAACTTCCAGGTAAATATGTCTTCACTATTGCATTCATACATTACTTTACCTCTTTTTGAACAAATGGATAGAGGTGCAGGAGGAGAAAAGGAGGAGCAACAGCAACAAAAGCAGGCGTTCACTTAGATCAGACTTGAATTAGCAAATGATGTGTTAAGCTTCTCCCCACACATTTTCGGGAAATAGGTATGTGGTGAATGTAATCACTTTCCTATGTATTAGGTATGGCCTACTTTTAATTGAGATAGGCTATACCCCTCCAGGCTGCTACCCCCCATAGAATCTAAACAGGCAGGGGTTTATGTAGATTTAATCATGCCTCTTCATCTAAAAAACATGGTCAAAAATAGAAACCTAGGCTAGATCACTTCTGACATCTCATTTTCTGTGTAGAACATCGTGTTTTAATTAAGGAGCATTATGAACATTCCATATTCCATCTAAAGAGGACCACTTTGACAGTTGAGCAGACCTTCCCAAGATGCCTATTTGTAATCCAGGTGGAACTTATTCACCAAATCAGTTGACAGATTGCTCTGTGTACCTGTTAACATGTGGGTCCACATCCATCTGTTTTTCCCTCAGCAGTCACTTAAGCATATATATCCAGGGGTATGTGAGCATCAGTGCTTGCAAAAGAATTTGGCCAAGTAAGCTGTTTGTTTCCAATACCAGCTGTCAGAAACAACTTAAGCTGCTAAAGGATTTCACCTCACTTTTGCACCTTCTAAGAATAGTTCATTGCAAAAGAAAGAAATCTGACCAATGATGTATCTATTCATTTTCTATAAGAGTCCCACATTTAGTGCCAAATAAATAGAAAAAATGCATTCTACATGAGTTATGCAAAGCATTACATTTTATGCAAATTCACTTTGTTTCCTAAACTGATGCAAATTCTATTATAATTCTACTTTGTTTTGTTGTTGTTGTTTTTTTAAAAAAACAAATCAGTATTTGGGATTTTCCCCCACAAACAGATGTACATTAATCATGGAAGAAGCAGTGGAAATGATAAAGGAGGGTATAATGTGGTATATTAACTGATTTAACCTAAAAATGATTTAGAAAAAGTATGCCTGTTCAGATGCTTCACTAATCAACAGTACAGTATAGGATTGAACTGTTGAATAACCACTTAACCACATGATCTGAATTGTGGCCTAGATGTTTATGGCTATTCATGCTGAAAATCTTGAGGACCAACCTAACAGTTTGAAAGCAAGAAATTGCAAGTGGATAAATTGGGACAACTTCAGTGAGAAGGTAAACAGTGTTCCGTGTGCTCCGGTGTCTAGTCATGCCTGCTACATGACGACGGAAATGTCTGCAGAAGCAGACAGCACTGGCTCTGTGGCTTTGAAACAGAGATGAGCACTGAACCCTAGAGTTGGATACAACTGGCTTTCAAGCAACGGCAACCTTTACCTTTACCTAGGATAGTTTACAAAAGATATTGCTTTAATCTTTAACTAAACATGGCAAAAGGAAATGAAAACACTGTTTCATGCAACACCCTACCTTGGAGCATATTGTGTTGACACCAAGGACACAAACCAACTGGAGATTTGTTTGTGAAAGCCTTACTGAGAAAGAATGGGGTTGTGTTCTTGTTTAGCTCCCACTCATTTCAAGCTGGTTTTCACAGGAAGATTTCCAGAAGCATGCCCTAAAGGCCTATCAAGATCCCTGTTTCTGTTTCCTTTCCTTCAAATATTTCCAATATTCACTGAGCAATGACATCAATGCCACACATCTCATAGTTTCAGAGAATATACTTGTTGGAGGTGATGCCCTCTTCCAAACATGCTGCCTCTGCACTCTATTTCTATTTTTAAGGAGTTGTACCATAGTTTAAAAGAGGTAGCATAAAAGCAGCCTCATAACATTTTGAAGAGACTTTCTATGTTACAGGTTTAGTATCTAAGCAAGTCTAAGAGAGGCAAAACTTTAAGCACACAAGTCAACAGAAGTCTGTATTACCCACACACATAAATATATGCCTCCTGTTGTGATATTTGCCCCAGCAATGACTACAATGGGTTAGAAAAATATTCCAGTCTGGCCAGGTTAACCTGCTATGGTAATAGAGTAGACCCTACTGCCAGTGACTCAACGCCTAGTGCCAGGTGGTGGTTAACTAACCTGACAACCCTGAGGACTAACGGTCTTGGGTGGTGAAGTCCACAGGGAAGGGTGATGGTCCCCAAGTGGATTAAACAGTCCCACTTGAATCCACCTTACTGCAACTTCATCAAGTGCTCAGGATCAGAAAGTGACTCATAGAACTGGATCAGAGGTACTGGTGTCACGCTGTGATGCAGAAGGCAGGTAGAATACTACAACATTATATTGTTCCCAGGACAATCTTCATGTTTGATCACCATCATGATAGCCAATATTCAGAATTGGATAAAGCACAAGAAGAAAAATATGACACCTGAGAGTGTTAAACCTGCATAGCAAACTTGTATTTATTGTGCAAAATGTGTTTGTGCGCGTACACATTTTCCCTTTTCCCAATTTAAATGGCCATATTGGTATATTTGGCTAGCAGTTAGTACATACATAACAATATAAAAAGGATTTTCTAGACCTATTATAACCCATGTGAATATCCAACTTCAGCCAAGTTCAAGTCCTTTTAAAGTCCCACTGAAAAATCATTCTTCATGTTCTCCTGTTAAAAACTATTGAATTTTAAAATTCATTAGCTTTGTCTTCGATTTGTGATTATCACAAATGTAAATCACACTCCATGATGAATATTAACTCTTTCACCACAAATGTAGCACAATTTTGGTCAGATAGTGATTTACAAATGGATTGGATGTCTGCCTCTCCCCCTCCACCCCATCCCAGTTTTAAGTACACCTAGAAAACTATTCTGGTAAAAGATGCTTGAAAGTCAGATCATATCGAACAAGGTAACCATCATTGTACATATAAAGTTTCCTGTCAATAGGGTTGTAGTCAAGACTCTGAACTGTTTCTAACATTTTATCAATAATGACACTTATTTTGCCTTCTGTTCCAGTGTTGGTGTCATAAGTATAAAAGATCTCTTCTTTTCTAGTATTGACAGGCCGTGTGGCATATAGCACCCCACATACAATGAAAGCATTAGAAACCGATGGCTTGTATTGCCTTGTTTCCCATGTTTGAAGCACATCAAGAGATGTCTCATTAAGTTTGCTGATTACAATGTTACCTGTGCTGGCTTCTGTTGAGTAAATGACCCACAACCCATTCTCGTCCACAGCAAAATCCATGTCTTGCCATGATACACCTGCATATGAGAACCGATTGTTGTAAGCAGCGCCTGGAAGAGTTTTCCTCAGCACCACAGTATTTGTGGTTAAATCCAGCTTACCCATATTTCCTGAACTATGTGCATTAAAATACATATAATTATTATAAACAGTGGTACCACTGCCCTCACCATACACAAGTCTATATTCCCCTTTCTGTTTGAAAAGCAATAAGTCATCATAGGAATTGTAAAGTCTATAATATTCCAAGTATCTTCCTTCAGTGTTAAGTGGTGCAACCCAGTAGAGTTCTTGTCCAGGAATGAGAGGAGAGGAGTATATTCCCCAGGCACCATATTTGAAGTTAAATCCCCTCCAGTTCAATTGAATCAGATAGGGCTGACTGATGTTCAGAATTGGGCCATGACCGCAGTTACCTGTAATCAACCAAAAACAGAATATTTAAGAAGTACAGAGGAGGCCTTCAAAATTATATATTGCTCGTATTAGATTCACCACTCACTAAACTCTTTAACCTTGAGTATCCAGTCACTTAACTCTCCTCCTCCTCAAAGCCCTTCCAACTGTTACTCTGCTTGGTGGTACATCCAGCCTTCTCCATCTGCCAGGTATCTGATCAATGTTTCAGTCTGTCACATGCCTAGACAGTACTAAACAGCTCATAGAGTACTAAACAGCTAAGATAGGTTAAGCTGATAGTAGGCCAGAAAACTGTGCAAAATCTAAACCCCCCTCAGCTGAGAGATGTTGGAAAAAATCTAAGGTTCTTTCCAGGTTGGTCTAATGTTGTGCTGGCACAGCAGTTGCATCTCTGAGCTGAAGGAAGCTTAGAAATAGCACAACTCAGCTCCAGATCCTTCTTCTGCTCACAGATCCTTGAGCTCAGCTATCAAAATAGAGGAGCAGGATGCCTGCCAGGTCTAACACAGGTACTGTAGGTAGGTAGGATGCAAAACATTTTGAAACTTTTTACTTTATGAAACTGTTTTAGTCTTTTAAATAAATTTTCAAGAGAAACAAGACATTTCCTGACTGCAACATGTCAAATCTGATACTGAGGAAAGAAATGGAAAACAAGTTGGTTTTAGCAGGGCTGCTTCACGTCTCATCTCCCTGTGCAGTAGCTGCTAAAATTAGACTAGGTGGATGGACAGAGTGGGTGAGTGGGTGGATGGGTTGGGTAGGTAGGTAGGAAGGAAGGATGCAAAATGTTTGGGAACTTTTTACTTTTTGAAACTATTTTAGTCTGTTTAACAAATTTTAAAATATTTTTACTGAGATGTCATTTTCAGAGTAACACTGACTCACTCACTAGTTTTGGAGAGAGGTAAATCTCTGGAAAAATGGAACATTGATTGATTGATTGATTTGGATAAGATTGATTGATTTGGATAAGATGCAGGGTGGTGATTCTTAATTTGAATGTCATGTGCATCATCATGGGGTGGGAGCTGCTGCTGCTTTCGGTGAGTTCATTCTGCAGTTCCCTTTGCCTGACCTAGTATGAGAAAGCTTAGCTGGCAACACAAGGTTGCTGTTACCAGGGTAACCGCCCGATGGTAGTTCAAAAATACCACAATCTTCGAAGTGGCTCTTTCTGTGTACCCCAGGTGGGAACTAAGAGAATGAAAGCGTGGCGCCAAAATGGCCACCGCGCTCTTTGCGGGGCCCCCCACCCGGACTCAGACATCTGGGTTAGTTAGGGGGCATGGCCACCCCTCTATAAAAGGGGTGGCCACGAGGCAGCCGAGCTGCCATTTTAAAATAGCGACGGAGAGGAGAAGTTTTCTCCGTCGCTGTTCTCCTGATTCTTCGGCTCTTTAGCCCTACTCCTTCCCGGCTGGGAAGGAGGAATCTTCCACAGAGCCTTTGGTTTGCTGGCTGCTCTGTGTTTTTGGCGATTGGGTTGATCCCTGGAAAGGGATCCTGCCCTTTATCTCAGATATGCCTCCCAAATGGAGGGCCTCGGCGACGAAGCCGCGGCCAACGGGGAGGACTTTTGGCCCTGCGCAACGCGGGGGGCAGCCCTCAGGTCGGAGGACCAGGGCTGCGCCCACACGGCAGAGCACTACCTCCACCGATACCGGTGGGGCGATGCAGGCTGCTTGGCCCTCGGCTAGTCAGCCTTCAACCGGCCCTTCTGGGGCTCCGGCCCTCGGCCCGCAGTTGCCGGCCATGGGCCCAGTCAGCAGGGGTGGGCCCGGTCCTGGTGCACAGCACGTTCCACCTCCGGCCCCTCATGGGCCGGAGTATTGGGCATGGCCCTATTCGGGCCCAGGCTCTCATGCTGGGGTTCCTGGTCAAATGCCTGGTGGGCCGTTCGGCCCACCCGGCCCACTTTATACTGGGGGATCTGTGGCAGTTGATGCATTGCTAACGTGTTTAGCTGTGCTTGAGGCATCCTTAGGGATGGCACGCAACCCCATGTCAGGTGGCCCTTCACACACTGCGGGGGGCCCTTTGGGTCCATCGGCTACCTCAATGGCCGCCACACTGCAACAAGCGGCCAGCCGGGTTGAGCTGCTGGAGACGCTCCGGCCTTCCCCGGCCAGTGTCTCGCAGCTCCCTGTTCGTCCGGAGCTACAGCAGGAGAGTGGTCAGGTGTGGTCCCAGAGCTCAATCCCGGTCGCGAGCTCCGATGCCCGCCGTGGGCCGGAACCCCCAGTGGGGGCGGCTCACGGGGGTGCACCTAGTGAGTATCAGGTTCAAGTTAATGCACCCACATCACAGCCCACTTCCAATGGGGGGGGGTTCAGTGGCCATGGCCTCGTCATGTCGAGGCGAGTGGGCATCAGTTGCCAGCCTATCCCAGTGCCCCTTGGTTCCATACTGGTGCAGCATTGGGGGTGGGGGTTTCCGCCCCCGTGGCAGTGCCGGGTATCGCAGGGACTGTCCAGGTTCCACTGCGTATGCCCCGGGTACCTAATGTGCCGGTGACGGCCTTGCCGACGGCTGGTTATTCGTTGCCCCTTGGTGATCATTTGTCCCAGGTCACGAGGGAAAAGATTTGGCGGGGGAGTACATGGAAATATTCTCCCTTTTGAACCGTGAGCCCACTAAGGAGGAGAGAGAGGGACAGGATGACAAAGAGCTGTCCCGCCGTCGTAAGCCACCACACACCTGGGCCAACTGGTTGCCCGCATATCTTATTTATATGGCGGTGTACCTCAGGGCCCGGCCTGACCTGGCCATTCCTATGGTCCAATATTTGGACAATATTTACAGGGCAATGGTGGATTTTCCTGGCCCATCGTGGTTGGATTACGATGAGGAATTTAGAATGAGGGTGCCCTTGCACCCGGAGATAAGATGGGATGAGCCCTGTCAGAAATTGTGGCTATTGTACATGACCCCCACGCGTCCAGCGCCTGGGGAGAGGTACCATTGTGGCCATGCCATTCAGCAAGCTGCTCCAACGCAGGCTTCCCGCCAGCTGGCGGGGCAGGGGGTTCCAGCCCGCTTGCTGTGTTGGAGATTCTCAGCTAGTGGTGTGTGCAATAAGCGGCAGTGCCGATACAAACATGAGTGTCCCTCTTGCGCTGGCCCCCACGCCGCCGCCACGTGTCTGCGGGCCAGCGGGTCACGGGGCAGAGGTAGAGGTGGACAGGGAGCGGGCAGAGCTGCTGCTGAGGGAGCTAGCCAGACAAAAGGCCCCCTCCCCAGTTAATGTGTATATGTTGGAGCGATGGCTCTCAACTTATCCAAGGAGAGAGGACGCGAAGTACCTCCTTGAGGGTTTCCAGTGGGGCTTCCGAATCCCATTCAAAGGAGTGCGGGGACCCCAAGATGCACCTAATTTAATGTCCCTAAAGGGTAGGGAAGAGGTGGCTGCCCTGAGTATCGCTAAGGAGGTTGAGGCCAAGAGGGTGGCAGGCCCCTTTTCTGTACCACCCTTTCCCAACCTGAAGGTCTCCCCTCTGGGGTTGGTACCCAAAAAGGCCCCGGGGGAATTTCATTTAATCCACCATTTATCATACCCGGCGGGTTATTCTGTCAATGATGCTATCCCTGACGACCTTTGTTCGGTCAGGTATACGTCCTTTGACCAAGCCCTGCGAATGGTGCGCTCTTGTGGTCCTGGTGCCCTCCTGGCGAAATGCGACATTAAATCGGCATTCCGATTGTTGCCAGTCCACCCCAAGGACTTTGAGCTATTGGGTTTTAGATTCCAAGGGAAGTTCTATGTAGATAAGGCCATGCCTTTTGGCTGCTCTATATCCTGTTCATCATTTGAACGTTTTAGCACCTTCCTTCAGTGGGCCTTTGTTCGCAGGTCCGGGTCTCGGTCTGTAGCCCATTACCTCGATGACTTTTTGTTCGGGGGTGAACGGGGCTTGGACACGTGCACGCGTCTCCTCACCACATTTCAGACGCTAATGCAGGAACTGGGTGTCCCTTTAGCACCCAAAAAGACCGAGGGCCCATCCACTACCCTCACATTTCTGGGTATTGAAATTGACACAGTCGCACAGGCATCCCGGTTACCCATTGACAAGGTCACCCGGATCTCCGCGATGATTTTGGCCTTGCTGGCCAAACGTAAGGTGTCACTTCGTGAGCTTCAGGTACTGCATGGCCATCTTAACTTTGCCTGCAGGGTGGTTACGCCTGGCAGGGCATTTGCTCGGCGCCTATGCGACGCCATGTCTGGCCTGACAAGGTGCCATTATAGGGTCCGACTAACCAGGGGCATGCGGGCTGACCTTTTGGTTTGGCTCTCATTCCTGCGGGACTTCAACGGGGTATCCTTTTGGAGGTCTGACCTTTTAGTTTCCCCTAGGTTTCAAGTACAGTCGGATGCCTCCGGCTCCCTGGGATATGGGATTTACTTTCAGGGGAGGTGGGCTTATGGCCAATGGCCTCCAGCATGGCGGGGCATGGATCGCCTCCGCGATCTTACATTCCTTGAGTTTTTTCCAATCCTGGGAGCTTTGATGCTATGGGGCAAGGAGTGGGCCGACTCTGTGGTTCACTTTTGGTGTGACAATGCTGCAGTAGTGCACATTGTCAATGCCCAGACCTCTAAATCACCCAGGGTGATGGCTTTAGTTCGCCAATTCGTGCTATGTAGCCTACGCCTCAACGTGCTTTTTAGGGCCAGACATGTACCAGGCATTAATAATGATATTGCTGATGCTTTATCCCGCCTGCAGATCCCCCGGTTCCGCGCCTTGGCTCCGGACGCAGAGGAGTTCCCCTCGCCACTCCCGGCCGAGATTTGGACATTAGGCAAGGAGAGGTGAACCGGGCGATCGGCATGTCCTTGGCGCCCCACACGCGTAAGGTGTATCATCATGCTTTTGTTCAATTTAAAAGCTTTTGTGTGCAACTTCAGTTGCCCGAGGTGTGGCCCATTCCAGTTGAACAGGTTTTACAATTCATGGTTTATTTACACAGTCAGGGCCTCGCTCCCTGCACTATAGCATCCAGGCTGTCAGCATTGGCATTTATTGCCAAGGTAAGGGGTTTTGCTGACAGCATGAACGATTTTCGCATACGGCATGTTTTGGAGGGGTGGACACAGGAACGTGGCCACCGCCCGGACACTCGTCACCCAATTTCCCCAGGGGTGCTCACACACCTTGCACGAGGCTGGCCTAATCTATGTTTTGACAGGTATGAGGCAGCTCTTTTTCATGCGGCTACCACGGTGGCCTTCTTTGGAGCGCTTCGCATCAGTGAGTTGGTACTACTGTCTAAGGCGGATGCGACTCGTAGGGCACTGGAACTCGACGATGTCTATGTTTCTAATGAGTGGGCTCAGTTGAGGATACGGTCCTCAAAAGTTGATCAGCACGGCGTAGGCAGTGGAGTTAGACTGCTACGATGTTCCATTTCAGACATCTGTCCGGTTGGTGCCCTACAGGAGTTCTTGGCAGTGCGTGGCACGCACCCTGGCCCATTTTTCTGCCACCAGGATGGGTCTCCCCTTACTAAATTTCAATTTTGGAAGGTGACCGGTATGGCACTTTCCAGTGTTGGCCTCCCAGGGGCTCGTTACGGCACCCATTCATTTAGAATAGGTGCTGCTTCAACTGCAGCTGCATTTGGGTACTCTGAGGCTGATATACGCCGTATGGGAAGATGGGGATCTATGCATTTTGCATTATATGTTCGTCCTCTTCAGACATGAGTACCATTTAAGTCACTGTTCTCTTTTTCTCTTACAGACCCTGTGTGTCCCCGCACACCGGTGGCAGTATGGCTGGTGGGCCACAGTTACGTGCATTGGGCAATGCAGTATGCTGCGGCGACAGAGTGGGGACCCCAGCTTGGACTGCGTGCGGCCGCATGCATACGTTGGTACGGTAAGCGTGGAATGAGATGGCGGGAACTGTTGCCATTCCTTTTCTCCATTAGGGATGCTGAACCACCTGATGTCCTTGTACTGCACCTCGGGGGCAATGACCTCGGCCAGGTCACTGGCCTTTCTTTAAAATTCGCGATTTGCAGAGACCTAGCTTATTTGCATTATGTGTGGCCGTTCACAAGGCTGTTATGGTCGGACATCATACCACGTCACACTTACAGGGGAGGTATTGACCTCCGTGCCCTTGACCGCGCTCGTCGCTCGGTGAACAGGGCAGTTGCCCGGTTCATGGCAGACAAGGGTTTGGGGATGGTCATCCTACATCCCACCATTAGTTTACAAAATTATGGTCCGTATGCAGGGGATGGGGTCCACCTGTCGGATAGAGGTATGAACCTCTTTTTGGAAGATTTGCAAGCAGGCCTGTTGACCGAGCTGACGGTCTGGGGGGGGGGGGCGGTGAGTCTTCATTGAAGCCTCCCCGTGTGGCGGGTAGCACTGGTAAGGTAAAGATTTATGACCCATAGGTATCCGGCAGGTTCGCAATTGACTGGCCAACACTTAGACAGGTACAGGTGTAATAACGTTGACCGGTCAATGACGAACCAGGCAAGGGGTGATGGCAGGAGCTTTTCAGCATGCATCACCCTGTGATTTGACGGATACACGTCAGAGGGTGGGGTCAGTAGATAGTTTATTGACTACGGTCAACAATTTGTTTGTGTCAACAAACAAATTGATACAAATGGATACATTGTAGCCAATTGCCGTTGGCAATTTTGGGAGGAACCTTATCAGTGTTACTGCGGCCTGCTTGCCTTAAGAATTATAATTGGATGAGTACCAATTGAAAGTTATAATTCGGACTAGGGCATTATTCAATAAAAGTGGCCCAATGCCTTTATCCATATACCGGTGTCTGAGTCTTTCTTTGGGGGGTGCGCCTGCAATGGGGATTACCTAAAGCTCATGTTTGCTCATGGCAGAGCCAAATTTTGAACTGGGGACTTTTCCAACTCAAAGTTTACATTCTGAATCACTCCACAACCAGCCTTACTTCATCTCTTGACATAAACAGAATTCTAAAATAGTATAAGCACTATAAGCACAATACAAACAAGCCAATACTAATAATGGTTTTATATGCCAGGTTTAGGGACTGTGGTGGCTTAGTGGTTAAGGTGCTGAACTTGATGACTAGAAGATTGGAAAAATACTGTGGTGAGCTAACCAAGGCCTAACCTAGCCTACAATCTACTGCCTCTGGAGCCAGGCCTGTATGTCTAAAATAGCTAACAAATATCTATATAATGCTCCTTTTTCTTAAATTGGTACAATTTAAAGTGCCACTGTTCTGTGGCACCCTAGAGTGCAGACCTGCTAACCTAGCAGTTTGAAAGCAAGAAATTGCAAGTAGATAAATAGGTATCACTTGAGTGTCTAGGCATGCCTGCCATGGAAACGTCTGCAAATGCAGACAGTGCTGGCTCTTTGGCTATAAACAGAGATGGGCACTGAACAATAGAGTCAGATACGACTGGCTTTCGAGCAAGGGTGACCTTTACCTTTACCTAGAGTCCTGATACTAGAGGTCAGACACGTATTAAATTTACCTATCTTTAGCACTATTGTAAAGTAATTCTGTAGACAAGACAAAATATTATCTGGGGAGAGGGAATGGGTAAACAGTTAAGCAGATGGAAATGTCAATGAGTTGCTAAAATGTTCTACAGAAAATGAGAATGCAATTTGGTGCCTGCCAAATGCTTTTTCCATCTTAGAATGAGCATTGAGCTAGAAACATGCAGGCAAAATGGAGGACATATTTTGCTTTAACATTGCTGCAAACTATGCTAATCCATTCTATTGAGCACCATCACATGAGAAGCTTTACAACCCATGGCGGGTTCCAATTTTTTTTACTACCACACTGTGGGTGTGGTATGTGGGTGTGGCCAGGGGAAAAGCCTGCATTGAACCTGAATTAGGACTACTTTATTTCAAAACTTGGATGGGTGGGGCCAGCCAGAATTTCTGCTACCGGTGTTGGATTAACTCCTATACATTAATCTTACATCACATTAGTAATGGTAACTTTCTTTAAGTTTCTCTACCCTTCTAAAAGGGGGCTTTTGAACCAACACGGTCATTTATAACACTAAAATGCATTTCTTAGTGGTCTCCTGGCAGAAGATGGTACGGAAACATCCCTTTGCCCTCTTGGAAGCCCTATCTAATCAAGCTTGGCCTTCTGGAGGCATGCTTATGTAGAACTGGTAACTGCCAGTGCAAACCTGTTATGTGTGAAAGGCTAAGCAACCCAGATGCCCTGACGCCAAGATTATGCAGTGTATGCCTTCCTATGCTTTCCTATGCTTTAACCCATCACCTAGAAGATTGATTGCCAGGACTCTTTGACATATTATGCTCTCTTATGCTTTTCACCTATATCCTGTATATGTTTGGATATCACATGATCTGTAGTTTGTACACCCCCATGTTTGCCTTATGTACATGAAGGGGGAGGATTTTCTAGGCAATAAATTGAGCAGGCTTCCTTTGTTCGGGAGTCTGCCTCCTTGCACCCACATCTCCTGGCGTATGTGTATTCATCTCTACATACCGGTTCTGGCGAACTGGTGTGAACCTGCTGATGCCCACCACTGTTTACAACAGAGCATCTTATGAGGTTATTTTCTAAAACTCTGCCACAGCCATTAATTTTATATATTCTCATTAGATTCATAAGCTGCGGCAGCTCTGGGATTTCCTGGGCACTCCTCCTGCTTGCCACAAAATATCAAGGAAGGGGAAAGAATGGGGAGGGGGACATTGGAAAGAGGACAAAATAATTCCCAGTTTAATACAAACATTATAAATATAATATGAACCCGCAGCAAATAGAAGCCAAATAGGCTGGCAGGAGTACAGGTACATCTAAGACTGTTGGCAGAATGCATTTAACTGTCTCCTCACTTGAGTTAATAAGAGAGTTGCAAACACCCTTCACCAAGCCATCTACTTAAAAATGCAGTTACCACTACTCCACTACCACCAGTTCCATTTCAGATAGATATTAAGTCATTAGCAGGTTTTAAAAAAAGAATCTTGGAAAAGTAGATGAGAATAAATATATTCTAATCCTTTTAGTTAGGTTCCCTCTTATAACATTAGAGCGGCCAGTCTTTGTATTACATTTTGCTGCTCTTCTAGCTAGCTAGCTAGCTATAAATATGATGGAAGAGATACTTTAAGTAATGGAAAACTGTTAGGAGATCTGTACAATCAAACCTTCCCTATACAGAAACAAGGTTCACAAGATCATGGGCCACAGTGGAAATACCTCTCTGGTTTTTGTGTATACGGGTGGAATTCCTCCCCGTCAGGAAGAACTAAAGTCCAATTAAGGGTACCATCTTCTACACACATATAATAGTAAGCATGGAGAATCCCCCTCCCCTAGGTTTTCCAAATGCATACTCATTAGAGAAGCATTTCTGTTACGAGCATCAGGGAGCACAACCAAGACACATGATGATAGTGTTGGCAAGTCTTGCCCATGCACCCATATTGGCTTTCATTCTTTTAATACACGGGAAGGGGGTATTTCTTGTCAATCATCTCTACCCACATGGTTGGGTAACTTTGACGAGTTCGGGAATAATTTTCTCCACAAAGTACTTACTGTCAAAAATATCCTCCGGATGAAGAAAGAAAGAAAGACCAGAAGTCCACTTCTTATTTGTAAAAACTAGTTTTTAGGGGGTGTTACACAGTGCAGAGGAGGCTGTGACCTATTTAAACGGTAAATCACCACTCCCAGAGGCTTCCAATAGGTACAAGTTGTCTTTTTATGAAAAGTGCCTTGGGCAATGGTTGAATACAGGCATGGGCAGGCCCGGCGGGACCCCACTGTGCCCTCGCCTTTAGTGCCCTCTTGCACTGGGGGGCGCAAATAAAATGATGCTATTAGAGTTATTTTCTAAAAACATTGCTATTCTTTTACTGAAATATGTTACAAGTGACATAGTTGTTATAAATCATAGAATCCAAGCTGTGGCATAAGAACACATTTGCTCAAAAAGGAAGGAACATATTATAGCATTGGTGGTAGTAGCACATTTGCTCAAATCCAGCAGAGCAGACCCATTGCATCAATGGGATTTGCAGAGGAGGTAACCACAAGATCCCCTACTCTAATCATGACTGGATTTCAGCCAACTCTGAAATGTAGATGACCCCCTGCCCTGTTCAGGATTGAGCACCTGAGCCAAAGGTTGTCGGTAAAAGATATATAAGAGAGTGACAAGAAAGAAAGAAGAGATAGCGGGAAAGAAAGAGAGGAAAGACAGTGATCCTACCCACTTTGGGCTGTAGATCTGTCTATTGCTGCCTTTGATCCACCCAGTTTGCTACAAGATCTTCAACAGCTTATTCTTAGATAATGCATTCTTGAAAGAAATCAGGTCCTAACACTTCATCTAAAGTAGGTCTATGTTAAGGAATATTATTGCCATCGATGGATAGCTCAGTAGTTTAGGTAGTTGGGAGTTCAGTTCCCCACTGTGTCTCCTGAAAGAAGAGTCCATATAGCCTTGGGCAAACTACACAGATCTGGGGCAGCCCCAGAGGAAGGGAAGGGAAAATTACTTCTGCGTATTCTCTACCTAGAAACCCTGGAAATAGTTGCCATATGTCAGAATTTACTTGACAGAATGCAATTATTATTTATTATTTTTATGAAGTCATGTTGAGATGTTCCATAGACAATACATTACATGATCTTTGTTTTTCCCCAGCTGGCTAAATATTAGGGGCCAGGAACAAAACAGACATGCACCAGTTCTTCAACGGGTTTTTTTTTTATTTCAAAGCAGTCTTTGTTTAGAATCATCTCACTCCAGATGCTTTTCCTCTTCCAGATACACACATATTGTAAAATACTCATTTTGAATCTCATTGGGGCAAAGATCACATGGGAAGGAAGAGATTTTGAGTGGGGAAAATGTTAGGATGAATGTGTTGAATCTCTCACCATTCAGGGCTCCTGAAAGTAGCCCTGCAGAAATATACCTGAGTTTCACTGCAACCATTTGCATACAACCTTAGTTTCTCAAAGAGAAACAAGTTGACTGCCTCATCCTCCTCTGTCTCACATTATTTCTGAAGGCCTCATTCTTAATATTAAAGCTGAAGCACTTCTGAAACTGAACAAGATATTTCTGAAGAAACAGAAGGTCTCCTTTGGCACACTGTCGCCTACAATAAATCAAAAGATGGCTTTAAAATACTTTTAAAACTTCTTGGGTATTCCAGAAAGACTGCAACACTCTTTAAATGTTTAGATATGATGTTTCAGGCCATGTGGTAGGATTTTTAATGTCTTTTTTCCTTCTCTATTTGACCTGACACACAACAGGTTTCTTATCTTTTGGAGAGAGAATATAGAAGCTGCCTGCAAAGCACAAAAATTCAAGACAACATTTTAACAAGGACATTTTTGGCTCATGGGCATGCTGACTGGTGAATTCTGGAAGGTATCTTCCAAAAAGGTGACTTTACAGGGTCAGAAGAATGTTGTAATAAACAGAGATATTGGGAAATATCATTTCCTAGGCAAGTGATCCATCATATATCTTTCTCCTTCAAAACTTTTCCATTTTGTTCTGATTGACCTTTTATTTTGTAAACATGTCATCACCAGAGGCAGCCTTATCATAAGAATAATGGACAGTAACATTGAGACACCAGATTTGAGGCCCTATTAAAAATATCAGAGTAACAGGAAGAACAGACAGTTCCTCAAAATGTTCCCATGACGAGTTCCCCTAAAATGGAAGATGCAACATATGGTGACATCACCTGGTATTTCAGGTGAAGCCCACCCACCCATCTCAGACTATAGCCCCCCCCCCCAGGTGTTGTGGTGCCAGTTAACTGATGGAAGACAAACACCATTTGAACTTGCATCACAGATATTAACATTTATTTTGCAGTTGGTTGAGATTATTTTTTGAAAAGGAATTCCACTACAACTCATTTTCCCAGCAGGCCATACGAACTGTGCTGGACAGCTTTTGAGAAGCAGGGTCCTATTTCACTGGTCAAAGTGGGAACTATGTAACCCTTGTCCAAGATCATGTTTATGGCACCAAGGTCTTGCCCACCCACCACTTCCCCCAGATTCCAACAACAACAACAATTCAGCCAGAACTGGTGAATTACAACTCCTGGAAGGCTGCAGGAGCAGCAAATCTCCTGTAGAGGAAGCTGTAAATAGCCTTTGCTTTAGTCCCAAGCAGGACTAATCTTCAAAAACACCTCCTACTGCTTCTACACTTGCCCTTGTGATCATAAACAATTGAATTCCATATCTTCTTTCCAGTATCAGAGGCAATCTATCTCTCAAGACAGACAGACAGACTTTGAATTAGAAATAAATGAAATGCTTACCAGGTAGGAAGTGGTGGGTGTTGTCACTTTGGTTTTTATTTGCTTCACACTCCTGCAATTTCTTCTGGAGAGCCAACATTTCTCGGCGGACTGCAAGAATGTTATTCTTGTCCAGCAATTCCAGTTGATTCACCATGACACTCAAATTCTTAATCTGGTCAAGTGAAACCATGCAAGCAAATTTGGGTTACCCTCATATTTATGTTTTGCAACTACATTTGCCAAGTACTTCTCTTTAATTAAGAAAACACCAAGAGTACACTATGTTTTCAGAAATCTCATAAATCTAAGAATGCATTTTTCTTCCATATTAACTATTGCTGTGCAGACAGAAGCATAGCATACACTCCATGCTGCAATGTATCCAATTGGTTTTGCAAATGGTTTTTTATTACTAGGACAGTATTATTTAGTTGCTCAGATTTCCAGTTTTTCTCGCATTTCAATTTTCTACAATACTTGTTATACTTAGAATGTGACAAAAGGCTTGATCAGAGAAGAATGGGTTTGTGTAGTTTTTCATGTGGTTAATTATAAATCTGTTCCATCCCATTTATTTATTAATCTGTAAACACACCTTTGCATTTGAATGATACGCTTTCTTGTGTAAAAAAACACATTTTATTGTTCCTGGGACAGCAGTGACTCAAGTGGCTAACATTGACTTGGAGGCAGAAGGTCAGCAGTTTGATTCCCGAGTACTGCAGGATGGAATGAGCTCCCATCTTTGTCCTAGCTCCTGCCAACCTAGTAGTTCGAAAGCAAGAAATTGCAAGTAGACAAATAGGGACCACTTCGGGTGGGAAGGTAACATGCCTGCCATGGAAATGTCTGCAAAAGCAGACAACGCTGGCTCTTAGGCTTTAAAACAGAGATGAGCACTGCACTGAACCCTAGAGTCAGATACAACTGGCTTTTGAACAAGGAAAACCTTTACCTTTACCTATTGTTCCTGTTGATAAATTACAGTATACATAATCAAGTTTGGCCATTTATGACTATTCAAATCAATGCACTAGTCTAGGAAGTGAAATACAAGTTGCTTTGTCTAACAGTGTAGAATGAACAAAATTTTCAAGCATTGGGAAAAAATTGATGAAGTGGGATATATATTTATGGATTTATTTATTTGCCTCTCTGGTTGCATTCCAGTACTCCAATCACACAGTTTTAAATTATCCAGATATAAACTTTGGCCCAGTTTATTTTTATATATATATATATATTTTCTAATTTGCATTGCCACCCAGGACCAACTCCTCTGGGCAGCTCACAAAAAATAAAACCAGTTAGTAACAATTTTGCACCACTACATGTTGGCTTCCAACTCACAGCTTATGCCAAGACAGCCTTCACTCCCATGTCCTACTCATTGGACTGGGGCTTAACCACTCATTGGACTGGGGCTTAACTACTCATATCTGACCCAGCTGTTAATCTGTGTCTGACTGTTTCCTTCATTTTCTGTTCTGTGTTTGCAACATCTTTGTCTTCCTACATTCCAGTTTTGGCTTAGTTTACCAGCACAGATAAAACTAAAGGGCAGGCAGTTAATTTCTATCCTTGATTAGATTAAAGTGATTTTAGAACAATCATATTAAAGTCACAGTTTGGGAGTGTGGAAGCTTTTACTATACCTCTACAAATAACTGCTCGACAATCACGTTGCTTCCAGTTAGTGTTGTCTTCAACTGAGTAACCAGTCTCTCCATTTCACTAATTTCCACTCTTATAATCTGGAAGTCCAGTTCTGTGTAGGAAACACTGGTCTTCTCCAAGTATTCAATCTTTTTGGTGAGGTTTAGAATTCTTTTCTCATACACTTCAATTGCTTTGGTGTATTGGCTAACCTGTAAATATACAAAAAAATGCATTCCACTTTTGCAAATGTATTTGAGGTAGCTTTTTCAAAGATATGTTTTGCCTCATTGCATCTTTGCAATCTCAATGAGATCAAAATATGATTACATGAATATAACTGAACATAGAGGCTTATCTAACATTGTCTTTATTTTTAGACCAGAATACATAGCAAAGATTATAGATAAATGACATAAAGTGAAATGTCTGCAGGACAGAAAAAGTGTAATCATTGATCAGTCACACTCTTTTCTGTGCTTTTTTATTCAGTTCAGCATTCAGATTGCAACAAAGTGATATGGAGGATCAGGATATCAACCCTCAGTTAAACTTATTCAGAGCTTTATGGCAAGAACAAACATTCAACATCAAAAATTAATTAGAAGATGGAGTAAGGAGCTCACTGGACAAGGAACAACACTAAAGGAGGATATAGTTGAGGACCTCAACCTCCCCTATGTCACTTGGAGGACCTTGAATAGGCTGAGGGACTGAGTCCCTAAATACAAGACCAACATGTTCAAATGGGGACTACTGTCAGACAACAACTAACATTTTTGAACTTCACAACATTCACTGTGTGAATGTGGAGAGATACAGAATCTGACTCATTTACTGGTCTGCACCGATGAGGACTTAAGTTTGACCAATGACAAATCTAAGAAAGTGGCTTCATTTTGGCAGTGCAGGATTTGACTGGGACATGAAAGAAGAAGAACCTCTTAGCCATATCATTTTTGCCTTGGCCTTCCTTCTTTCCTCCTTCCATTCTTCCTTCCTGATGAGGGAATCCCAGAATACACACACACACACACACACACACACACACACACACACACACACACACACACACACACCATCCCTGGCCTGCGTCTCCAGACAACGGACTGCTTCCGGAAGTGCCATCCATTGCCTGGAGATGCAGGCCACACTGGCGGGAGATGTGGGGTAGCACCGGGCTGGGCTTTACAGAGCCCCCCGTGTGTTGGCTAGTCACCCCCTGCCACTGCCCCCCATGTCGCTTGCTTCACCTGTGGGGCGTCCTCCTCTGTGCAGCCCAGCCCGGGGCTTCCGCGTGACTGTGGGCAGCATGGTCTGCCTCTCCAGGCAATGGCCAGTGCTTCCGGAGAAATGGCCATTGCCTGGAGATGGCTAGCCATCCCCCGCACCATACCTGTGGGGCATCCTCCTCCGTGGAGCCCAGTCCATCACTTCTGCCCCGTGCCTGTGAGGGTGTCTGTGTCGCGGATTGGGTACTGCTGCTCTCTCAGGCTAGGCGCCCGAAACCCCAGTCCATGTGTGATTCCCAGTGTCAGGCATGGGCCGAACGAAGCATTCTGGTTGGCCCATGCCTTCTGGAGAAGCCAAGGCGGAAGGCCCACTTGCCTTCTCCAGAAGGCAACTGGTGTATGGGCACCCCGTTTGGACCATGCCTGCCAGAGAAGGGCCTTGGCTTCGTCGGCAGGCATGGGCCGAATGGAGCACTCCGGTCGGCCCATGCCTTTCAGAGAAGGGCTGCCTGCCATCCTCTGGCTGAAATGGCAGCCAGCCAGTGGAGCCTCCCAACTGGGGAGGCGGTAATACGCATGAGGCAAAATCTGTGCAGGCGCAAAAGCCTGCCCGGAGTTCCAAGCATCGCTGCCTAGAAACTCTAGGCAGGCTTCTGTGCCTGGGCAGATTCTGATGCATGTGTATTACTGCCTCCCAGCCATTTCATGCTGTCAGTGGGGGGGGGGGCTTTGCAGCTGGTTTTCAGGGGGAAAGACCCCGAAATGGTCTGCCGGTCCCCTGCGCCGGCCACCCCAGAAGTGTGAGGTAGGTGGGGGCGCCATTTCCAGGGCTCAGGGTGCAGGCGTTGCACTGTGTATTGGTAACATTCAGTGTGACACCTCGATTTTAGTTATATACTAGCATATTTTGCCCGGCGGTGCTGGGCTTTTTAAAATTGTGTTGGATAGTAAAGGGTTTCGTTTTTTTTCCTTCAACCAATGGTGCTGGGCTGTTTTAAATGGTGTTGTAAGGTTTTGTGATTTTGTGGCTTCGAGGCGCTGCATCCGCCTGCGGCGGACTTGCGCTCCCAGTGTTGGTTTTTTTTTGTGGTTTTTTTTTTTTTTTGCGTGCTGGCTTCCTCAGTGCCGGGCTCTTTAAATTGGTTTTTGAATGTTTTTGTTTTATGTTTATGCAAATTTTATTTTAATTTAATTTATTTAATTTAATTTAATAATATTTAGTTTAAAATTTAATTTTGGTTTTAAAAATGTTTATTTTTACACATTTTTATTTTTTGTTTTGGTTTTTCGGAGTGAAAAGTGATTTCTGTTTTTTTGGTAATTTTTTTGATTAGTGTTTTTTATTTTTGAATGTTTTTATAACTTATTTGATTAATTTTGGAATTAATCTTATTATTTTTAATATTTTTGAATGTTTTTTCTCTTTTGGCCTCTGGGTGGGGGTGGTGAGCTTTTCTGCCGCTCTACAATTGTTGCCTCTCTACAATTGTTCTCTTCTGTCCTCTGGGTGTCACTTCCGGTAAGTTTTCTCTTTCTTTTCTCATTTGAGTTCCGGTCCTCATAGATGGAAGACGTCTTTTGGTAAGTTCTCTGGGGGTTGGGGGTTGGGGGGGTGGGGGGTGGGATTATTTTTTGGGGGGGTCTGTGTTTTTTTTTCTCATTTCATTTTTGGATTTTTGTGTGTTTTTGAATGTTTTTGGTTTGTGTTTTTGTTTTTATTTTTCAGGGGTGTGTGGCTTTCTTTCCCGCGGGCCATGCTGGCTGGCCCATGGGAAGGAAGGGCAGCGGTGGTGGGGGGTTTCCTTTTTTTCCCCGCGGGCCATACTGGCTGGCCCATGGGGAAGAAGGGCAGTTGCAGGGGGGTGCTTGTATTTTTCACACGCTGGCTTGCCCTTCGAACAGAAGGGCAGCGGCAGTGGGGGGGGGGTTTCTTTTTTTCCCCACGGGCCATGCTGGCTGGCCTGTGGGGAAGAAGGGCAGTGGCGGCGGTTTTTTTTTCATTTTTTATTTTTCACGCGCAGGCCGCCTCAGCGTTCGGCGCGCTAATGGTGCGCAGGACGCTGGGGCTTGTAGTTTTGCCTGCGTGTGTTTGCTTACTGTGGCGGTTTTTTTCCTGTGGCTTTTTTTTGATTGGCCGTGGCGCGTTTCTGAACGTTCCTTTTGCCATGCCGCTCAGCCTGATTGGCTCTGGCGTGGTGCAAGGAATGTTGGGAATTGAAGTTCCCTTTTTTTGTTTGCGACTGGGGGGCTCCTGCCCGACAGTTACCTGCGAACCGGGTTCGGGCGAGTGAACGGAGGCCCATTACGGGCTAGTGGGGCCTGGTGCAACATCCTTTGTCGCATTCCAATGGTTAACACACCATTTTATAGGTATAGATAGATCACAAACCAGGATACATCTCAACCACAAACTTCTGTTTCTTTCACTGAATGACTATCACCTTCTTTAGGAATGAAACAAGGTGTTGGTGTGTGGGCAACTTATGGCCCACTTAGTGACTGTAGTTGCTGGAGTTTTTGCAAAGGCTATTAGGCTTTGTAAGATGGATCTAAAAGCTGAACTTAGAGAGTGGTTGAATTTTCAATGGGCTGAGGAAGTCAGTCTCACTCTTTTGGGGACAATTCAACTCAGAGAATAGGGTCATGATTTTTTTTTTAAAAAAATGAATATTTCACAGGTATGATTGGATTATTATTATTTTATTTTAAATATGTATTTTATTAATTGTTATGCATGTTAGCTACTTATACCTCCTTCCTGCCTTTTAGTAACTTGGCACATCTTTGAGCTTCCCAACTGTATTGTGCTCAGAGAATCAGAATTTCCCCTTTTTTTTTGTTTTCAGTTGATCTCAACCATCAGTTAACCTCTTAAACAACAGAAGCAAGCAAGAGAAACTCAAGTGTGTTAATGGATTGTTATGTCAAGAAAGACATGATTTGCATAAAGCTAACCCTCAAATGAGTGAGTCTATGAGAGATCAGGAAAGGAACCTACCAGTATAAGGTAAAAGAATATATCATAGATGTCTAGAAGTACAGTATCTTTCAGTGAAAGTAGGCCCCTTTCTTTCCTTTGTCTAAAAGTCTTTTTAAGATCAGTAATGCATGTACAAGTGCCATCAATCATTTCATAGTGAGAATAATAAGAATGTGTGATGGCTTGAACAAAGTATTTATATGGAACAATCACAAATGACCTCAACTCTGAAATATAAAGGACAAACCTGACAAAGCTCTTATATTTCTTCTATAAATAGTTGTCATAACTAAGCCAGCATCTTTAACACCCCTGTAGTGAAGCTTTGCTTCTGTCTCTGACCTGATGTGTTATCTGCTAAGATCATGTTGGAGGATATGTCACTCTGTATCTAGCCTGATGCTTTGCTTCCCTGCTAGGTTGAGCTGCCCAGACATACTACAGCGCAGCAAGGGTTGGGGTTAAAGCTGTGGGTTTCATCTTCCAATATCCATAACTTTAATCAGAAGCTGGTTCAAAAGAGAACAAGACGAGTTGTTTTCTATATAGTAATGACAGAAACATATGTTGTCCAAGAGCCACCAAAGGAAAAGATGACCTTTTCCTTAGTTACTCATTTTGCTTAATTGTGGTAGATGATTGATAATTTGATGGGCATAGACTCCTAAAAATATTTATGGATCAATGTCTTGTTGATTCAGATTACCCAGAGAGAGTACAATTTAGTTAAATATTCTTCTTATCCCTACAAATAAAAACAAATGAGGAAGATAAAGGAAATATTTGTTTTATTTCTTGGCTATCATTCCTAAAACCTGCAAGTAATTAGAGACGGTAAACAGTGCTCCCAGAAACCTTTCTCAGAGCCCAATCCCCATTCTAAGAATACACTGAATTGTTGGGGATAGATTGGACTGAAAGAAAAGTTCCTTTAGGCCAGGGTTGGGCTGCCCCTGATGTTGGTAGGTCACAGTTCCCACTAGCTGTCACCATTGACAATGCTGATTGGTGCTTCATTTGATCAACATCTGAAGAGCCACTCATTCACACCCTTCCTATAGGTTCAATTATTTCTTGCTACTGTAGTATCAGGGATAGAGAGGGAGGCCAGCAATCCCTTCCTCTCCAAAGGCAAAATGCCCAAGATAAAACTATCTAAGCCTAATTTATCCAGCAACAATTGTTCTGAAGAAACCCAATCAGAAGAATGACCTGCCCACATTCATTTACCTGACTGATGTAGTATTTCCTGAACCTTCACTTCTCATACAAAATGCCCCTATGATCTCGGGATGCTAGTGGGTGTATGCTATTCTGTGCATCCAAAGACACTGCCTAACAGTATGAGGAAGCAGGCCCATACAACCTTCAAACAGGGCAGTTTTAGGTATTTGAGGGAAGATGCAGAGGGCATTTCCAAATGTAGGGTGTTTCATTGCATTTCATAGCAGCACTTACTTCAGAGAAAACAGTTGGGGGGGGGGATGAGTGTTTCCAGTTTTTCTCCTCCACTATCATCCTAGTGTTGGGGGGTGGGTGGGGGAGGGATGTTATGCATCAACTTCTTATCTCCTCCTGATTATACTTTGGGAAAAAATATGAATATTTATGGATAGAATTTATAATTTAGTGCTCTGTCTTTCCTACTGATTAATTCAAGGACACTTCATTTGTTATGACGCCTGGTTCCTGGAGGAGTCAAAAGATTTCTCCTGGACACCTAATTGAAACCCTGCATATTTCTCATCAAGCAACCAATGTCAAATGCTGGTTCTTGGCAGTGAAAGAATCTTTTCAGCACTTGATTATTACAGTCGTTGATGCTTATTTATGGGTATCTTCCTGCCGTTGAATTTTGCAAGGGAAATGCGAACCCAATTCCTGCAGTAAACAACTAAAATAGCATAAGGCTAAGGAGCTTTGCTGTAATGGCATTGTGAAAACATTTATGTTGTCATAACAGCTTCACATGTTACAGAGAACCGTTGATTTAATTTTATAGGGAAATGGAAATATTATTCTCTTATCTTTAGTGTGAGATGATCAGAAGTTAGATCACCATTTATTTGCTTTTCTCCATGCCATCATAATAGGAGCTTCTTCTGAGATTATGGTAGGATGACTAATCAAATAGTCCTGTATCCTCAGGCAGAATTCTTTCCCCAAACACAAAAATACAGCTTTTCCCACTCATGTATTTTAAGATGCACACCTGAAGCAATTCTGCCCATCAGTTCTAAAACATCTAATTAATCAGCTGCCAGGAAGCCACTAAAAATCCAGAGCCTCTTTTGTCTGGTAACAAAAAATATAATTACACGACATTAGGGCTGCACTACTTTCATGTTATAACTGTAACATTCCGTTACTTTACTTATGTTGGAGAGGGGTCTCACTAAACATTGGAGAGGATTAAAATGCTGGTTTTTGCCACATTCATTTCATGCTTTGCTGTGGGTGTTATGGCAACAGTCAGGCAAACAGTAGGACTGTAACAATAAAGTATTTGTTTAATGTGCCTTTCAGTCCCTGAAAAAATGCCAAGCAAATTTGGGAGAATGCAAGTTATTTGAAAAAACATGTAAATGCTGGACAAAGATAGGGCTAGAAATATCTTCAGGATGCAAAATATGTTTCCTCCTAAAATTTAACAAGGAATCAGCATGCTTAGCCCAGACAGGTGTAAATAAATCCATATACAGTACCATCTATAGTGAGACCCTGATGAAGACCCTGATGAATCAGGTAAAAACTCTGCTTTAAAAAAACTTCTGTTCTGCTCCACTTGCCAGAAGTTCCCAGAAGGCAGGCCTGTGCTTATAAATTTCTGCTCTAAAGTTTCTGCTCTGTTTCAGCTAGGCTGAAGTTTTGCAGACAGCAATACTTTGCTTACATATTTCTGTTCAGATAAACCTTCACTGTCTCTGTTAGACAGAAATGCTTCATCTCTGCCAACTAGCAGTGCTTATCTATAAGTTTTGAAGAAGCCTGCCAAGAAAGGCATGAGTATCTTTTCACCTATATGTTAGGCAGAACCCATGTTCCGCCTCTTATCAAACATGTTCCGCCTCTTAGGGAACATGTTTGTCTCTCATACAATACACTCTGTACATGCTAGCATTTTCTCACACTAGTCAGCAAGATTTCTTTCTAATCTTTCTCACAGTAGTCAGCAAGACTCATTTCTCACAAGTGGTGGCTAGATTCGCTCACAGGTTGCTGAATCAGCAAGGGGCAGTCCTTTGAAAATCCCTTAAGTTAGCACCACCCATGAAAGGGTATATAATATATCTTATTACCACTATGAAGTGAGCTTATCTTGAGAAACCCAGGTTTCGATATGCCTTGCTTCCCAACCTAGGGGGCTAGACTCCCCGTGTTTAGCTACTGCCTTTAACTCCTTACCTGATGGGAGCATTGTCCTGTGAAGGACTATTCCAGAGAGGGGAAAGATAACTTTAACTAATTTCATTTGTGTGTGTGTGTGTGTGTGTGTGTGTGTGTGTGTATGTCTTTTGTTCTTTGTCTTGTTCCAGATGTATTTCTGAAATAAACCTTTGCTTCTATTTTGTCTGAGTGGTACTCAGTCATTTGAAGGCTAATTGAAGCACAATAAGACTCACTGCCATCCACGTTACAAACCAAAGGGAAATAGCATATTCCCAGAGAGAGAGAAAGGGGGAGAATTGGTTGTTCCGCTCCGGGACTGGTTCAGGCTTTGTGAGGTTCAGTAACCATTGCTGCATGGGAATGTGCATACCAGAAACTAATAAATCAGCAGCCTACTGAACAAGAAGAGACCACTTTGCCTGGTACTAGTAACCGGAGGTCTGCGACACCATCAAGGCTCAAGATCTCATTTGAATGAGCAGGGCTATAACGAGGGTGAGGCGCCTTACAGGAAACCCCATTCTCTCACACTAGCAGCCTGGTCTACCACCAGAAGAAAAGATGGCAGTAGACCAGACCTTCAGGGGAGAACAAAGAAAATGTGATTCATATAAAGGCCCTGCTAGTCTGGACCATACCGAAACAGCTTATTAATACATGTAGTGTGCTGTACAATGGACAAATCCTGTTAGTATAGTTAGTACATAATAATTACAATTATGTTCCATAAAGTAGATTCCAACTCATAGTCACTCGCCTGAAACTTTCTAGCTACAATGTACTCAGGAGGGGTTAACAGTCCTTCCTTTGAATGGTACTGTGGGAATCATGCAGCATACTATTCAGAGAACTAAAGATGTGAAAGTGACTTTTCCCTCATTTTTCATTATTATCCTAATTCTTCATTTGTGTCCCGATCAAACCCTGGACTGCCAAAATGAAGCCACTTTCTTGGCTTTGTTGTTGGCCAAACTTAAGTCCTCATTGGTGCATGTTTCTGGAAGTAATAGGCAGACCAGTAAATGAGCCGGATTCTGTATCACTCCACATTCACACAGCATGTACAAATGTACTAGAATCAAAATAGCTTTTACTTCTAGTCTTGCTGATTAAGAGTTGCCCTCAAAGATTTATCCAACAGAGATAGGACAAATCTGGCCCACAATCCCAAATCCTGGACTGCCCATACAGCTTATAGAACCAAAAGTTTAACCCCTTCAACTCCCCCAAGACCCATCTCCTAGAAAAGAGGCAGGAAAGTTCATATGGGGAAAAAGTGAAGCTGGCTGTGCTTTAAAGAAAGGTCCAGGAGGATGAAATCTCATCTGGGAACCTTTCCCAGTACCTCCCCCACTTCAGACACTTAATCAAGCTGATGTGAGTAATGTTTTCAGTCTAACACAGGTCCTCAAACCTGGATCTCCAATTCCCAGAAGCCCGTCAGCACACCTGTTGATCAGAGCCTCTGGAAATTGAAGCCAAGCTTTTTTTCTAACCCAAAGTTGCCGATTTGCCCAGAAAAGGATAAATGATCAAGCAAAGTAATTGTATAAATAAAGCAGGAGAGTGTGCGCTCGTGAGTCCCATATGTGTTTCCATGCACCAGGACAAGGCCATATAGCCCCCTGGCTCACACCTACCATCCGCGTCCCAGATTGCATAGCCAAAATCTGGGGGCCGTGGGTGGGTCATTCACCCCACAAACACCAAAACAAAAAACAACTACAAGCCTCACAAACCCCTGTGCCCACGCACCAGCCAATCAGATTGGCTAGCATGAGCCACTGCACCACACAGCAGCCAAACAGATTGGCTGACACAAGAACAGGAGAGGGGTCGCGTGAAGACTGAACAGAGACAGCAAGCACCTACCCGAGGGCCCCCCAAAGTGCAGCTGCCTTCAGCCCCCACCTCCCAGGGGAACCGAACCACTTCCCCGGGAGGCGAGGGCAAAAACCGGTGCTCTATTCCGGCCACGCCTCCCAGAGGAAAGCAAGCACCTACCCTGGGAGACAGAAACCGAAAGCATGGCTGCCCTTGGCCCCTGCCGCATGTGCTGCTGCCTTGTGTGTGTGGGGTGTGTGTGTGTGGTTTTGTGTGTGTTGGTGTTTGTGTGTGTGTGTGAGAGAGAGAGAGATAGAGGGTGAGTGAAAGAGTGTCTGTGTGTGTGTGTGAGAGAGAGAGAGAGAGATAAAGACAGACTGGGTGCGTATGTGCCTGTGTGTGTCAGTGAGTGAGTGAGTGAATGAAAGAGAGAGAGAGACGGCATGGGTCCCACCCGTCCAAAGGACGGGCACCTAAGCTAATGTAATATAATCCAGTAAACTGTTGTCTCATATACACACCATATACATGACGGATTTGTGGTAATGTGAATTGTTTGCTTCCAAGTTATATATTACTAACTTATTGTCTTTTGTGGGGGGCGGGGGGACTCTTACTTTGGAAAGCTCACTGTCAAATTTCACTGAGAGCTGCTGGGCTAAGATTTCAAGCTTCTCCATCCTCTGCACAGGAAAGGTGGTATCTGGCAGGTAGACAGAACACTGACATACTCCACGGTCATTCCAAGAGCCGGTCACATTGTCAAAGGGCTGTAAAGAGATTGGAATTGGGAAGGTTTCAGTTACTTATTTGGAAGATGGCATTTCTCTCTGCTGAAATTCATCAAAAAGACTATAAACAGTTTTAAATCATTCCTATTTTTTTCGGAGTACATCTAGCCTGGTTGTTCTCACCCTGTGACTAATTTCTGATTTGAACCCACATTCAAAGAATAATACTTATGGGAGCTGAGCTAATTAAAAACAACAAAAGAACATTCTCTAAATGAAGAAGTACATTAACAATCCGTAATTAAATCTATTCCTCATAATGAAGGATCATAATGAAACTTGGACAACCAAACTGCTGTTTGTGGATCTTCCCAAATAACTTGTGTTTTTCTCAATGCTGAAAAACTCACCGTTTAGCCTATAGTACCTTCTCATTTTATATGTCTGTATGTCTAGTGAAAAATCCATTTGAACCAAAATTTATAACTCAATTACATACATATTAAGTGGATATGCTTCCCACACAGACATTACCCATGGTTTTATATCTACTAAGAGCATATCCAGACTGTTTGTGGGGCAGTCTGGTATTGCTGAATTTGGGATGGTAGGGGTTAAATAACTTATAGCTCACTCTCGTCAACCAAACATCTCAAGCAATTTTCCCCTGATGGTTGAAATGACTGGTAAGCCATTTCTCTGTATGAAAAAATGTAACACTTTCCCTCTCCTAGCCAATTGTTATACTACTGGGTGAATTGGAGGTTAATATCCCCCTTTCATTTCCCCCTTTTATCACCAATTGAAACCGTAGTTGCTGCGCATGCGCGCCTGTGCCCGGAGAATTTCCTGTATTTTAACAGGCAACACTTGACAGGTATGAAGCTCAGGCAAATTCAAAGATAAAAAAAGGGGGGAGGCTGGATATTTAGGTCAGTAATCCCCCAAATTGCCTTCTAACTCATATTTCTATACTTGCCACATCTGTTTTGTTGTTTATCATAAAAGAGTCCAATTTGGCAAAGTGTGGGGAGATATCACAGATGGGTGGGATAGAAATGTAATAAATAAATAAAATATAAAAACAAATTTTTCCCATGCCACTGTTCCCTCATATTCCATGTAGTGCCTCTTAGGCACTGCAAAATTGTTAGGAAAACAACTTCTCACTCCCAAAGCAGGTTGGTGGGTGGGGGTGGGGGTGGGGTGTGTGTGTGTGTTTCAACTTTAACTCTGTCATTCCATTCCCAAAGCTGTCCTCTGATCTGAGTGGGGTTACAGGTTGGAAGGTTGGTTCAAAACAGAGAGGAGAATTTTCACTACCTCTCGCCCACACATTTTTCTCTAAGCCTAGCTTTATTTCATACCCATGTAATTCAACCTCTGAGAGCTGGAAAATTCTTATGACTTTTGCTATAAGCCCTCTGTGAACAGGATAGGAACCATGTTTTTACTACAGTCCCTCTGCTTGGACAGAGTCTTGGACTTCATAGAGTTAGACCACTGTAAGTAACTGGAAATATTCAGGTAATATCACTCAGTGGGTGCTGTTATTATGTACTGTTAAGTTTCTCCTAACTTACTGTATAACAACTGCAAGAGTTAGTCACCTCTGAAAGGTCCTACCATTAAAAGTCATGAGCAAATTGTGCAAATTCAAAACCATGAGTTCCTTTATTGTCAATCCATCTCATATTTGGCCTTCCTCTTTTCCTGTTGTTTTCAACCTTTCCCAACATGATTACATTTTCTGGTAAGTCCTGTCTTCTCATGATGTCTCCAAATTATGATAGTCACATTTCAGTTGTTTTTTCTTCTAGACCAATTGTTTCCCAATCTTTAGGTTTTGGACTTCAATTCCCAGAAACCTAAATCAATTCTCCAAAGCACTGATCACCCATTGCACTGACTTAGGCTTCTGGGAATTAAAGTCCCTCTGTGGGGTGTTGGGCCTCACATTGGGAACAACCATTGTTCTAGAGACCGAAGACAGACATGATTTTATCTAGCACCTGCTTTTTGTCTCATTTGGAGCTAATCATAAATACAGTAGACTGCATTGGGTCACAGAAAGGGTCAGTTACTTTTTAAACTATTAACTTCCAGAATCCCCTGGCCAGCAAGTTTCAAAGGTCTTCCTTTTACCTTTCTCAGGTCAAAAAGATGTAGTATAGGCATGTCTTTGAAAATAAAAACTAGACACTAATGTTTGTACCTGAGGAGCTTGGTCTAGATGAGGGGGCAGAACTGAATTTTGGGAGTTCTGCAAACTAGCAGCATTTGGATATTACAATCACTACTTTTCACATGACAGTGGCTAATACAAGGGCCAGGATTTTAGCCTGTGGCCTTTGAGTCAGAGTGATGCAGTCGGAGTCCTATCCAGGTGTCTGGAGGCTGTTGGGTTACAACAAGCTACAACTGAATCCCAGCAAGACTGAGTGGCTATATGGGTCAGGGCCCCCACATTATCTCGGGAGCTACCATCTTTGGTTCTGGATGGGGCTATCTTGCCCCAAACAGACCCGGTGCATAATCTGGGGGTCCTCCTGGACTCGCGACTCCTGCTCGATGAGCAGGTGGCAGTCATGGCCAGGAGGGCTTTTGCACAACTTCATGTCATACACCCATTATGCCCACTCCTAGATTGGGACTCCTTGCTCACGGTCATGCATGATTTGGTTACCTCCAGACTGGACTATTGTAATGTGCTCTACATGGGCTGCCCTTGATGACCATTCGGAGGCTGCAACTGGTGCAGAATGCAGCTGCCCAAGTGGTGATGGGGTGCGGGAGTTATGCCCGTGTTTCTCCACTGCTTCGGGAGCTGCACGGGTTACCAGTGTGCCTCCAGGTGCAATTCAAGGTGCTGGTAATGACCTTTATCCTGGTAGTGATCCAGGATACTTAAGAGACTGTGTCACATCTGTCCATCCCACTAGAGCAGACCAAAGAGGCTCTCTTATTGTGCCATCTGCTAAAGAAGTTCGTCTCTCTAGCACCAGAAGGAGGGCCTTTCTGCTTCGGTCCTATGGATCCTCCTGCAAACCGAGTTGCGGTTACAGATGGAGTTGCTGCCCTTCAGGAAAGAACTGAAAATCTCTCTGGCAAAGCAGTTGTGGGGCACCAGCAGTGTGGTGACTCCCGCCTGCTGGCTGATATAGCAATATTGCAAGCGCGGCGCCAAAATGGCCGCCGCGCCCTTTGCGGGCCGCCCCCCACAGGACAGAGAATCCGGGTAGTTAGGGGCGTGGCCAGCTCCCTTATAAAAAGGCTGGCCACGAGGCAGCCGAGCTGCCATTTTACCTCAGCGACGGAGCGGAGAAGTTTTTTCCCTGTGGCTCCGTCGCTCGTTAGCTTACCGGGAAGCCTTTTGGTAGCGATTCTGCATTGCCGGCTTCCCTTTTTTGCTTCGGTGGAGATGCCTTCGAAGAAGAAGGCAGCTTCGAGTTCAGCTCGCGCTGTTAGGAGGCGCAACCCAGGTCGGAGGACCGTGGTGCCGCCTCCTCAGCAGCCACCTTTGCCAGCCCTGACCGGGGCCGGCGGAATGGGGGTCTATTGCCCCTTGGCCCGCTGCGGGCGAGCAGAGTGTGAGCGCGGATGGCGCTCCGGCCCGCGGCCCACGAGCGGTGGACACCGCTCCTCCTCCTGCTCACTCCGTTGGGCCTGTTCCTTTTGGGCCGCAGCCTCTCCCCGGGCCCTCTAGCCTTGGGGGGTGGGGCGGCCCCCTGCCTTGGCAGGTTTCTCCACCAGCTCTGCCGGGCTTTGGTGCTGGCCAATGGCCATATGCTGGCCCCGGGGTGCAGGGACCTGTACCCGTGCCTGGCTCAGGCGAGCCGGCCGGCCCTTTGCCCATGGTCAACGTGGACACCTTACTGGCCCGCATTGCGGCCCTGGAGGCGTCTTTGGCCCGGGCCAGTCAGGCGGGAGCCCCCTTTGGGGTTCCTTTTGAGGTGCTGTCGGCAGCAGGACAACAGCCGGCGGGGAGGGTTGAGCTGCTGCAGGCGGGTGGCGCGGCTTCGGCCACTGCCTCGCAGCTCCCCAGCCAGCAACCTGGTGCGGGTCAAGCCCCGGTGATGAGCTCTAGGTCGGTCGTGAGCTCCGACGCCCCCAGTGGGCCGGAACCCCCGGTGGGGGCGGCCCGCGGGGGTGCAGCATGTGAGTATACGGTGCAAGCAAGTACATCCACACACATTCCCAATATAGGGGGGGCCTTTCAATGGCCTTGGCCTCGCGCGGGTGGTGCGGGGGCCACGCTGTCTACGGCCCACCCGGCGACAACAACTGCCACCTTGGGCAATGGGGTGGGCATTGGTCCTTACACTGCGGGGAATGTTCTGGGGGTGGCTGGGTTAGCTCAGGCCCCTTTTACTAGGCCGGCTGTCCCCTTTTCGGCTTTGCCGACGGCAGGGTATTCCTTGCCATTGGGTGAGCACTTGGCACAGGCTACTAGGGAAAAGATATGGCGTGGGGAGTACGTAGATATCTTCTCACTCCTGAACAGAGAGCCCACCAAGGAGGAAAGGGAGGGTCAGGATGAGAAGGATAAGGAGCAGGCACACCGCCGTAAGCCGCCGCGTACCTGGGCTAACTGGCTTCCCGCCTATTTAATATACATGGCGGTATATTTGAGGGCGCGGCCGGATTTAGCTATCCCCATGGTCCAATATTTGGACAACATATATAGGGCAATGGTTGATTTCCCGGGCCCCTCATGGCTAGCATATGATGAGGAATTCCGTATGAGGATTCCTCTCCACCCCGAGATGAGATGGGATGAGCCGTGCCAGAGACTGTGGCTCTTGTACATGACACCCACACGCCCTGCCCCGGGGGATAGATACCATTGTGGACACGCGGTCCAGCGAGCGGCTCCAGCGCAGGTTACCCGCCAACCGGCGGGGCAGGGGGTTCCAGCCCGCCTGCTGTGCTGGACTTTCTCGTCAAATGGTTCCTGCAATCGAAAGAATTGCAGGTATAAGCATGAGTGTCCCACATGTTCTGGCCCCCACGCAGCCTCTGCTTGTCCCAGGCCTGGGGGGGCACGAGGCAGAGGGAGGGGTGGACAGTGGGCTGGCAAAGCTGCCGCGGATGGAGCTAGTCCTCCAAAAGGCCCCCTCCCCAATTAACGTGGACATGCTGGAGCGCTGGCTCGCATCGTACCCGAAGGGGGAGGACGGGGAGTATCTACTTCAAGGTTTTAAGCAGGGATTTCGTATCCCTTTTATGGGTGATAGGTCCCCTCAGGATGCTCCCAACCTTTTATCCCTCAGAGGAAGGGAGGAGGTGGCTTCCGCCAGCATTAAAAAGGAGTTAGACGCGGGCAGGGTCGCTGGACCCTTCCCCGCACCCCCGTTTCCCAATTTTAAGGTTTCACCACTGGGTTTGGTGCCCAAAAAGTCCCCAGGTGAGTTTCGTCTTATTCATCATTTGTCCTACCCAGCCGGCCGATCGGTCAACGATGCTATCCCTGATGACCTTTGTTCAGTCAGGTATACATCGTTTGACCAGGCGCTGCGCATGGTGCGCGCGTGTGGCCCGGGTGCCCTGCTGGCCAAGTGTGACATTAAGTCGGCTTTTCGCCTTTTGCCGGTGCACCCAGGCGACTTTGAATTGCTGGGTTTTAAATTTAAGGGGGAATATTATTTCGATAAGGCCATGCCTTTTGGCTGCTCCATATCATGCTCGGCTTTCGAGCGTTTTAGTACCTTCCTAGAATGGGCCTTCGTCCGCAGGTCAGGGTCCCGGTCTGTAGCCCATTACCTGGATGACTTTTTATTCGGGGGTGAATGGGGCTGGGACACGTGTGCACGTCTCCTTAACACATTTCAGACGCTAATGCAGGAACTTGGTGTCCCTTTAGCGCCCGAAAAGACCGAGGGCCCATCGACCAAGCTAGTATTCCTGGGGGTTGAGATTGACACAGTAGTGCAGGCTTCTAGGTTGCCGGGTGATAAGGTGTCCAGGATAGTGGCCCTTATCTCGGAATTGCTGGCCAAGCGTAAGGCATCCCTGAGGGAACTGCAGGTGCTCCATGGGCACCTTAATTTTGCCTGCAGGGTGGTCGCTCCGGGCAGGGCTTTTGCCCGGCGCTTATGTGACGCCATGGCAGGGTTATCCAGGCCCCACCACAGAGTCAGGCTTACCCGGGGTATCAGGGCAGACATGTTCGTCTGGTGGCAATTCCTGAGGGAGTTTAATGGGGTCTCATTTTGGAGGTCGGACCTCCTGGCATCCCCCAATTTCCAGATCCAGTCTGATGCCTCAGGATCCCTGGGTTATGGGATGTACTTCAATGGGAAGTGGGCCTATGGTGGGTGGCCACCGGCATGGGCAGGCACAGGTCGCCTGCGGGATCTCACATACCTGGAATTTTTTCCCATCCTGGGGGCTTTGATGCTATGGGGCGAACAGTGGGCAAATTCGGTGGTGCATTTCTGGTGTGACAATGCTGCCGTTGTACACATTGTCAATGCACAGACTTCCAAATCGCCCAGGGTTATGGATCTAGTGCGCCATTTTGTGCTGCGCTGCCTGCGCCTCAACGTCTTGTTCAGGGCCAGGCATGTCCCAGGGGTTAATAATGATATTGCTGACGCTTTGTCCCGCCTGCAGATCTCCCGGTTCCGCGCCTTGGCCCCGGATGCGGAGGAATTTCCCTCGCCACTCCCGGACGAGATGTGGACTATTGGCAAGGAGAGGTGAACCGGGCGATTGGCCTGTCACTAGCGCCACGCACGCGTAAGGCGTATCAACAAGCATTCTATTCATATAGGGCATTTGCTGCTCAATTTCATTTGCCAGAGACCTGGCCGATTCCGGTGGACCATGTTCTGCGGTTCATGGTTCACCTGCATGCACAGGGCCTCGCACCTCGCACCATAGCATCCAAGCTTTCGGCGTTGGCTTTTATGGCCAAAGTAGGGGGTCATGTGGATACCACCTCTGACTTCCGTGTGAGACATGTTTTGGAGGGGTGGGTGCGCGAGCGCGGGCGTTGCCCGGACGACCGGCACCCTATTTCCCCAGGGGTTCTTACCCAGTGGCCCGGGGCTGGCCAGGCCTCTGTTTTGATCATTATGAGGCAGCCCTTTTTCATGCAGCCACAACGGTGGCATTTTTTGGAGCGCTCCGCGTCAGCGAACTCGTGATGCTGTCTAAGGCGGATGCAAGTGGTAGGGCACTGGAACTCGAAGATGTCTATGTTGCCAAAGACTGGGCCCAGTTGAGGATACGCTCCTCTAAAACAGATCAGCATGGCGTAGGCAGTGGAGTAAGACTGCTACGGTGTTCTTTGGCAGACATCTGTCCGGTTGGTGCCCTACAGGAATTCCTGGCACTGCGTGGCATGCACCACGGCCCGTTTTTCTGTCACCAAGATGGGTCTCCCCTTACTAAATTTCAATTTTGGAAGGTGACAGCCAGAGCCCTCACCAGGGTGGGCCTACCAGGTGCCCGTTATGGCACACATTCATTCCGTATTGGTGCAGCCTCTACAGCAGCTGCTTTTGGGTACTCTGGGGCTGACTTACGCAGCATGGGGAGGTGGGGCTCGCAATGTTTTCAGTCTTATGTGCGCCCACTCCCGCCATGAGTACCAATCCAGTCACCTTACCGCCTTTTTTCTCAATTTTCTTACAGACCCTGGGTGTCGTATTACACCGGTGACAGTATGGCTGGTGGGCCACAGCTATGTGCACAGGGCAGCGCGTTACGCTGCGGCGACAGAGTGGGGACCCCGACTGGGACTGGGTGACCACGCCAGTCTCGCATGGCATGGTAAGCCTGGGATGTTATGGCGGGAGCTGCGGCCTTTCCTTTTTTCTGGCCTGGGTGCTGACCCGCCTGACATTCTAATCATCCACCTGGGGGGCAATGATTTGGGCCAGGTCACCGGCTTATCGCTCAAACATGCGATTTGCGAGGAACTCGCCTACTTGCATTATGTCTGGCCTGCCACAACCCTGGTTTGGTCGGACATTGTTCCGCGCCATTCTTACAGAGGGGGCGTTAACCTCCTGGCTCTTGACCGCGCTAGGCGCGCGGTCAATAAGGCAGTGGCGCGGTTTCTTGCCACCAGGGCTTGGGGACGGGTTAGTCATCACCCCGATATTAGCCTACAAAATTATGACCTGTATGCAGGGGATGGGGTCCACCTGTCGCGAGGAGGTATGGACCTCCTGTTGGGTGACTGGCGAGCAGGCCTGTTGACCGAGCTGACGGTCTGGGGGGGGCGTCAGGTCTTCTTTGAAGCCCCTCCGTGTGGCGGGTAGCACTGGTAAGGTAAACAGTATGACCCACAAGTATCCGGCAGGTTCGCAATTGACTGGACAACACTAGACAGGAATAAATTAGTTAAACGTTGTCCGGTCAACAACGAACCAGGCGATGGGGTGATGACGATTGCTAACCAGCATGCATCACCCCTGTGATTTCACGGATACGCGTCAGAGGGTGGGGTCATGAGTTAGTTATTGACTACGGTCAACAATTTGTTTGTTGTCAACAAACAAATTGATACAAATTGATACATTGTAACCAATTGCCGTTGGCAATTTTGGGGTGGTACCTTACTAGTGTTACTTCGGCCTGCTTGCCTTAGGAATTATGATTGGTCGTTTTACCAATACAAATTTATAATTCGGACTAGGGCATTGAATCAATAAATGTGGCCCTATGCTGTTATCCACTTTCAATGTTGTCTGTGTCCGTTATTGGGGGGGTGCGCCTGCAATGCAAGCGCGGCGCCAAAATGGCCGCCGCGCCCTTTGCGGGCCCCCCCCCCACAGGACAGAGAATCCGGGTAGTTAGGGGCGTGGCCAGCTCCCTTATAAAAAGGCTGGCCACGAGGCAGCCGAGCTGCCATTTTACCTCAGCGACGGAGCGGAGAAGTTTTTTCCCCTCCACCCCCTCCCTAGTTAACAGTGTGATATTTTGGTCGCTTCGGGGCCGGGTGGGAATTTTTGGTTGGGACCCATATTGGCTCCGGGTCCTGGCTTTTTTGCCCATCCCACACTGTTGCTATGGTTTGATACAGGGGTCTTTCTGTGTTCCTACTGCTGACTTTGGTCACATTGGCGGGTAGCACTGGTAAGGTAAACAGTATGACCCACAAGTATCCGGCAGGTTCGCAATTGACTGGACAACACTAGACAGGAATAAATTAGTTAAACGTTGTCCGGTTAACGACGAACCAGGCGATGGGGTGATGACGATTGCTAACCAGCATGCATCACCCCTGTGATTTCACGGATACGCGTCAGAGGGTGGGGTCATGAGTTAGTTATTGACTACGGTCAACAATTTGTTTGTTGTCAACAAACAAATTGATACAAATTGATACATTGTAACCAATTGCCGTTGGCAATTTTGGGGTGGTACCTTACCAGTGTTATTTCGGCCTGCTTGCCTTAGGAATTATGATTGGTCGTTTTACCAATACAAATTTATAATTCGGACTAGGGCATTGAATCAATAAATGTGGCCCTATGCTGTTATCCACTTTCAATGTTGTCTGTGTCCGTTATTGGGGGGGTGCGCCTGCAATGCTCCCTCGCTTTTTAGCCAGGAATCAAGGGACAATGCCGGGGGGGGGTGCATGTTCAGTGATGCTGCTGCATTCTGGAGACTAGGTAAATACAGTTGTTAAATCTCATACCTGTTTCTACCTCTATATCTTCCCCCCACCCCCAAATTCTGTTTCTCGGTCACACTTGAACGTGAAAGAATATTGGGGAACATGATGGGATAAATGTGATTGCTATGTAAGAACAGAAGACATCTTCCTCTACCAACCCGTCCCCAATTTTTGTGAGCAACAGAGGCAATTGATTCCCAGCCAAAATGAACTGAAATCTTGGAATAAAAAAAGTACCACAAATAATTCTCAGGCTTCTGGAAATCCTGTGGTGAGATTTAAAAAAAGTAAATAGAGCAAGGGCAACAGCAAGGCAGAGCAGTGTAAACCGCAGACAAATCCTTTCTGAAGCATGCTGCTGCATTCTGAATGAGTCAGAAGATGGCTTTGAAGTGACATCAATTCCTTCCTTCATTTTAGCTGAAACCTCCACAGGTTTGTGAACTAAGTAAACTATAATTGCATATGCAAATGTGTACTGACTCACTGGAGAAGCTATCCTGCTTCTCATACCTCTCTGAAGCCTAGCAAACTATGTATTATGCAAAGTGGTTAGGACATGAATAGTTGGTATAGAAACAGACTATTTCTGGTGAAAAGAAGTTGTAAATCAGACAGTTTGATACACAAAAGCGAGTCAAGGTTGACTCAGCCTTCCCATCCTTCCAAGGTTGGTAAAATGAGTACCCAGCATGTTGTGGGCAAAATGCTGATTAACTTATGAACCGCCCAGAGAGTGCACTAAGCCCTATGGGGTGGTATATAGGTGTGATTGCAGAATTGACTGTGTGACTGAACAACAACTCTCCAAATCCCTCAGACCAGTACAAGATTTCAGAGACGTCCTGCCAAAGTACACTAGTGCTAGGTTAGTGAATATATAGGCCAGCTTCTGCTTGATAAGTCCTGGAATGTTTGGCAGTATATTTGTGACTGACAAAAAGAGGTACTTGTGCAAATAATAGACCACTAACCTACAGAATACCCAGTGTGATGTAGTGGATAACATGATGAGGTGAAGCTACATTAGCACATAAGAGCAATCTAGCAGTCTTTCCTAAAGACAAGCTAAATGCTCTTCATTAATAGGAGGATAAGGGACTAACATAAATCCTGAGCACAAACCTTTCTATACACAGAGAGACGCTGCATACATTGACACACGTTTCACTTTGGAAATCCAAAGATGTGCTCAGGACCTACACATCTGCCTTGCTGCAGATTAACCCCCAAAACATTCTCCCATCACTATATAAGGTGAGCAACAGACTTCTGCCAACTTCATATGAATGACATTTTGAGATTTACAGTTATGTTAGACCTCTGAATATTTAGAGGGCTCTCTAATGAATCATTCTAGTGAAGGAACATATGTTCAACCATTTTCAACACAAATAAATGCCTGATGAACACCCTGAATTGTTTTGGATTGGGGCTACAGTAATATCTGTTTTCTTTTTAAGATCTGGTGGTGGCTGTTGTTGCTATTGGTGTTGTGTAGTTTATTCATTCCATTCAGCTACAAAAACATTTTAAAAAGCAGTAGTCATTGTACAATTTCTATAAAGAAATGACTATAAAAAGATTTACCTCTCGGGGACTGCTTCCCTCTAGACGTCTGGAGGTTACGTCATCTGGTTGACTAGTTGGAAACTAAAAGGGGGACATAAGTGGTCTCTTTGTTAGAAAAATAGGCCTTTTATGATGACAAGTCAAATGCTGCTCATTTATTTATTTATTTATTCATTCATTCATTCATTCACATTTATACTTTGTCTTTTTGGTGCAAGCACCACTCAGGGTAGCTAACAATATGTATAAATATATATAAATCATCCTGTAATAGCCAATAAAAACACAAGAAAAAACACAGGAATCAAAGCCAGATGACATTTTAAAAAGCTTAAAACCATAACAGTATTCAAATAATAGTAAGATAAGAGGCTGACATAGATCCTAAGCACAAAATTTTCCTATACAGGGAGAGACACTGCATACATTGACACACATTTCTCTTTAAAAATCAATCCAATATATGGAAGTTGCTTAACAAATGAGCTACTTCTAGATATTGGCAATCACATCTTCTGCTCAAGAGATGACAGGGGAAGTGAAAACATTTTTTTCTACTTAAGACTACGCTGTGTTGGATATATAACAATTTAAAAATATGTGCCTCACTGGTTAAGAAACCCCTTACAATCAAATCCATAGCAGTAGCTTCACCTGCAGGTGGCTTTTCAACCAGAGAGACAAAGATTTTTTTTTATATAACTGACATGTCACATTTGTGATGACATATTGTATTTTTATAACTGAAATATCATATCAATCTTAAACAGAAAATAATGTTTCCACTTCCCCTCTACCAAGAAGAGGAAGAGATTAACTTGCCAATATCTGGTACAGCTCAATTCCTAAGTCACTTCCTGATATTGGCAAATTGACACTGAAATGCAAGCTAGGTGATCACCCATCAAGAAAATCTGTTTATTTCAAATGATCCTTAATCAGTGCAAATAAACATTAGGCAAAAACCCTAGACAAATCTGAGATGACTTGGGACAAGAATGTTTGGGACAAGAATGTTGCATAGTTGACGTGTTTTATAGCAACCCCAGCTGTTCCAGCAGGAGGCTACAGAGTGGGATAAACTCCTGTGTAGCTGACCTCTATGATTCAGGAGACCTGGGTCTGATTTCCTATTTAGTCATGAAAGCGGGCTTTACATTTGCCCGTGAAGGGAAATATTTCTATTTATATTATTCAGTAAAGAAAAGAAAATGCATTTCATGCTAGCCCCTAGACCCATCTGATGCGGCTCCCTGCTCCTGAGGACCCGAGCTATTGAGCATCCACTGCTTCCCTGTCAGAAGATGTGCTCCAACCTGTACAGCCTTCCCTAAGAACAGCTCCTGCCTGGATGCTGTTTGGCCAGTCACACTAAAATGGGGAACATTGTTAATTGGGCATACCCTGGTAATTGCAACCTTGTGTTGCCAGCTAATCTTTCTCACACTAGGTCAGGTGAAAGGAACTGCAGAATGAACTCACCCAAAGGTGCCTTCATTTTGACAGTTTCATGTTTGGCATAGATATGGAAGAAAAAGACCATATAAAATGGCAAATCTGCATTTCCTCAAAAAAATAGTGAAATCAATAAATCAAAAGAGGGCACATGCACACATGTGGGCAGGAGTAACAGGATATTGAATGCCAATGGGGAAGAGAAATGATAGGAAAGAGTGGATTGACTTTCTAGAGCCTCTAAAAGAATATGGCATACCAAAAGAAAGGTATTCCTGATTGCACAGCTATTACCATCCAGATAAATGTTATGAAAGATGTAGAGTGATTAACAGTTTTATGGTCTCATCTGCTGCTTCTGTAAACTACTCCACAATAAACACTTCAGCTGACTGTATTAACTTATAGCTGATAGCTTAGGTTTCAGAGTTTAGGAATTCAATTCCCCACGGTGCCTCTCAGGAGAAGAGCCACCCTGTGTAGCCATGTTGCACGGTCTGAGGGCGCTCCTCAAAAGAAGAAAATGCTAGACATCTTCAGAGCATTTTCTAGCTATAGAACTCTAGAAAGTGTCACTGTAAGTCAGAATTAACATGACAACACACTATTGTTAGTATATCTATAACTTAAACATATGTATATACTTCCCATCTGATTACCCCTTGCACGATGAGAATTCACAGATTGTGTGCCCACTCAGTCAAGCACCTGTCTTCTTGCAATTCATAATACACAATGCAGAGTGGTATTTCTATAGGAAAAAATACCCCTTGTCTCTGATTCCCTCCTCCACCTACTTCTATAGCATTTGTTTGCCAAATATTTCAGATACCAAATCATGGTCTGTGATCTTTTTGTAAAAGTAGCTATTCTAATTCTTTCATAGAATGTTTTCCTAATAATATTTTATATTGCACTTCCTTTAGAGTAGACAGTTTTGAGTAAGGCAGTCTAATTAAACCTGTTTGGCACTACATTGCTAATAGCAGGGTGGGAAATACTCCCCATATGTGGTGTCAATAACAAAATATCCTGGGATTTCAAACAACACTCAGTCTTACCCAGTTTACAACAGTGGTACTGGCAGCTGCATTTTGCAGAAGAAACAGGAGCTTGGCTGCACTGAATAATTTCATCTTCCCAGTTGCTTCAGATGGGAAGATCAGCAGAAAGGGAAGCCTCTTTATAGCATGATATGGGGATTTCCCTGTCAGAAGATGTGCTTAAGAAGAGGAACTTGCACAATTACTGTTGATTTTCGTGCTCACATAGCACAGGTGGGTTAACAGACAAGTCAGAAGAGTGAGTCATCCCATATCAGGAACTGTACAAGAACACTTTCTTCTTTGTTCTTTCTTACACAACCCAGTCATTGTGGTCAGTCTTATCAAAGACATCATAAAAAGTCATCAAGCCTATGAGTAAATATCACATACAGTACCAGCGAACATATTGGGGGTGACTTTCATTGCTATATTTTTCAAAGGTTTTTTTTTTGAAGGCTGGCTACCCAAAAGCTGTTCTTTTTATCCCTTCCACATTAAACTGTGACCCCCCCTCCCATTAATAATTATTATGGGTGTTTCTTATTTCAGAGGTCTCATCCATAGTATGTATAAACTGACTCTCTCTCTCTCTCTCTCTCTCTCTCTCTCTCTCTCTCTCTCTCTCTCTCTCTCTCTCTCTATATATATATATATATATATATATATATATATATATATATATATATATATATATATATATATATATATATATATATATATATATATTTCTTCCCTCTCCATACTTTATTCTACATCAAAAGAAGCTTCCATTGGTGAAGACATTAGAGTTTCTGTAGAATGCAGACAAGGAGCGCCAAGAAGAAATGCCCCTTAAAAGGCAGTGAGACATTTAATAATTTTACTCATAATTCACTGTGGTCAGTGGAGTTTATACCAGGTGCGTGTCAGATGATTGTGACAATAATTTTATTTAATCTTTCATTTTCTGAAAACTGAAATTACTGTGTGGAAGCTAGAGAGTCATGTCCAACCTTGCACAAGCACACTTCCATTTCTGCAGCAGATTTCCTCTGCCCTCTTTTCTTCACATTGCACAGTTCACTGCATATCTTTGACCTGCCAGCAAACATGGGAGAAGGGCAGGGGATCCCCAAGAATAGGAATCTGTTCTCCTAGCAAATGTTACACTACATGACAACCATTTTTCTACTGGGAATAACACATGTGATTTACATGATATTGAGTGTGCTGATTCCAAATCTGAACTCAGAATTTGTCTGTCACATACAAATTTGAAGTTATAGGCATGCTATAACTATTCAAATGGTCAGTAATTGGGTAATATATTTTTACATGGGAATATTATAGCAGTTGCAGCTACCACTATACCTGCTGCCACCTCAGCTGAATCACGTCTTCTGGTGACATGAATGTTCCAGCAGCGACTGGGCATGTCTGGGCAAGTCAGTGAGCTGACATTAGAAATAGGAATATAAGTCAAGATGGACCAAGGGCTTGTCTCTAGTTTGAAACCATCTTATTGGCTAGTACAGCTAGGCCATAGTGAGTCTGTTTTGAGCTAAAGATGAGTAGGGTTACAGAACAAGAGAGTGTAGCTAATCACGTCTATACATCTAATTAATTTAAGAACCTGATGTCCTAGGCAGAACTGGACTTTAGATTTGGATTCAGCGCATTTGATTTAGTATATGACACATGGATTAGACCAAGTAGCAGACAATTTTTTTGTGATGCAGTATTAGAGGACACATGTTGTTGAATTAAATCCGTAATGACCTCTAGACATGCTGAAACCCATGCTTTATTTTAATCTCTGATAGTCCAGATTAAACCAGAGTAATAGAGATGTCAGGTTGTGTGGTGGCTTAGCAGTTAAGATGCAGAACCTGAAAACTGGAAGGTCGGCAGGTCAGCAGTTTGAGACCAGAGTGCTGCACGACAGAGTGAGTTCCTGTCTCTGTCCCAGATCCTTCCAACCTAGCAGTTTGAAGGCAATAAATTGCTAATAGATAAAGTCATGCCTGCCACATGTCCATGGAAATGTTTGCAGACACAGACAGCAATGGTTTTTTGGCTATAAACAGAGATGAGAGTCGTATACAACTGGTTTTCGAGTAAGGGTGATCTTTACATAATAGAGATATCATACTCATTCCTTTCCTTTGATAGTCTATGCAATTAAAGGTTACAACTAAGATTAAGATGAATCTTTTTCTCTCTGAGCACAAAAAGGAGGATTTTATGCAATGTCTCCAGTAACACACAGCATAGTGGGAATAGAATAGACAGGCAAGGATCAGAAGAAAATTTTTGGGTATATGTTCTAAACTCCAGGATAGACTCTCTTAAGGCTAACCTTTCTTTCTCAAAAGTAACCTGTGGGATCATGATATGTGATGCAGTAAGATGTGTGACTATTAGGAAATCCTTATTTGAAGACCACAGAATTTTCAGCTGATTTTTTTTCACCCTAGCATTCTGAGAATTTCTCTGCTTTTTGCCACTTAAAATTATATTACCAGAGTTACTGATTGGTTTTTATGTGTGGGTGTTAACATCACCATAGTGCATTAATAATATAATGTTTTAACAGTTTGACTCATTTGGCCGGTTTCACAAGTTGTATTGTAATGTACATTATTTTATGTCTTTGTAAACCTCACTGAATATGCTTCTAGCTGTGTGTTGCATAAGAATGATAATTTATAACTACATGCTAGCATGGTAATTCTAACTTATGTTGACTCTTGTCAAGGCTTTCTAGGTATAAAATCGACTTGGAGCACACAATCGATGAAGCTGCAGGTGCATAGGCCTAAGGAGGTGAAAAAAGCTACCACTGGAGGTAGAGCTTTTTCATTTGTGGCACCCACATTATGGAATTCCTTACCAACTGAAATTGTAACAGCCCCTACTCTGTTGACCTTTCTGAAAATGCTGAAAACTCTTTATTTATAGAGGGTTTTCCAATATAGATTTTGCCATAGGATATTATTATTTTTGGGATTTATTGATATAGGTATTGGGTGCCATTGTGGTTTGTAAATTGTTAATTTGTTACCACAGAGAGAGAGAGAGAGAGAGAGACAGACAGACAGACAGACAGACACATGCACACAAACACACACACACACACACACACAGTGGACCAGGGAACTCGCAGATCTTACAGAGCATCCATAAATGTTCAGGAAAATGAGCAACAAAATCCTGTTCCAGAGTTTTAGACCAGAAGCCATCCTACAGTAGCAATGAACATAACTCTCAAGTTTTGGGAAATTTTTGTCAAATAAGGGAAAATTCCCGGCCAAAACAGGAAACTGGACAGCTATGCTTATCCTGTGTTGGCCTCCAGTCTAACTCCAGTCTAATTGCAGTCTAACTAATATGGGATGATGGCGGGAAAGAGTGTAAAATACGGGGGGTTGACAAAAATTTCCCGAAACTTGACAGGTATGGCAATGAATCAAGAGATGATGTGTGAAGTTTAGTACTGAAACTGTTTGAAAAGAAGCACACATGGCTTACAGGGAGGTTAATTTACAAGAGATAAAGACAGAGGGAATAAAATGCGCCGAGAACAAGAGCAAAATTTTGGAAAAGTACAGATAGGCAAAATTAAGAAGGTATGTGTAGAAATCATAAGTACACATATCAATACAGTATTTGCAATTTAGTAACAGGAATCGCACACCAAGAGAAAGCAGCAAGGTGAAAGGTATAAGGCAACCTGTGAAGAGCTAAAACCTAAAAATATATGGCACAAAAGGCAGAATTCAGAACTCAGCTTGTACAATAGAATCCACAGCAACACAAAAAGATCCATTCAACCAATCATGCCTTAAACCAGTGACGGCAAACCTAGGGCACATGTGCCAGAGGTGGCACTTGAAGCCCTCTTTGTGGGTCACCCCAGCACAGAATTTGTTCTGCCCTTCTGCCCAGCAGCCCAATGGGAGCACTTCCTCCCTCCACCCAGCATAGAGGTCACCCTGTTTAGTGTTCAAGGAATGAAGAAACAGATGAATGAAGTAGTGAAATTTAGCTCTTTATTAGTGGGGTTTGAACACAGTTTGGATGGTGCAAAACTCGGACTTATATACACTATAAACGGTAGCAGTAACAATAAGACAACAAGCCCATTGGCTAACAGAGTGTGCACATTTTTGATTCACTTATTTGCATAAGAATAAGATACATGAGAAAAGATACATTCTGCTCCTGTCAGAAAACACAGTAAACATACATAACATTCTTCCCCCCCTTCAGGTAAAAACAAAATCCTTTAACCAGGATGGCGGTCTAGTTTCCCTTCTGGGTCGGACACTTGGCTGAGCCGGCTCAGGGGCTCATAGGATGGGCAACCCGAGTGGAGTGAAGGATTGACTAGAGGGGGAGGATTGTAAACCCAAATTAAAGCCCCATTTGTCAGATGGAGGAGCAGGGGATCGCTCAAAACCAAAATCTATTTTTGTGGAAGAATAAGACAACTCAGGGTCCCTCCTGTGTGTACTAAGAGTGGAGGGCGACTCCAAACAAGATTGGTCATCATCAATAAAGGAATCCAGAGTGCTAGGCTGGGTCAGTGTAGGGGTACACATGGCCGGAGGAGGGGAGCATTCAACAATTTCCCCTTGAAATCGGTCCCTAGAACACACCTCTGGGTCTAAGTTAGCTTGCTGCTGACTATTACCTCTGCCCCCTGAGTTTAAACAGGTGGGGGCCAACTTTAATGTTGAGTGTCTGTATTTGTCCTGTGGGTCCAGTATTCTGGGTCTCAATTGATCCGCGTGCCTCCTCCAGATCAGACCAGTGGCTGTTTTGATTCTGTAAGAAACAGGACCAATCTGATCGATCACAAACCCAGGCACCCACGTAGGACCACCAGCTGCATAATTGTGGCAATGTACAGGGTCTCCTGGAGAAAACCCTTCTGGTTTTGGATCGCTATATTTGTGCCTTTGTCCTCCACCCTAGAGGGATCCAATCTGTCCAGCAAGGATGACAGTTTCCTTTGCTGGAGCAATTCAGGAGGGGACAGCCCTGAGGGAAGGGGGGTGAGCCTATATGTGAAAAGAAACTGGCATAACTGGAGCTCTAAATCCCCTTCACCCATACACCGAAGCGCATCTTTAGTTGTGCACACCTGCCGCTCCACCTGGCCATTGGCGGCTGGGTGGAATGGGGCGGCAGTGATGTGCCTAATTGCATTCCTTTCCATGAAGGATTGGAATTCTGCAGATGTGAACGTGGCTACGTTGTTGGACACCAGCACATCTGGAAGTCCAAATGCTGCGAACAGCCTTCTCAGGTGCATTATCGTGGTGGCTGAAGTGGTATTAGGCACTCTAATCACTTCCAGCCACTTAGAGAATGAGTCTATAACCAACAAAAATAGGGCACCCCTAAATGGATCTGCAAAATCTATGTGCAACCTGAACCACGGGCCCTTGGCAGAATCCCATTCCCGAGAGGGAAGGTGGGATTGCTCTGTGTGAGAGGATTAATAGCTGGCACAAGTGCTGACCATCTGCTCTATGTCTTGGTCCATTTGAGGCCTCCAAAGGTAGCTATGGGCAAGGGCTTTGGAACGTACAATTCCCGGATGACTTGTGTGAAGAAAATGTAAAACCTTTTTCCTGAGAGTGACAGAAATGACCACCCACTGACCCCATAGAAGGCAACCTCATTCCACTGACAATTCCAAATGCTTGTGGTGGAATATTCTGAATTCCTCGGCTAGAGAAGATACAGGCCAGCCTTTTTGTACCCAAGACATTGCTTTAGTCAATGTTACATCCTTGGCCATAGCTTTGGCTATATCTTAGGGGATGACCGGGGGCGAGTCGAATGCCTCAATCATGAGTACCTGGTGGTCGCTTTCAATCTCGCAATCGGCTTCCCGACCCCTGGCAGTGGAGAATGTGACAGGGCATCAACATGGCTGATGTCCTTGCCAGGCCTATGCACAAAAGTAAAATTGTATGCATTTAGGAAAATTGCCCAACGCAACATCCTTGAGGACAGAATTTGAGGCGTGGGCTTCCCATTCACAAAGATTCCAAGGAGGGGCTTGTGGTCAGTTACGATGGTTAAGGGCCTTCCGTAAAGGTAATCGTAGAATTTCTTAGTGCCTGCCACGATTGCCAAAGCCTCCCTGTCTGTCTGAGCATATTTTTTTTCAGGCTTTGAGAGTGAACGGGAATAGAATGCTACGGAGGCTTCCCTCCCATCACTTAGTACATGGCATAACACAGCTGCCACCCCCCACAGGGGATGCATCACACACAGGTACAACTTCTTTGTTAGGATCAATGTTAGTTAATACAGTGTCCGAAGATAGCAGCCTTTTGAGTTATAGGAACGCTTTCTCCTGGCAATGGCCCCAGTGCCAAACAGTATCTTTCTTAAGAAGCCGATGTAATGGTTTGGCAACCGAGGCTTTGTGATGAAGACGTTTAACAATCCTAGAAATGATTGCAATTTGGCTTTACATTTCGGCCTGGGTGCATTCCGAACAGCCATCACCTTGGAGTCAGAGGGCATGATACCTTGGGGTGTAATGCGGTACCCCCAGGAACTCCACTTCGCATGCCAAAAACACACATTTTTCTCTTCTGAGACATAGACCGGCCCTCTCGAAACGTGACAGGACTCGATGCTGCTAGTTTGACGGTGTCCTTAGCGGTGATCAGGACATCGTCAAAATATGGCAGGACACCAGGCAACCCTTTCAAAATACGTTCTACAAGAGATTAAAATATTTCAGGGGCCACATTCACCCCGAATTGTAGTCTAGTTACCTTAAATGCCCCCCCCCCCATGTGTTACTATGGTCTGGGCTATGGCAACAGCAGGAGACACAGTTAATTGTTGTTAAGCCTGGGCAAGGTCAAGTTTTGCAAAGCAATTTCCTCCATGCAAAGAGGCAAGAAGGTGACTTACCACGGGCACAGGATATGCATTCAGGCAAATAGCTTTATTGATGGTACACTTGTAGTCAGCGCATATCCTGACCTCCCCTATACTTTTCAAAGCAGTCACAATTGGTGTCTCCCACTCTGCGGAGTCCACCGGCACTAGGATGCCATGCCCCACCAGTTTGTCCAGCTCCGCTTCTATCTTCTCCTTTAAAGCAAAGGGTACCCGGCATGGCTTCATCCGGATAGGCCGGATGGTTGGGTCAAGCTCAAAGTCAACAGGGGGTCCTTTGTATAACCCTAAACCCTTTTTGAATACCTCAGGATGTGCAGCACAAATGTCCCGGATTGGGTCAGAGTCTATTGCGTGGATGCCAGAAAGCCGGATTCCCAGGGGCCTAAACCATTGGGTCCCAATAAGCCAGTTAGTGCCCTGCTTAACTACAACCAATGGCAAGGAGGTGCGAATGTTTTTGAATTTAACCAAGAAATTACCCACCCCCAGGACCGGAATCTGGCAACCTTGCACATCCCGGAGGAAAGTTTCAAAGGATTTAATTTTGGGCCGAGAAGCAGGGGGAATTCTCAAAAACTCCCGCTGTGGGATTATGGAAAAGGTAGTACCTGAATCCACCTCCATCTTGAAGGGGACATCCTGCTGGCTCACGTCTGTGAAGAAACGCTTGCTGATGATGCCCACTTGGCACGGGGCAGCAGCAATGCGCAGCGCGGCAGTGTAGTCTGCAATGGATTCACCGGGTCGCTGCTCTGTTCTGCTCTGTTCTGGCCGGAAGATCGAGAAATCTGGTTGCAGGTGCCTCCTCAGTGCGGATATGATTTCTGTGAGTGGCACCACATCCACGTCCCTTGGGAGAACGAGGTGGGTTGCCAGCTCAAGCGTCTCAGAACCGCACTGAGCGAGGAAACAGGAGCACTTCTGGTTTCTGTCGGTGATCTTCTGCGAGACCATTGCGTGGTGGAACCGGCGTTCGTATGTTGCCCATTTCTCTGGATATGCTGGGTCAAATGGGCCGATGTTGCTGCAGTGTGGGGACGCAACCCCACCTTCGTCACCAGTTTAGTGTTCAAGGAATGAAGAATCAGACGAATGAAGTAGTGAAATTCAGCTCTTTATTAGTGGGGTTTGAACACAGTTTGGATGGGGCAAAGCTCAGACTTATATACAATATAAACAGTAACAGTAACAATAATACAACAAGCCCATTGGCTAACAGAGTGTGCACATTTTTCGATCCACTTATTTGCATAAGAATAGATGCATGAGAAAAGATACATTCCGCTCCTGTCAGAAAACACAGTTAACATACATAAAACCCTGCCACTGTGTCCAGCAGCCCAATGAGAGCGTTTCCTCCCTCCCCCCCCCAGCACAGAGTTCACTCCACCCCTCTACACAGAAGCCCAATGGGAGCATTTCCTTCCTCCCCTGTGACTGTGTTGGCACTTTGTGATAAATAAGCAGGTTTGGGGTTGCAGTTTGGGCATTCCATCTCTTAAAGGTTCACCACCACTGCCTTAAACAAAAGACTGAAACAAGTAAGCATTTTGATGTACACATGCTCGTTCTTACGTAAACCTGGCCAAAAATTGTTAATGTAATTGATTAGCTGTCTCCTACAAACTTAAAGAACTAACAGAAGATATTGCATAACTGTTATAGGAACTCATCCTGCCAAAAAACGGAAGTTGTTAGGAGCACAAAAGAACTCAATTTCTTCACACCTTCTTCATAGCTTTATTAACAAGAGATAGGACAGATGTCTTAAAGTTACAGGAACTCACACTGTTAAAAAATAAAAGTTGCTAAATGCCATGGGCACAGAGCTGGGTGGATTGAGGAGGATGGTGGAGAACAGAATTGGAATTGACTGTGCAACTGAACAACAACAAAAAACAAAAAGAAAGAGCTGATTTCTTCACATCTTCATCACAGCATTACTGTAAGGAAAGATCTAGAAGGCAAATTGTTACTGAAGCTGTCCAGTAACATTGCAGGAGAATGGCAGGTAGTTTGGAAGTACAGTGGAACTTCGGTTAACATAATTAATGCGTTCTCCGAGATGTTTCTTACAGGGAAAATTACTTTAACCAAATTTCCCATAGGAATGCATTGAATGCAATTTCCCATAGGAATGCATTGAAAACCAAAATACTTTCACCAGAATGCGGTTTCCCATAGGAATGCATTGAAAACCAATTAATCCATTCCAAAAAAAAATTCCGTAAACCAGCCCACTCTGGAATTCCTTTTGTTATGCTATTTTTATATTATCCAAGCCGTTTGTTAACTGAGGTTCCAATGTACTGCAGCAAAGAGTTGTGACACTGTTCTGTGGCTTTGTGTCTATGGGCCCCAAACCAAAGTGACATCAAAGGCAAAGGTGTCACTTCTCTAATGAGAAAACTGACCTTGTCTCTGACAAAATAAATTTTAAAAGAAGACACTACTGATAAGGTTTCTTTGGGTGTGTCTTGATTGTCGAAAGATTTGGATTTCTAATCAGAGTTGTTGGGTTGTTGTTTTTAAATTGGGTTAAGGTCACATGGTGGTTCAGTCAGTTTGCATATCCTTTGTGAAACCTTGCCCAAACAGGTTTTGTTTTGTTTTTTACACCACAGGCGAAGAGATTCTCCTTCAGATTAAATGTAGAAGAAGAAGGAGATACCATTTTTAGATCACTAAAATAAAAATCATTACAAGCTTTCGTGGTTCAAGATCACTTCTTCAGGCAAAAGTAGGGAAATCATCAATGAAAGTTCAAATTTTCATGGCATGGCATTTGCCAGGCTCTGTTCTTAAAAATAAATGTAATGTTAGCAGTCCATTTTCTATCCCTCCTCCATCCAACAGACATAGGAAACCAGGTCTCCACTTACAGCTCCTCCCAGGTCAAAGCAAAGCAGATTTCTGTATCCTCCATCAGGGAATTGGGAGAGGGGGGAGGATTTGGTTCACATACTAGGTATTCCAATTGTAGCCAATTCAGAGTCAATTTAAATATTACCTAGTGGTTCAATCTGCAGTGATGTTATTCCGTTGTTCCAATGTTAAAATATCCATGCAAGTTCAGGCAGCTATGTTTGGTATGCACAGAAGTTGCATAAAACAAACAAATCACCCCTGTGATTTAGGTATTGCTCCAAGGGCTCCAGTCACTATAACTACAACAGCAAATTTCTTCCTCTATAGATGCTTGACTTCAGCTTGCAAATCATGATATTGCAGGCGCACCCCCCCAATAACGGACACAGACAACATTGAAAGTGGATAACAGCATAGGGCCACATTTATTGATTCAATGCCCTAGTCCGAATTATAAATTTGTATTGGTAAAACGACCAATCATAATTCCTAAGGCAAGCAGGCCGAAGTAACACTGGTAAGGTACCACCCCAAAATTGCCAACGGCAATTGGTTACAATGTATCAATTTGTATCAATTTGTTTGTTGACAACAAACAAATTGTTGACCGTAGTCAATAACTAACTCATGACCCCACCCTCTGACGCGTATCCGTGAAATCACAGGGGTGATGCATGCTGGTTAGCAATCGTCATCACCCCATCGCCTGGTTCGTCGTTGACCGGACAACGTTTAACTAATTTATTCCTGTCTAGTGTTGTCCAGTCAATTGCGAACCTGCCGGATACTTGTGGGTCATACTGTTTACCTTACCAGTGCTACCCGCCAATGTGACCAAAGTCAACAGTAGGAACACAGAAAGACCCCTGTATCAAACCATAGCAACAGTGTGGGATGGGCAAAAAAGCCAGGACCCGGAGCCAATATGGGTCCCAACCAAAAATTCCCACCCGGCCCCGAAGCGACCATAATATCACACTGTTAACTAGGGAGGGGGTGGAGGGGAAAAAACTTCTCCGCTCCGTCGCTGAGGTAAAATGGCAGCTCGGCTGCCTCGTGGCCAGCCTTTTTATAAGGGAGCTGGCCACGCCCCTAACTACCCGGATTCTCTGTCCTGTGGGGGGGGGGCGCAAAGGGCGCGGCGGCCATTTTGGCGCCGCGCTTGCATTGCAGGCGCACCCCCCCAATAACGGACACAGACAACATTGAAAGTGGATAACAGCATAGGGCCACATTTATTGATTCAATGCCCTAGTCCGAATTATAAATTTGTATTGGTAAAACGACCAATCATAATTCCTAAGGCAAGCAGGCCGAAGTAACACTGGTAAGGTACCACCCCAAAATTGCCAACGGCAATTGGTTACAATGTATCAATTTGTATCAATTTGTTTGTTGACAACAAACAAATTGTTGACCGTAGTCAATAACTAACTCATGACCCCACCCTCTGACGCGTATCCGTGAAATCACAGGGGTGATGCATGCTGGTTAGCAATCGTCATCACCCCATCGCCTGGTTCGTCGTTGACCGGACAACGTTTAACTAATTTATTCCTGTCTAGTGTTGTCCAGTCAATTGCGAACCTGCCGGATACTTGTGGGTCATACTGTTTACCTTACCAGTGCTACCCGCCACACGGAGGGGCTTCAAAGAAGACCTGACGCCCCCCCCCCCCCAGACCGTCAGCTCGGTCAACAGGCCTGCTCGCCAGTCACCCAACAGGAGGTCCATACCTCCTCGTGACAGGTGGACCCCATCCCCTGCATACAGGTCATAATTTTGTAGGCTAATATCGGGGTGATGACTAACCCGTCCCCAAGCCCTGGTGGCAAGAAACCGCGCCACTGCCTTATTGACCGCGCGCCTAGCGCGGTCAAGAGCCAGGAGGTTAACGCCCCCTCTGTAAGAATGGCGCGGAACAATGTCCGACCAAACCAGGGTTGTGGCAGGCCAGACATAATGCAAGTAGACGAGTTCCTCGCAAATCGCATGTTTGAGCGATAAGCCGGTGACCTGGCCCAAATCATTGCCCCCCAGGTGGATGATTAGAATGTCAGGCGGGTCAGCACCCAGGCCAGAAAAAAGGAAAGGCCGCAGCTCCCGCCATAACATCCCAGGCTTACCATGCCATGCGAGACTGGCGTGGTCACCCAGTCCCAGTCGGGGTCCCCACTCTGTCGCCGCAGCGTAACGCGCTGCCCTGTGCACATAGCTGTGGCCCACCAGCCATACTGTCACCGGTGTAATACGACACCCAGGGTCTGTAAGAAAATTGAGAAAAAAGGCGGTAAGGTGACTGGATTGGTACTCATGGCGGGAGTGGGCGCACATAAAACTGAAAACATTGCGAGCCCCACCTCCCCATGCTGCGTATGTCAGCCCCAGAGTACCCAAAAGCAGCTGCTGTAGAGGCTGCACCAATACGGAATGAATGTGTGCCATAACGGGCACCTGGTAGGCCCACCCTGGTGAGGGCTCTGGCTGTCACCTTCCAAAACTGAAATTTAGTAAGGGGAGACCCATCTTGGTGACAGAAAAACGGGCCGTGGTGCATGCCACGCAGTGCCAGGAATTCCTGTAGGGCACCAACCGGACAGATGTCTGCCAAAGAACACCGTAGCAGTCTTACTCCACTGCCTACGCCATGCTGATCTGTTTTAGAGGAGCGTATCCTCAACTGGGCCCAGTCTTTGGCAACATAGACATCTTCGAGTTCCAGTGCCCTACCACTTGCATCCGCCTTAGACAGCATCACGAGTTCGCTGACGCGAAGCGCTCCAAAAAATGCCACCGTTGTGGCTGCATGGAAAAGGGCTGCCTCATAATGATCAAAACAGAGGCCTGGCCAGCCCCGGGCCAACTGGGTAAGAACCCCTGGGGAAATAGGGTGCCGGTCGTCCGGGCAACGCCCGCGCTCGCGCACCCACCCCTCCAAAACATGTCTCACACGGAAGTCAGAGGTGGTATCCACATGACCCCCTACTTTGGCCATAAAAGCCAACGCCGAAAGCTTGGATGCTATGGTGCGAGGTGCGAGGCCCTGTGCATGCAGGTGAACCATGAACCGCAGAACATGGTCCACCGGAATCGGCCAGGTCTCTGGCAAGTGAAATTGAGTAGCAAATGCCCTATATGAATAGAATGCTTGTTGATACGCCTTACGCGTGCGTGGCGCTAGTGACAGGCCAATCGCCCGGTTCACCTCTCCTTGCCAATAGTCCACATCTCGTCCGGGAGTGGCGAGGGAAATTCCTCCGCATCGGAGGCCAAGGCGCGGAACCGGGAGATCTGCAGGCGGGACAAAGCGTCAGCAATATCATTATTAATCCCTGGGACATGCCTGGCCCTGAACAAGATGTTGAGGCGCAGGCAGCGCAGCACAAAATGGCGCACTAGATCCATAACCCTGGGCGATTTGGAAGTCTGTGCATTGACAATGTGTACAACGGCAGCATTGTCACACCAGAAATGCACCACCGAATTTGCCCACTGTTCGCCCCATAGCATCAAAGCCCCCAGGATGGGAAAAAATTCCAGGTATGTGAGATCCCGCAGGCGACCTGTGCCTGCCCATGCCGGTGGCCACCCACCATAGGCCCACTTCCCATTGAAGTACATCCCATAACCCAGGGATCCTGAGGCATCAGACTGGATCTGGAAATTGGGGGATGCCAGGAGGTCAGACCTCCAAAATGAGACCCCATTAAACTCCCTCAGGAATTGCAACCAGACGAACATGTCTGCCCTGATACCCCGGGTAAGCCTGACTCTGTGGTGGGGCCTGGATAACCCTGCCATGGCGTCACATAAGCGCCGGGCAAAAGCCCTGCCCGGAGCGACCACCCTGCAGGCAAAATTAAGGTGCCCATGGAGCACCTGCAGTTCCCTCAGGGATGCCTTACGCTTGGCCAGCAATTCCGAGATAAGGGTCACTATCCTGGACACCTTATCACCCGGCAACCTAGAAGCCTGCACTACTGTGTCAATCTCAACCCCCAGGAATACTAGCTTGGTCGATGGGCCCTCGGTCTTTTCGGGCGCTAAAGGGACACCAAGTTCCTGCATTAGCGTCTGAAATGTGTTAAGGAGACGTGCACACGTGTCCCAGCCCCGTTCACCCCCGAATAAAAAGTCATCCAGGTAATGGGCTACAGACCGGGACCCTGACCTGCGGACGAAGGCCCACTCTAGGAAGGTACTAAAACGCTCGAAAGCCGAGCATGATATGGAGCAGCCAAAAGGCATGGCCTTATCGAAATAATATTCCCCCTTAAATTTAAAACCCAGCAATTCAAAGTCGCCCGGGTGCACCGGCAAAAGGCGAAAAGCCGACTTAATGTCACACTTGGCCAGCAGGGCACCCGGGCCACACGCGCGCACCATGCACAGCGCCTGGTCAAACGATGTATACCTGACTGAACATAGGTCATCAGGGATAGCATCGTTGACCGATCGGCCGGCTGGGTAGGACAAATGATGAATAAGACGAAACTCACCTGGGGACTTTTTGGGCACCAAACCCAGTGGTGAAACCTTAAGATTGGGAAACGGGGGTGCGGGGAAAGGTCCAGCGACCCTGCCCGCGTCTAACTCCTTTTTAATGCTGGCCGCAGCCACCTCCTCCCTTCCTCTGAGGGATAAAAGGTTGGGAGCATCCTGAGGGGACCTATCGCCCATAAAAGGGATACGAAATCCCTGCTTAAAACCTTGAAGTAGATACTCCCCGTCCTCCCTCTTTGGGTACGATGCGAGCCAGCGCTCCAGCATGTCCACCTTAATTGGGGAGGGGGCCTTTTGGAGGACTAGCTCCATCCGCGGCAGCTTTGCCAGCCCACTGTCCACCCCTCCCTCTGCCTCGTGCCCCCCCAGGCCTGGGACAAGCAGAGGCTGCGTGGGGGCCAGAACATGTGGGACACTCATGCTTATACCTGCAATTCTTTCGATTGCAGGAACCATTTGACGAGAAAGTCCAGCACAGCAGGCGGGCTGGAAACCCCTGCCCCGCCGGTTGGCGGGTAACCTGCGCTGGAGCCGCTCGCTGGACCGCATGTCCACAATGGTATCTATCCCCCGGGGCAGGGCGTGTGGGTGTCATGTACAAGAGCCACAGCCTCTGGCACGGCTCATCCCATCTCATCTCGGGGTGGAGAGGAATCCTCATACGGAATTCCTCATCATATGCTAGCCATGAGGGGCCCGGGAAATCAACCATTGCCCTATATAAGTTGTCCAAATATTGGACCATGGGGATAGCTAAGTCCGGCCGCGCCCTCAAATATACCGCCATGTATATTAAATAAGCGGGAAGCCAGTTGGCCCAGGTACGCGGCGGCTTACGGCGGCGTGCCTGCTCCTTATCCTTCTCATCCTGACCTTCCCTTTCCTCCTTGGTGGGCTCTCTGTTCAGGAGTGAGAAGATATCTACGTACTCCCCTCGCCATATCTTTTCTCTAGTAGCCTGTGCCAAGTGATCACCCAATGGCAAGGAATACCCTGCCGTCGGCAAAGCCGAAAAGGGGACAGCCGGCCTAGTAAAAGGGGCCTGAGCTAACCCAGCCACCCCCAGAACATTCCCCGCAGTGTAAGGACCAATGCCCACCCCATTGCCCAAGGTGGCAGTTGTTGTCGCCGGGTGGGTCGTAGACAGCGTGGCCCCCGCACCACCCGCGCGAGGCCAAGGCCATTGAAAGGCCCCCCCTATATTGGGAATGTGTGTGGATGTACTTGCTTGCACCGTATACTCACATGCTGCACCCCCGCGGGCCGCCCCCACCGGGGGTTCCGGCCCACTGGGGGCGTCGGAGCTCATGACCGACCTAGAGCTCATCACCGGGGCTAGGCCCGCACCAGGTTGCTGGCTGGGGAGCTGCGAGGCAGTGGCCGAAGCCGCGCCACCCGCCTGCAGCAGCTCGACCCTCCCCGCCGGCTGTTGTCCTGCTGCCGACAGCACCTCAAAAGGAACCCCGAAGGGAGCTCCCGCCTGACTGGCCCGGGCCAAAGACGCCTCCAGGGCCACAATGCGGGCCAGTAAGGTGTCCACGTTGACCATGGGCAAAGGGCCGGCCGGCCCGCCTGAGCCAGGCACGGGTACAGGTACCTGCACCCCGGGGCCCGCATATGGCCATTGGCCAGCACCGAAGCCCGGCAGAGCTGGTGGAGAAACCTGCCAAGGCAGGGGGCCGCCCCACCCCCCAAGGCTAGAGGGCCCAGGGAGAGGCTGCGGCCCAAAAGGAATAGGCCCGACGGAGTGGGCAGGAGGAGGAGCGGTGTCCACTGCTCGTGGGCCGCGGGCCGGAGCGCCATCCGCGCCCACACTCTGCTCGCCCACAGCGGGCCAAGGGGCAATAGACCCCATTCCGCCGGCCCCGGTCGGGGCTGGCAAAGGTGGCTGCTGAGGAGGCGGCACCACGGTCCTCCGACCTGGGTTGCGCCTCCTAACAGCGCGAGCTGAACTCGAAGCTGCCTTCTTCTTCGAAGGCATCTCCACCGAAGCAAAAAAGGGAAGCCGGCAAGGCAGAATCGCTACCAAAAGGCTTCCCGGTAAGCTAACGAGCGACGGAGACACAGGGGAAAAAACTTCTCCGCTCCGTCGCTGAGGTAAAATGGCAGCTCGGCTGCCTCGTGGCCAGCCTTTTTATAAGGGAGCTGGCCACGCCCCTAACTACCCGGATTCTCTGTCCTGTGGGGGGGGGGCCTGCAAAGGGCGCGGCGGCCATTTTGGCGCCGCGCTTGCATTTTGTGATTTTCTCCAGTTGTTTGTTTTCAATTTATGCATCTCCTGGTATAGCAATATCAATAAACCAGACCTCCTTCTCTTCCACAACAGTTATATCAGGTGTGTTGTGAGACAAATGTCTATCTGCTTGAATTTTAAAGTCCCACAGGATCTTAACTCTCATTTTCTAGAATTTTATCTACTTGATTTTTACTGTATTCAAATCCAAACTTTTGGCAGTTTCCATGGGATGAGGGACCTTCTGTGTGAGCAAAGTGCTTCCATCCATGGATGGCAGAGCTCAAATAAAGTACATTTTATTGTACTTTATACCAAAAAAAATGGTCAACAATTCAAGACCTGAGTGCTGCACAACAGAGTAAGCTCCCATCTCTGTCCCAGCTCGTGCTAACCTAGCAGTTCAAAAGCAACAAATTGCAAGTAAATAAACAGGTACCATTTTATTTATTTATTTATTTATTCCACTTGTACCCCACCCATCTGGGGTGGGCAGTCTTCCCCACTCTGGGTGGCTAGGTAACAGCCTTCTGTGCACTCCTGTGTCTAGTCATGCCTGCCACATGTCCATGGAAGCATCTGCAGACACAGACAGTTCTGGCTCTTTGGATGTAAGCAGAGATGAGCACTGAGCCCTAGAGTCGGATATGACCATTAGGTTTGACCCAGTTCACCAGAACCGGTAGCAGAAATTCCGGCTGGCCCTGCCCATCCAAGTTTTGAAATAAAGTAGTCCTAATTTTGATGCAACGCTGGGCTTTCCCCCTGGCCATGCCCACAGAGTAGGTAGTAAAAATAATAATTTAATCCCACCACTGGATACAACTGGCTTTCTAGCAAAGGTGGCCTTTTATACCTAATACCGTAGCTTTAACAGTGTACACTGAGTACAAAGACTGCACGTACCCATCAAACACAATTTTGAATCCCAGCCATAAGGCAATTACTTCTTACCTCAATGCAAATAAAAGAAAGGACATGGGAATTTGTGACAAGACTTCTCTGCCAAATCTGATTGCAAAAGGCTTCTTTTCTCAAGCTAATTAGGTCAACTCTTTCCGTTAGAGAATCAGCATGTTGCAAAACAAGGTAATGTTGCACTCCAATCTAGAGAGACCAAGGCACATTCAATGTGCACGAGCATCTCAACACATACAGAGAGTACTCGTGCCCCATTCATAAGAAACCATACTCATCCTGTAGTCCCAGTCATTAGGAAACACTCCAGAGTCTTCCCTTTCCTTGTGAAGGTATTACTTGCAGAACTGGGTTTAAGGCCAGAGTGCACATCTGCCCCTGCTCACAGGTTGAAAATCAGCCAACCTGTCAGAAGAGCTAGTCTAAGACTGGAAGCTTCATAAAGATGTTGCTAAAGCAGCAGACACCACTGAGGTGCACTAGATTTCCTCCTCTCCCCTTTGCTTTAAAGTTTGTAATGGCAAAAAGGAAGGATGTGACTTTTGGGGGTGGGCGGGCAGAAGTCTGATGTGGCCTTTCCAATGTCAAGGGCAGTCTTCTACTACTAGACAATCACTTCCCACCTTTTTGTCACTCTCCTTTCTTAATAAAGATAAAGGTTGCCCTTGCTCAAAAGCCAGTTGTGTCTGACTCTAGCAGCTGGTGCTAATCTGTTTACAGGCAAAGAGCCAGCACTGTCAGCATCTGCATACATTTCCATGGTCATGTGGCAGGCATGACTAGATGCCAGAGCACATGGAATGCTGTTACCTTTTCCACCAAAGTGGTACCTATTTATCTACTTGCAATTTCTTGCTTTCGAACTACCAGGTTGGCAAGAGCTGGGACAGATGATGGGGTTGTGTTTCCTATTTCACTCTCTCCTCTCAATCTGCACTATTAAAAGTGGCCACACCAAGGGACACCAAACAGGTATCAACAAGAAAGTGAGCCTTCTTGATGGTGGCCCCCATTCTTTAATAAAATGTCCTGATTGCTCTTACTTATGAATGTTTAAATTTTAGGGGATTTTTCTTCCCATATTAAAAGTGATCTAGTTTGGTATACTCCCATATTGATTGTGTTGTTATATTGAGCTATGCAGGTCATTTTTTAATTTATAAACTACACAGAGTAGTGTGTTCACTAAAGGGGAAACCAACTAACCAACGAACAAACATTGTTAGAAACATTATCAAACTGCTATGGTCATTCATAATTCCAAATCAGCTTCTGTTAGCTGTAGATTTGAGGGGGCAGCTTCATAAGGATGTTTTTCACTGCCATCCCCTTTGTTAAGGATGAATGAAATTTGGAGGGTTTGTTTTGGGGCGGGGGATTTATTTTTTATTTTTTTGGAGAGCTTAGAAAAGTTATCCTTTTGGGAGTAATCATCCCAGAACATTGCCAGCAAAGCCATAGTGCAAAAAAGTAGCTTTCTCAAGCATCAGTTAAAAAAACAAGAATTTATCAAAATGGCTAGTTTCTTCATAACCAAGATGAAAGGACTTAGTGTCTTTAAAATTCAAGTGGAGAAGGAAAAGGAGAAAAATCCATCCATTTTCCTCTGTGGGATCATTTTTCCCCAATATCAACCCAACATGTCCCCTTGCTTCCTTCTTCTGGGCCCAATCCATACCACTGCTGAGAAGGCGAGAGCAAAGGCAGAGAGTGTTTGGTGTCTTGCACGGAAGACAAAGAAGGAGTCGCAGGAAGGACTAACACAGGTTTATTCATTGATGCTCGGCAGGAACATGAGGTAATGGGGCAGATACATCTCATTATATACCATAACACAATACATTTGAATCTTGTTGCACGGTAGCTCATTGGCTGCTACCGGCGTGGCCTCGCCCAGGTCACGCCTCTCTTCTGCAGTTGTTTTCTCTTTTGCAGTTGTTTTCTCTTCTGCAGTTGTTTTCTGTAGCTCCTGATCATGTGGGGAATTTCCCGCGGCTGTTTGTGATTTGGGCAATGTGGACCATGTGAGATTGAACGCTCGCAGCTGCCCTCTATGGGCGGCTTGCTCGCGTTCCTTAACAGCTGAGATACATTGTGATTGTGGACTGGTTACATTCATATATTTAAAGTAACATTGTACATGCATACATAACAGAGTGTAACCCATCATACTTGCTCCGCTCATTGTCTGCAAGCTGGAAGAGGCCACGTGTAACCAGGCAGCAACTGCAAGGAAGGGTGTGAGCAGAACCAAGGGTCAACAGCGAGCTCCCCATAGAGCTGTGAGTCTTAGTGAGTCCTGTAATGTTTTGGAAGCTAGCCCTGGAGTCTGCTTTGTGCCTTTGCCCTTTATTTCCCCCAAAGATCCACTTGGTTTCTCTTAAATGAGCAGTTACCCATTAATAGTCAATAAAGGCAAAGTAGAAGGGAAACTCTAATTACTTTGCACAGAAACTGCAACTTATACATTACTTTGAAAAGAGAGAGGCAGAAACAGCTTCCATTCTGAACAGCTTAATGTTTCCCAATAGGATATAGAAAGAACTCTATTGCACATTACTTTTATGCTGGTTATTTACTTCCTTATTTGTGCTTTTGTATGAACTAACCCAAGAGATTTACAAGTTTTGCAATATGTACTATGATGCCATTTCTTACAAAGCCTGACAGACTAAGCACATTCAGGAATGGGGGTTGAATATTTCTACAGCACTTTCCCCACTAATTAAAGCTTATTACCTTCAAAAGTAATTTCCATTGATATCAATGGGATTTTGTTCCACACAGTTAGTCCAATATAATAAAGTCAGCCATGATTAGCTATAGCTCCAAACACACTGACTAAGAATTATGTTCCACTCTAATTCAGTAGGATGTATGTTTAAGCAAACATGCTGCAAATTGTGTTGCATATGTGCTTGAAATCAATCTGCAAATTATTTACAGCTATAGCCTTTTTCCATCCTCCCTTGCACACACATGGCTAATATATTGAAGTAAAGGGGGAAGTTTCTCTTGATAATCAGCATTAGGTCCCCCCTTCCTGCAGCCTCTTAGCAGGTAAGCACTGAACATGAACATCCACAAAGGAACAGACATGCATAAGCTGCTGCTAGTGTGTAGGAATCTCTTTGCAGTTGTCCATGTTCAACATGGAGCTGTCAAGAAGCAGACCAACTGGGTGCACAATGCATGAGTAGGATTGCCATTTGTTCTCTTTCAGGGAGGTCTTCCCTCTCCAGATAATTTCATTTTAAGAAGGTCCTCCATTTGAAGAAGTTACTTCAGTCTAATGCTAATTTAAAGACAAAGAGCCATAAAAATAAAGATTATAGACCCTGAAGATGCATACTGCACCTGGCCTGCAGACTTATAAGGCCAAGGCCACAATCAGGGGAGGGGAGGGGAGGACAAGCAGGACTCCCATCATAGGCCCAGAGATGACGGGGTGCCTGGCGGTGGCGGGGGCCCCTGTTCAGCTGTGTGAATGTGTTTTTGGTTTTTTACTTTTTTTTTAACCGTGGTGCGCAGCGCCAGTAGCCTCTGGGCTCTGGATCGTGCATGCCAGAAGCAGGCCGATGGCCCCTGCCCTGATCCCAGGCATTGGCGCAGCTGGGAGCCTCTGGCCAGGAAGGGTGGGAGCTGCGAGTAGCCCGGATCGGGTAAGGCAAGGCAAGGCTGGGGGCTGGATAATTTCTTGCTTGGTGGCTTGTTTTCTCTTTTCCCCTGTTCTTTGGGACCCCAGCAGTGGCGAGGTGAAGAAAGCGGCGGGAAACTGACAGGGCTACTCGGGGTTCTGTCAGGCTGCCAGGCGTGGCAGAAACAGCGACAGCGATGGAGAAAACAGAGCCGGCGAAGGAGGAGAGGAGGAGCGAGAGATGGTGATTAGTGGTGGCATCTTCATCCCTGCATGCCTTTTCTGCTCTCCTCTTCCTCCTCCTCGGCAAGAAGGGGAGCCTGTGACCTTGAAGCCACCAAGTTTTCTCCTCTCACCTCGCTTATCCTCTTTGTCTGCCTTCTGCGCCTATGTGGTAGGTGAGAAGCCGCTGCTGCAAGTCATTCATGCGCTTTCCTTCTCCTCCTCCTCCTCCTTGGTGCCTCCTCCTCTCCTCCTTCAGACTCAGAGAAAGACCGGGACCAAAACCCCGCTCCCCACTCTCGCTGGCACAAGCGAGCCTGTTTCCTAAAGGCGCTTCACCTCAGATGAGAAGATGAAATGAAGTCAAGGCCTGAGCCAAGTGCAGCCCGGCCCAAGGCATTTGTTTATTTAAAACACTCTTGTTTACTTAAGCTGCTTCTCCGCAATTTATAGCAATTATGATACGCTTCTATACTGCCCCATACACCGCTCCTGTCTTTGTCCCAGCTCCTGCCAACCTAGCAGTTATAAAGCAAGAAATTGTAAATAGATAAATGGGGACCACTTCGGTAGGAAGGTAAACAGTATTCCGTACACTCCGGTGTATAGCCATGCCTGCCGCATGGCCACAGAAACGTCTGCAAAAGCACTAGCAGACAACGCTGGCTCTTAGACTATGAAACAGATGAGCACTGAACTCTAGAGTTGGATACAACTGGTTTTTGAGCAAGGGTGACCTTTACCTTCCCACTGAAGGTACTGTTTCAGGTGGAAGTTACCAACGTTCCATGTGCTCCGGCGTCTAGTCATGCCTGCCACATGACCATAGAAACATCTACAGATGCGAACGGCACTGGTTCTTTGGCGCGAAATGGAGATGAGCAACAGCCCCTAGAATAGGATACAACCAGTTGTCGAACAAGGGTAACCTTTACCTTACCACCCCATAGTGTTTAGTCAAGTGCACTCTTTCTGGGCAGTTCACAAGTTCATTGGCATCTCTTACCCTTATCTTGCTGGGTACTCATTTTACCAACCTCAGAAAGATGGAAGGCTGAGTCAACCTTGCATTTCATCAGGATCAAACTAAAAAATATTGGCTGCAGTACTGCAGTTTAACCACTGCGCCACCATGGCTTTTCAAAGGTGTGTGTGCGTGTATGTTTGTTTAATATAAGCATGTTGTGTCACTTAGTCTGACAGTGTTGGTGGTGGGAAAAGAGGCCAGACGGAGTCGATCTGGCCAGAGGAACCAGAGCCTTTGTCTTTGTTCCTCCAATGGTGAAAGATTGAAAGGGGGGGAGAGAGGATGATGGGGTGGGTGGATAGTTATTCTTGTTTCCCCCTTGGGGGTAAACAGCATTCCGTGCGCTCTGGTGTCTAGTCATGCCTGCCACATAACCACAGAAACGTCTGCAGAAGCAGACCACTGGCTCTTCGGCTTTGAAACAAAGATAAACACTGAACCCTAGAGTCAGATATGACTGGCTTTCGAGCAAGGGAAACTTTTACCTTTATGTGGCAGGCATGACTAGAGCCCAGCGAGTCACATAGTCAAATTGGGCCACACCCAATAAGATTGCTCAGTATGGAGCCCAGAAATTTATTTATTTTTAATTTTTATCAAATTTTCAAACAAAATTACAACATATAAAATGAGATATCAAACATACATTAAAAATACGTAATACAATTACATACGCATTATATCTATTTGCATTCTAACACCAAAATTACTACACTAATATCATATTAACCTAACCTTGTAGATGGTGATTACAGCTTTTTAATTTAAACTTTTAGCGTAATATAACATTTAATTGATAGATTCATTAATCATAATAAAACAATACTGAAAAATAATATCAGAATAAAAATTACCCCCTATGATATTTACAATGGGTAAATCCCTGGAGGGATCAGGTTGACTTGATATTTTCCTTCCAAAAACTTCTTTGATCTGGTACAGGTTTATTTGTCTCTTCCCCTCTAAGTGAGTAATCCACAAAAGTCCGCCAAATATTCCAAAATCTTTAATGATACCCCTCTTCTTATTTATTTCCCAAGTTAATTTATTGTTCAACGCCAAGTTCCACATCTCTTTATACCATTCATCTATCTTTATATTTGTATCATTTTTCCAATTTCTAGCAATACATTGTCTACCCGTTGTAAGCATTATTTCTAGTAATTCTTTTTCATCCTTATTTAGATTAAGACATTCCACATCTGTTAACATAGTGATACCTGACCCCAGTTTGATTGGCTTACCCATTATTTCACCAATCTCTTTTTCAACTTTTTCCCAGAATTCTTTAACCACAGTACAACTCCACCACATGTGCTCATATGTTCTAATTTCCCTTTTTCATCTCCAACACATTTTATCTTTCTTATTGTCAATCTGGTGCAACCTCACTGGGGTCAAATACCACCACCACAGCATTTTGTAATTGTGTTCCTTTATTCTGACTGACAAAGTTCTCATTATCCTCTTTTTCCATTTATGTCTCCATATATCATTCCCAATCTTTATATTCAACTCCTGCTCCCAGCTTTTCTTTAAATCCTCCTGTGGATCACCCTCCTTATTCAAACTTGTGTATAATTTACTAACTACACCCTTAATGCTTCCATCTCCCTTTCTTATTTTTAACATCAACACCTCAAATTCAGTCCTCTATCCAACTCTGGTTCCCTCAAATATCTACCATTCCATTTATTTACCTGCACAGTCTGAAACCAATTCAATCTCAGTTGCCCAAACAAATTTTTTCTTTTATCCATATCTATACAAGTCCGTAACCAGTCTTTAAGCAGGAAAACTTCATTTTTATCCAATACCTCTTTTACCCTTTTGTCTACTTTTATTGGAAAATCTGCCATATCCTCCAATTCCATAATTGGTGAAATATTCGGGGCCAGAACCTTCTTTACCTTTTTCCATGTGCTCAACAATCCCTTCATCATGGTATTTTTAGTTACAACGTTTCCAACCTTGACTCCTAAAAAAACCATTTTACCTATATGATTATAATCTTTCATCTCAATTTCTTCCCATATAGCTTTTTCCCCGGCCAAGATCTTCAAAACGTTCTTAATTTGAAAAGCTCGATAATATAACAACAAATTTGGTATCCCTAATCCACCTTCTTTCTGGGATAAATACCAGAATTTTTTTGGTAATCTTGATCTCTTTCCTCCATTGCAAAATTCATTAATCAATTTTTGAAATTCCTTAATTTCCTTCTCTTTCATTTGAATTTCCAAAGTGTCAAATAAAAAATTTAATCTAGGTAAAAGCATCATTTTATTAAGTGCAATTCTTCCAAACTATGACAATTTCAACTTTTGAAAGTTTTTAATTCTAGCTTTAATTTTTAATTTCAAACTATCAGAATTCAATCTCTTAAAGTCTTCAAAACTACTTGAAATATTTATTCCCAAATATTTTAATTTATCCTTAATTTAAATATTACCCATCCCTTTAATCTTCTTCTGATCTTCCTTTCTTATATTACACAACATCATTTCCGATTTATCCTAATTTATCCTCAGGCCAGTAATATCCTCAAAAATCTTTAACTGCACTTGAATCCTGTCTAACGCTTTCTCAGGATGCTTAGCAATTATCAAAGTGTCATCAGCATATAGACTTATCTTAGTTCCCATAACCCCTTCTATACCTGTATAGTGCACTCTTTCTGGGCAGGTCACAAGTTCATTGGCATCTCTTACCCTTATCTTGCTGGGTACTCATTTTACCAACTTGAGAAAGATGGAAGGCTGAGTCAACCTTGCATTTCATCAGGATCAAACTAAAAAATATTGGCTGCAGTACTGCAGTTAAATCACTGCGCCACCATGGCTTTTCAAAGGTGTGTGTGCGTGTATGTTTGTTTAATATAAGCATGTTGTGTCACTTAGTCTGACAGTGTTGGTGGTGGGAAAAGAGGCCAGACG